>JAIGNY010001303.1:967500-1332500 GCA_020152595.1 Chiridota heheva
CGTATTACTTGGGTCATGTCAATTAGGACGTACTTGATGCCGGTGTTGTGGAAACAAAAAGTATCACCTCTCACCTGATTGGTAGATTGGATCAATTTTGACCAGGGTGGCTACCCATGATTAAGGCCTCGTTTCCGTCCTTATGTTCTACTTACACAAAGAAATTTACACATAAGAAGTTACATAGTATTGGTCAGTTAAGCAGCATATATTTAAAGGTAAATAGTGGTTTTTAGTAACCAAATTCATAAAAGAAAATATGTTAGAAATGAAATTTTAGCAGGAATGAACTTTCTTATTATTTTAGTGACTGAGATTAAAGCAAAAACATTAAAAATGAAATAAAGATTTGATCTGTCCACCTTGTAAAACACCATAAAGTTTTGCGTCTAATGAACAATTCTCTCAATATGATCAGCCATAGCTAAAGAGCTTTTTCTGACCGTATGAGCACTTTTATGCTCACAATTTAAAGCTTTCAAGTAGGCTATTAAACTCTAGATCATCATAGATCTCTAAGTATCAATAACTATAGGAGTCAATGGCAGAATTCCCACGATCTTCCGCTTAAGATTTGCAAATTGGAGAATAATATGGAAATTTGAACAACTGTAACATTTGTCATTCTGAAATTTGTTCTTATTAGGCAATTTGAACAAAATTGTCCTTGTTGATGACCTTATTTTGTATTTCTGGTAAAATTCTCAATCAGAATTCGGAAGAAATCGGTAGTGCTACATCATGATCCGGCGGAAATTCGTAGACCATGAATCAGATTAAAGAATTTTTGAAATATTAATTATCTCTATAAGAGGGCTCTATCAATTTATCGTTTATGGAAGAAATTATAGCATCTTTTTAGTCAAAAAAAATTGGTTCTAAGAGTAATCCAAAATCTCAATGGATTTATCCTTTTCTTAAGGAAATCCTCAGTTATTTTGAGTATTCAAAAATAGAAATCGCTTATTAGATACAAAAAAGTATTGATGATTATCTGATTATAGTTAAAGCTATTTTTTCTCTGATCAAATGTGTATATGGGGCTGAAATTTATTTTGTTACACCACTTTTTGACTAAAGTCCTTAACGTTCAAGTAAACATTTGTATTTTATAATATTTCAGATATATTAAGACTTTTTATAACTAGAAGAAACTCCTTTGTCGTTTGTGATTACCTTTTTGGGTATGCCCTGTTTTCAAACATTGATGTATGATAAAAATTTCAATTGAATCATCCCTGCCTCCATCCCCTATCCTCACACCAACTCTCCCATGCAGCTTCGGCCAGCCAGGAAAGCAACAAATCGAGAGCCATTTGATAAGTCAAAAAGATTAATTATTATTTTCATTTGAATCAGAGAGCCAATTTGCAACTCTCTTTGTAAAATTAATCCACCTTCTGAATTATTTTGATATCCCAACACTTATGAAACAGAATTAAAGTTATCCATGCAAGATATTGTTTTGTGAAAATATCAGAAGTATTCAACAGTTTAAAGGCCATCTATCGTGATTAAAATATGGCGGTGTATATTTTATTCTAAAACGATTACTGATTGTCTTATCAGTATGAGTGCACCTTGGCCCATTGTAGGCCTATTTTGACCAATTAAGCACAAAAATTCAAATCTATTTATCTCCGCGATAGAGAAGATAACTGGGTTGTATAATCTAGCGCAACGAATGCCTAATTCTTTATATTACAAAACTTGTGATTAAGATAAGTTACCTGTGCTTCAGAATCTACTCCGTGTCCAGATATGTTGGAATATGTCTTACATCTACTGGAATATAATTTTAGAGACTGAAGCCAGAAATTCAATGATAATTGATATTTCAAACGGTCTTTAATTTCCTCTGCGATTCCTAATAATTATTCCATTCTGTTTTTGCAAAGAATTAATCAACGTGAAAACAGTGCAAGCTTCACAAAGCATGCAAAGAGAATCACAACTGTTTTCATTAAATGGGTTTCTTCGCTGTCTGGTATCTTCATCACTTCCTATACCTGTATGGTCTTTGAAATGGAACCTTTTGACCTAAGGTCATTTCCGTGTAGGTTTCTATTCATTTAAGCAATTCATGGTAGGAATTTATAGTAAAGCAACCACTTACAATTTCCTATGTTAATGGGAATGCTTTGTACTTATTTGAATCAACTGCATCTAACTGCACGCAATAACTTGCAGTATTTTGCAAGTTTCATGCAAGTTTCAGCACGAAGACATTACGTTTATGACGTTTACAATAAATGACCAATGGAAGAATAGACTAACAATTAGAGGTTGGGTGCAACAAGGATGTACGTTTGTCCATTCTTGGGTGCACATCTTTAAGGTGCAGGGCCTAGTTTAGTGTGTTTTCTCCACTAAAAGTGGTTTGAAAATCCAAACCTTTGTCTTGAAAATAAAAAATAGTGGTCAGGTGGTGGGGAAACGTAAGGTTGGGTAAATTATGAATGGTTTCCTTGAGCCTCCTTAAAAACTCTGCATTTCATAATACGATACAATATATTTGAAGTTTTAGAAAGCCCTGCGAGTTTTAACCTTTGCCACTGTGAACAACGTAGTGGTTTCCCATATGCAATCGGGGTCATGTCGGAAATCAATAGTGGCAAAGAATGAAACCTACACGGCTAAAATTCCTTGTGACGTTTAAATTTTAGCGTTGTTGTAAGTAATTGATGTTTTTTCTTTGATCGTGGGTGTAGTCAGACTTGTT
Organism: Chiridota heheva; assembly: GCA_020152595.1. Classification (NCBI taxonomy): domain Eukaryota; kingdom Metazoa; phylum Echinodermata; class Holothuroidea; order Apodida; family Chiridotidae; genus Chiridota; species Chiridota heheva. The sequence goes on from JAIGNY010001303.1 coordinate 970,223, forward strand.
GATGGAGTGGGGAGAGGGTTGACGGGCAAAAAGTGGCGTTTATGAGGATGGGGGTCATAGTAAGCCTCTATGGGGGTCTGGAGAGAAACTTCTAGCATTGTGGTGGTCCCGAGTTAGTACTTAAACGGAATTGTGGACTACATTTGAATATTGGGCATCGTTATAACATTATAGGCCCATGCCCAGTTCTTAATTTATACGTCGTCAAAATTTTGCCATTATTTGAGGTCAAAATACCTTTCAAGCCCTTCTCACTGGTTACACTGGTGATCAAGCTTTATTATCCAGACACAAAACAACTTCGAAATGTATAACTAGCAGGTAAATAAAGCCTATCATCTTCTAATTAACTGTTACCTTCCAAAATGTGATTTACCTTTTACACACTTGAAATCAAAAGTATCCATCTATTAATTGGAACAGTACGCTAGAAACGGAGTGGTAGGTAATACCATTCAAACCAATCAATATTGCAGTGAATATAACTTCGAATTAAAATTCATGCCAGTTTATAGATTATTCTTTGAAATGGTTACAGAAGAATGTTTTAGTACCCGTCATACCTGGACAAAGCTTCACCTAGCGATAAGAAACTAATTTAATTTCTGGTTCCTTTCAGACAATATCGTATTTTAACAGGCTTATTTGCTGATAAATGGTGTAAAAAACACTCAATTTCTTTACAATGGCGTGTGTGTTATATTCGTAACAAATCAAGATGTGTTTATTGATTGAAGACATATTTGTGATAATTTTCAGATGGAAAATGATCTTTTCTTCACTAGATTGATTTTTGAAATAAATTTGTCTCCGTAGTTCTGAGGCAAGAGGGTTCAAGAATTGTTTTCAGATCAAATTTCTGAGAAATGTGACGACATTGTAAGTCTGTGTAGCATTTCCTTGGCATGCTATCATTTAAGCTCTTCAAAAATTTGGTAGAGCATTAGTATTGAACATTTCCTTTACAAAATGAGATTTTTGAACATTCGGCGTATTAGTTCAATTTCCTCTGCTTGCTCGATTAAATGCGATGAACATAATCAACAATTTGAATTACCCTACAAGCTTCTCACAGTTGGTTGTGTTCATCAAATAGGCGACACAGAGGTAAAAAATTGACACTTGCTTATATTAAACCCACTTCACATCTGATTTTAAATTAAAACATCCTCAAGTTGATATCAACTTTAATGAAATTGTCTTGAAAGACAACTGCTGCTCGAGTACACGTGCAACAGATCCATGTTTACTATATTTCAAGTACGCAAAAGTCAAGAATAGGATGCTGTCTGTTGACACCTCTTTCGCGTTTTTGACAGCACGTGCAGTCTCGTCCATCACATACTATGTCACGTGACATGATATCTTGTCTTGTGATGGTCTGTTCGGTTCTGTGACAGACTGTACAGCGACAGTAGCAGCGTCATGGCATGTAAACCTTAATAAATGGTCAACCGTGTTGTGAGTAGTTGAATTATCAAACGAAAAAGTAAACATCATAATTTACATCTGCCAGGATGATCATAGCCCATAAACTCTTTCCGTAGCAAAGAGTCAACAATGTGTTTCTCCTTTTTTGTAAGATTTTATGCTTTTTGTAAGAATTACACTTTGCAGAACACAAATTGGTATATACAATATAGCGCCCTAGTTTATTTATTTGCACGCATTGGTGAAACATTATAATAATTTAAGATTTCTGTACACAATTTTTTTTTAAATGTATACATCAAAGTTTTTAAAAAGGTTATCGATTTTGTTTTATACTCCTATGATGACAACTCAAAATCGCAAAAGTGTGCTCTTATTTCCTCTTCGAAACAGATATGGATACAAGAAATCAGTGGTGTAAAATTTGTCTTCAACTGTTTCAATTTCTTATCTGCTTTATTTTTGTTTAATCCACCCACTTTAAGCATGAGCTCAAACTCATAGTAACTTAAAAAATAAGTCTCACCACTATTGACATTCCATGATAAAGAAATTATGATATGTTTTGAACAGAGGCATTTCCCCTGTCGGATGTATTTATTACAATAAAACGACTGCTAGGTGGACATTCTTAGGTCAGATATAAGCCTTACCAGTGAAATTTTGAAACTGTACCTAATCATACATGTCGTAATATAGTTCAGGAGCGGTAGATGAAGTTTGAATAGGGGCACATAATTTGAGAGACACCGTGGATTTACTTTTTTGAAAGCTATCTTTTAAATGGGACCTTCTTCAGTAATTAGAGGCATATTTTCTCTCGGAAAAAAGGTTAATTTTTTCTTTGTGTACCGGTCCAGTCATTGGCGATTGCGAGGGAAAAAATATATGTAAAACAAGACATTATTAGTACAGCCAGCTAAAACCGTAGTGTTAGCCACTGAAAGAATCTTTGAGAATGAAATGGATAATGAATCATGTTTTGCAGGGAAAAGACACGGTTGAGGTTAAAGGGTGATGGATGGGTGGGTAATTGCTCTAGAATACAGCTCGGAAGACATACTTCTTGTCCAAAGAATATCAATAATTTTAACTCATTACTCAGTTACTCATTACCCAGATTCACAAGAAATTGCTGGATTAGAACACGTACTATACACTCCACCTGTTTGCCAATTTGTAATGTACTCAAATATAATAAGTTATATAAACGTATATTTTATCACACCACAAAGTTATAAACCAAAAAAAGGACAAAACTAATTACAAGAGTGTAACATGAAAACTTACCAGTTCAAACAATAGGCATATCTCTTCGAATTCTCCTACAGTCCTAGAAAAACGATGATTTATCCATGCCGATTTATCGAGTCTCAGCTTCATTATTTTGTACTATATTTATGATATGATACAATTTGAAAACATTTTGTCAGTGTATGCAACAGCTAACGAAGGAAAATTTCGACACAAACACCTATAACTGAGTTACAAACAATTTGTCATGACTTAGCGGAAATGTTATTTAACGAATACGCGTTAAGTGATCTTATGTGCCAATTTTTTGAGGATGCCTCTTGTTGTATTAGACTGGATCAAAACATTTGGATAAATATCTTATAATATTTGAGGAATTTATAACAAAATGCGTAACATTTAGATTGATAAGATCTAATGTTGATCTGTTCAAAGATATTGAATTTGAAACTTGTACCAAGTGTGCAGATAAAATGGCTGGTATTTAGAGTCTACTGTACAAGAGTGACGATACAGCCCTGTAACCCCCTTTCTCAAAAATTCTTTATGTATTGCATTACAAATATGTATTGATATTTTTGGAACTAATTGAAAATATATGTTACACTATAGCTTTAAAATTGTACGCAATCAGTCAATTAACATTGTCCTTTATGTTTGCGTGGGTAACAACTGTCAGTTTTAGAACAACAGTCTTTAAAAATTAATTTGTATATAAAGCTGCAATTTCTATTCATTTTGGTATTTTAGAACCCTTGTATTATAACCCTTTTACACTTGTTTTAACTTTTTAACTTATTCATTTTCATATCTTTAATCGTTTTTTTGTCTCATTTTCTACCTTCTTTCTTTTCGTTTATTGTTCTGCATTGTATATTATTGTATTTTCCTATTTCTAAATTGTACATAATTTATACTGGAAATAATGTTTTGTTTAAAGTGCTTTCAGACATATCCTTCATACCCTCATATTTTCCTTTTCCTTGCATTTCACTGGGAAGAATGTGAGATGCACCGACAATTGCACAAAATAGGAATGAGGGAATTGTTTATCAGGTCCTTTATAGCTGTTAGTTTAACTATTGAAGTGATACTTCCCTGTTCAGAGGGTCTGAAGTGAAAATTGCAGCCTTCACAATTGCTGTGTAAACTTTCCACCGCATGTTTTGCAATATCAAATATGTTGTTGACTTTGACCTATATCAATCGTTTATGATACTCTCAACCTTATGAACTTACTAACACACTCACTTGTTATTCAGAACTGGCAATAGATAGACGTACGTATAAATCATGTTTCTTCCAGTACCTAAGCATTGAGGTAAACCTACTAGGTTTGCTCTATCATTATTGATTATATCACGGGGTTTGTGACCTACGTCCTGAAAACGTGAAACATTCGTTCTGGCTAGGTTTCTATTGCATACTCTAATTTATCGACTTCACGTCTTCATCCGCGACTCCGAGTCACCACAGTTGGTGGATTATCCCAAGCACAATAAAAAGAAAAAAAGCTGGTCACACACGTGTAAAGTAACAGAGAATGGCCCCAGTGGACCCCTGTTCTCTGAATGGTTGCAAATGTAAAATAGCAGAGATTGGTCGCAGTGGACCTCGTGGTCTCACATGGATTCACTGGGGCCATTCTCTGGCTGGTCACACATGTTAAGTAGCAGAGAATGGTCCAAGTAGATCCATGGGATCTCCCAGGAATCCACTGGAGCATTCCTTGACTGGTCACACATGCAACGTAACAGAGAATGGCCCCATTACTTCTGCAACATGCAAAATATCACGTGATCTGAACTTAATCAGAAAGTTAATGTTTACCTTTTTTTTTTAATTTTCCAGCAATACCTTAAAGGCCAGAATTAAGCCAAGTAAGATATTTTACCACTAAAAGAAATATCCTAAAATCCAAAAACAAGATAAGAGGCCAATTGATCATAATCAATATCACACACATATCATCTTTGCTGCAAAAAAAACAAAAACATTTTGTTCAAATTTGGCGTCTTAAAAACCACAGTGCAAACCCTGTCCGCGACTCCTAATCTCTATAGCCACATACGAAACACTCCTTCCAGCCCAGCTGTCACACAACTTTTCTTTCATTCTTCACCTTCTTATTATCTTTCCATCCATTCTGCACACCCCAAAAGCTTGTTTGGTTAATCCACTTTCTGTGAATATAAATCACTTGTATTAAATTAGTTGCAAAAAATTAGTTTCTGATTTGATGAAAGTTATTCCATATGTAAAATAGTTGAGAATTCCTTAAATAAAACTCAATGGTTACAACATCATGCATAACATGATTCTATACAATGATTGGTTAAACATTAAGTAGGTGGGCCATCAAAGTTCAGATGAGATGGAGCTGTTAGAGAGAAAAGAGAGTTTGGTCAGTTGGTTGGGAGTTTGCTTCGGGAAGCAGAGCCGAGCAGAAGTCAACATGCCTACAAAGGAACTCCTATTTTCGAACTTAACATTTCTTCCCTTCAGTTTGAGCCACACACATATATTTTAGTACACTTTCTTTTCAATTCAAATCAATATACTCAGCATGATGAATTTTTGATAAGTAAAGGAACATTCATATGTCATAGAAGAAATACACTTTTTAGTGTGTGCCTGTTTCTTTGACTACCACCAGTTACCCGAGAACTAAGCTCCCTCTAAATACAATTCTATAATTATTTGTTAATATATTTGCGGGACCAATCTCGTAATTATGACACTAGGCAACAACACAGTTGTAATTAATGAGTATATACAGGGACTCTCGTCACATGATAATCGTTTGGCACAGCACTAGTTAATCTGCTACAAGCCAGCAGACCAGAGAGGTTTCTTTCCGCTGCAGTCTTGTCAGTTTGTGTGTAAATCTGTAAATATGATCTGCCAATCACAAACCTTAATTTTTTTGTTTGTATTTTTCTTCACATTTACACGAAAAATTGCCTTTACCTTTTCTCTTTTGTTATCTATAGTATCAAAGATGACTTTCATAATTCATAGGGACGGGTTAAACCAAAGAAATTCTCTCAACTCATTGCATTAAATCTGAGAAAAAATATATATATATATCTGTGTTCCAGTCTGCGTGCCTTCTTTCGTGTTTTCGTGAATTAACTTTATAATCCAATTTACAAAACTGGAAGATAGGTTATATCAAGTTCTAATTCTTCTCCACCTGGCTTTTTAAAGGTTCCTTTCGTTTTTCTTGGCGACTAATTGTCGATTTTTTCATCTGCACAAAAGAAACATGTCAGTATAAAAATTGTTATTCAAAACAAAATTCACCAAATTTGTGAGAAAACCTATGAAATGAGCACAACATCCCTGACCAGATTTGAATAAAATAAACACAGCATCTCTTACCATATTTTATTAAAATAAGCACAGTATCACTGAAAAGACAATTAATGAAGACATTTAAACGTTAGATGAATGTTCCTGTGGTCAAATTAATGAGCCAAGTTTCTATTTTAAAAGGACTTATTTCAATAACAAAAAACAAAAAAATTCTAAGAGAATTGTACTAAAAACGGCTGATAACAGCCTTGGCTAAGTAGGTAATCGCACAATTACCTTATTCCACTATATGTTTGTGTGTGTTTCTTTTATATTTAAAACCTATTTGCTTGATGTACAGATTGGCAAAACATGGATATACAAAATATATGTTATACCTTATCTCAGTAATTAAAATCTTTTTGTTGGAGGAGATTTTCAAAAGATATTGCATGTATAAAATATTGTAATTCCAGAGAAAATGAAGATAGATTAAACGGAAATATTTTACAAAGGGGATCCTCGTTACTGCTTGTGTTATCTGAAAATGAACGAAGGAAATATGAAAGTTGTATACAAACAACATAATATACCTTTTCATTCATCTTTGTCCGTGAAAGCATAGAAAATATTGTGAGCAAAACTATGACAATGATTGAAACCATTCAGAGATTAGTGATTGTTATATGATATTCAACAACAAAAATTTCAATACACAAAATAACTTTAATTGAAATAGGGATATCTATGTGGGAAACATGTGTTTCACCGACAAAATGGACAGTCAATAGACATCTTCGCTTGTTGAAACTTGTGACTACACCCTTTGTAATGTTAGCTGAATGGGTTAGTTTTAGGATTTAACATTGTAAATGAAACGCAGAACAAGTCAACTCCAGGTACTTCTTTCCCTCTATTTCTACTCTATAAACTATGTAAAGGTGTGATAGTTTACTGCTAGACAGCTACATGACATGAAGCGACTAACAACTGATGGGAACTGACCTGCCTGAACTGACCAGTACTGAGCTGATAACTGACAATCTTGAACTTATCCAATGTATAAAATACCTTCCCGTTATATTGGGTAAAACTAAACTCATTCCTTATACTCAGATATTGTTTAACTATTTCTTACTGTTACCCATTTTATTCATATTTCTTGTTCCTCATTTCTTATCTTCCTTCTTGTCCCTCATTTCTAATGTTTCCCCTTGTCCCTCATATATTTTGTTGCTCCATTTTCTTGTAACTTATTGTCCCTCATAGCCTTGCTTAGGATGCACAACCCCCTTCTGACATCTCAAAAGTCATAAGCAAGAGAGAAAATTAATTTAATTTGTCACAAGATACAGAAGATATATAACACAGATGACCATCAAGTGCAAAGTCTAGACTGAAGGAAAATGGTTCAAACTTGGAAAAAAATCCTGTGTAAATCAAAATCAGCTTTATGCATGAATTTGAGAATTAATTAAAGTACCCATTTTTAAAGTACCCATCTCACATAGGAAAATAACAGTTTTCCTACACTTGCCTTTCCATTCAGCTGCTCGTCCTGAGTAAATATACAAAAATTTTCTGCAATTTCTTTTTGATAAATTTCCTATACACACATTCCAAAATTGAAAGTGATACAATATAAGAACATCAAAATTTAACATGGACTCTTGGTCAGTAAAAGTCTCTTCTAGAGTCACTAACAGCACTCAACAAATTCTTTTAATTTGGTCAGAATCACCTCGGTACACACTATCATAAATAAACCGCCCTTTTTGTTCTTGGGATTTAGTTCAATCACTTTTCAACTTATTTACAACCCATCTAGCAATAGCATCTCTAAAATAAACCAAACAAAAATAATCACCATTATTTTGTGAATTCCTTTGATTTTGTTGAGGTCAAAGCTTGTTCTCATAAAGAAGACATGTCCCAAGACTGGGTGATTTTTGAGGTCATTAAGATAGTAATTTTGTATCAATGAAAACATGTTTGCAGGTTGAACATTTCCAGCAGGTGGAACTTTTATTTACACTTCTGCACTTGTTCCTTTTTTCGTTTTCTCAATAGGATTGTTCACAATCAAAATTGCTCAACAACTCAACTGATGTTATGATAATGTCAAAGGTAACTTTTGGTTGTTTTTTTGCAGTAAGATAATTATTTTGGTATAACTTTTTGTTGTTTTTTTGCAGTTAGATAAGCATTTGGGTATAACTTAAGAAATAAAACAGAACCAGAGGTTAGATTTGTAGGACTGTTCCAAAGTCCCTTGAATTAACATAAATTTCAAATTTCAAAGTGAAGACCTTTCCATAATACAAGAGATATTTTACAAGTTATTAGACAACACCGTGTGAGATGGAAAGGAATGGTCGATGGCCTATGCACTGGCAAGTGTGACAAATAAGTAAGCAAATCATAAAATTGTACATCTAAATTTAAAAAAATGTGTATTAATTTTGCTGTTACCTAATTTGATTTTGTACACATTTGCAACGATGGAAAAACGCAAAACACCAACAGATAGATGGGCAAAACATCTTTACCTAAATAAATATATAAACTAGGTAGTTAGATTTATGTCATTTCGTTGGAGACCATTTTTTGTCATTCTATAGACAAAACAAGAAATTGCATACAAATTAAAAGGAAATATCTTACAAATCGGATCCTTAATTGCTGCTCGGCTATCTGAAAATCAACAAAGGAAATATAAAAGTTGTATCAACCACATAATATTATCCGTCCACGGAAGTACTATGGTACTTTTAGATACCATATAAAGTATTGTGCAGAAAATTATTATCTAGACAAGGAGAAATTAATGACTTTGATGAGAAACAAAGTGAATTTATTATTGACGCAGATTATGCATCCATATAAAACATTTCTTTGGTTTTTCTTTAAGCCCTTTTGAATGAAAACGGTCAGAAGAAATAATGAGAACGGAATTGGGAGGGCTGAGGTGTATCTTTTGAATGTTTCTCTGTTTACTGTCTTTAAGCTCCTTGACAAGAAACACTGTAATGGGAAAACAGCATAGTTTCAAACTTACTTCGTATCTCTTCGGGGTCGTCATAACCATCTAACAGAATAAAATGTATGCTGCAAACCATAATGCAATGTTAATACTTTTTACTTTCTGCTTCATGAATATTGAAAAATTAAATATTATTTATACGTTATTTATACAGTATAGGTTTTAGTACTATATTATACTTTTCGAAGTTGACTCCGCACTTTAGCACTATGGTGAAGGCGTAGAACAAGTGTCGAGTAGATACCTACTCGAAACACATTTGACCTTTAGTGATATTGCCATGCATGGTTATCACTGACGACAGACTGCTATCAATTCGCAAAATTTGCCGAATGAATTTTTCCCCAGTTGACGGGGCTATCACAAAAGTAACGACCACGATATTCCTGCATTCCACCTCCCAGATATTGCCTCCAGCACTCTAAATGGCGGCACCTAACAACACCTTCCACTTAGCCACATTGTATTTTTCGTACATATTAGGCCAAGAATATCAAAAAAGGCTCAAACCTGGAAATCGCTAATAACAAGCTGATTTTTTTTTTCAGGGTAGGTCCAGAAATTTGTGTAAAATAATATAATAAAAGTCCCCGAAAATCATCATTGAGCTTTTCCGGAAATCCAAGATGGCGTTCAAAATGGCCGCTGTTTTCAATTTTTATCATACCTTTGCATCCAGAGAAGTTATACATAAAAATAAGTGTATAAACATATGTTTTAAGGGACATTAAAAGCATCACTTACACTTAAGAGGTTATAATATCCCAAATTACCAAACCAAGATGGCGTCTAAAACAGCCCCTTTTTTACAACACATTTCAACACAGTGTCAAAATATGTTCTAACATGGCAGAAGGAATCCAATCAAATATTGGTTAACATGGTCTCAAACTATTCAATCATAAATCATAACCCTACCACAAATCAACACTCCAAACCTATAATCCTATAACCCCGACAGGAAAACAACACTTTTTATAGTATGGGTGGCATAGCTTGTGAAACACCATATAGTATATCCCCATGACCCTCATGGAGTGGCCTTATGAAAGTGGCTATGACAAATGATCAGTATGAGAGAAGCAGAACCGTTACCCTTCCCTTCATTAATCAGGATCCAACCAATCTAAGCACTATCTACACTGCTTTATGCTTTGCTCAAAAACAGTGTGAGAAACATGACTTGCGGGTATGCCCAGTTACATTTGACCAGCCTTTATACATTAACGCGGCGGAGATTTTAGTTTCTGCAGAAGATCTAAATAAGGTCGTTGTGCACCTTGGTGGATTCCATCTCCTGATGTCTTTTTTCGGCAGCATTAGGCAGATTATTTCAGGAGGTGGAATAGCGGAATTTGGGAAACAGTGTACGCAAAAGGATCCGTTGTACACATGTTAACTGTTTGCTCGTGCACTCCGTGCTCACATTCTTACATCAGCAGTCCTAATCTGTGTTTGAATGGGTGCACCTGGTTCCGTGGACAGCATTGATAAACAATGTTTAGAGAATCTTTACAAAGGCCTTCTCAACCAACACATAGTGCCACTGAGGTAGCTGAGGAGGAGTCTATCAAAGTTTTTAACCAACTTATATCAACAATACTTGACCAAACAGCAAGTCAGAGCAGGACTGAAGAACTCTGGGTGCAGTATATCCGGCAAGTGGCATTTATGCAACATTTCATTCGTGCTGAAAGGACGGGTTAATGGAAACTTCGCCTCTACTGTTTGAGAGAATGCACATTTTCATGCCGCAAGTCACCTCCATTACGCAAAGGCGGCACGACTGTATCAACAATGGATACTTTAGAACAGACAATGCCAGTTGATGAGTACAAACTTTTTTTAGAGAAGGGATACTTTACTATTTGTCGTCTTGATTAATTCTAGAGTGAAAACTTCTAAGACCAAACCATCGAGCAGTTCTTAATGCAAGTGCTGAAAATATCTGGAGGAATGGCGCATGGCCGGGGTATCACAGAGAGACCATGGTAACAAAGTGGGTCCATGCATTACCTCGCTGCGTTCCTGTTTGTCAGGCACTGGGGCGGCTCACTGGGTACACACTGCCACATTTGAGCAACACAAAGACTTTGTTTTAACACCCAGACAAGGAAAACAGACATCGTGTGACTTTTATACAGTGACTGCAGGCACATCCACCATTTGCTGGATACGAACCAGATCGTCTAGTTTAAGAATTTTTAGTAAATTTTGGAATTGATGAAAATTTAATAAAAATCGAAGAAAATTGTAACAAAAATGAAGGAAATTTGCAGAAAATTAAAAATATGGCACAAGAATGAAAGAATTTTCTTAAAAATTGAAGGAGATATTCCAAACATTGAAATAATTTTTGAAAGATTGAAGAAAATTGACCAAAAAACAAAAAAAAATTGAGGAAATTGACCAAAAGTCGAACGAAAACTGCCCCAAAATAAAGGAAACTTTCCAAACATTAAAGAAAATTTACCAAAAATTTAAAAAATTTACCAAAAATTTAAAAAAATTGCCCCAGAATAAAACAAAATTGTCCGAATAAAATTGAAGAAAACTGCACGAAAATTAAGGAAATCGCCCAAAAATGAAAAACATTTCCCAAATATTGAAGGAAATTTACCGACAATTGATGAAAATTGATTGTAAATCAAAGAACAGATATCCCAAATATTGTTCTATTGAAGGAAATTTTCCAAAATTGAAGAAAACTGCTCCAAAATGAAAGAAATTTGCCGAAAATTGACCGTCAAATGAAAAAAATTCTTTATAAATGAAGGAAATTCCTGGAACTTGATCGAGAATGAAAGAAATTTCCTAAACATTAAAAGGGATCATATAGATATTAAGGAAAATTTCCTGAAAATTGGAGAAAAGTTACCGAAATTTGAAAACAATTGTTCCAAAATGAAGTAACTTTTCCAAAAGTTACACAAGAAAAGAAGGAAACTTTTCACAGATTGAAAGTTATTTCACAAACATTGAATAAAATTTCACGAAAATTAATGAAAACTGACCAAAATTAAAGAAACATTAGCCCAAATGAAAGAAATTTCCCAAACATTAAATGAAATTTACCAAATTCGAAGAAAAGTTACCGAAAAGTGAAGGAAACTTGCCAAGAACGAAATAAATTTTCCAAACATTGAAAGAGATTTACCCAAAATTGAAGAAAATGTATCAAAATCGAAAAAAGTTGCCTCCAAATAAAGAAAATTGTCCAACAGTTCGAAAATTGAAGAAATTTCCGAGAATTAAGCAAAATTGAAAACTTGAAAGGAAAGTTACCGACAACTGATGAAAATTTATTGTAAATCAAAGAAAAATTACCTCAAAATGACGGAAATATTCTCAAAATTGCACGAGAATGAAGAAAATTTCCCAAAGATTGAAAAGATTATTCAAATATTGAATAAATGTGTGACCTGCATTCTATAGTTACTCCAAAATTTCAAGGTCACTTTCGGAAAAGATGTTGTAAGAAACCTGCTATTAGCAGACATTTGAACAGTGACGTAGCCCGGGGAGCAGGGGGTGGTCGCTGAGTCCCAACTTGCTGAATATCATTATTTGGGGCGGCGGTTTGATTAATAATGTAGCAGTTTAATTACGACATTTATTTGGCTTCTGAGTTTTCTAATTGCCAATAATCTCAAAAATGTTGATTAATATTCCGACAAATTCAGCTAATTTTCCTAAATTTAGGTTAATCTTTCGAAGAATCTGTGAAATTTACGAGAGAAAAAAATCGTTCAATTTTCAAAACAATTCTCATAATTTCAAACCCTTACAAAAACTAGTAAAACCCCAACAATTGGGGTAAAAAGTTCTGAACTTTTCTTTCGGGCAAAGAGAGTTAAGCCCACCCTCCCCAGTAGAGAGAGATTAGTCCCGTGAAGAGTATGTTTAGGTAATATTATTAGGTCCGATGCAAAAACAAAATTTCATAGAGGTCTCTCTCCCCTCCTGTCCCCCTTTTAAACTGCTGACTACGTCCCTACATTTTAATAGTGCTTGAATCTATTCCATTCCTAATTAAAAACCTGTTTGAGAGCAGCTATACTTTACTCTATGCATTGCGTAATACTTTCTAGGCTAGTGAAATGATACTTACATGAACTTAAATGTGTTGTAAAGTTTCCAAACTCTGCTAACTTCTTCTTGAGAATTGGGAAAAGAAAAACGCAACATGTAACTATGTTAGTTTTGCTGTAAGTATGATACACGCCTTCCCAGTAAGTACTTAATCATACACCGGGAATTGACTTACACTAGGACGTTTCTCGTTCTTTAATGGACAATATTGAAACAACAATGCGCCATAAAACATTTATAGGCACAGAGGTTAAAAGTTCTAACCCAAAATGTCATTTATAGCAAACATTTAGGCCTACATCATATTTGCCACTTCTCTACGAACGCCTTTTCCATAAATCTGTACACGAGATTTACACTAGTAGTAATTTAGATTTAAAAAAAAATGCGTAGAGCAATATAACGTTAATTATGATTTCCCTTCATTTAAAATAGAACAATACACTCGCACAGTTGATATCAAATAATGATAATATCTTCAGCAAGAATCAGCATTATTGGGTGTCCCTTTCAACTAGCAGACAACAGCAACAAAACTGGAAGTGGATGTTGATTATTATTGATATCAAACTTAGGCCTACAGTTTTTCTTTTTTGAAACTGTATATTATTATTTTTTTAATTTTTTTAATTGTTTTGGAATTTGGTCGAAAAAGGAAACATTTGAAATAATCTATTTCAACAGGACATGCTGGGGTCTTTTCTATTGAAATTTCAAAATATTCATTCTATAGCGTATAAAGATAGCATGGCGTATGATATTGATTTATCGCCTATATATTTGAACGCTTTGCTTCCTTTAGACTCAGATCCAAGTCAATGCTGACAAAACATCGTAGGCAATTTCACCTTTATAATCTTTAATTACCGAAAGACGGAAGTTTCGGACAAAACAAATTAAAAGATCTAGCGAGTTTCCATGGCAACAACAGGTGCATGTATCTCACAGTCGCATGTGTGCCTGACCAGACGCCTGAAATGACGACACCTTGAAATTCACGGACATGATTATGCTGATGTGTGATGATGGATGGATGTTATTTGATTGTTAAGTAAGACGCATACAATTCTTTAGATTTCGTCCATTATGAGAATTAAAGAACGGATTTCTTCCCAAGCCGTTGCTAGCTAGGCAAGTCATTAATAAATCTGATACATACTAGTGACATCACTTCCGTGGTGGTTATAGATTGGCCTGTCAGTATTTTTGTGTTAATATAATTCCACCAATCAGATGCATCCCTCAGGCCACGTTAACTAGCCATGAAGATGAGTACATTTGATAATAGTTGCTATAGAAAGATGGTAAAATACTGTGATATAACATTGAAAATGTTGATTGCTAATAAATGGGAATGTAACTGATATTTTGTTTATTTTTAGTTTCATCCGTAATTCTCTCATATAATTGTCAATCCGGATACAAAACTAATTTCAAAAGTAATTTTTCCATTCGATTTGTTTTAGATGTGATGAGATATTTCATTGTTTGGCAACCAAACTATCAGAAGCAGCAGGTTTTTGTTTTTCACAAAATTTGAATGAAATGACAACATGAAGGCTTTAATTCAAGGCAATTTTAATACCGCTTCTATATGATTGGGATCAAAGTCTACATTTTTAATTGGACCGATTATATGGACAAGAAAATCACGAGTACGTGTAAGACACAAGTACACCATTATACATGATGCAATCTGATTATGAATTAAGTAGAGAGTTGTCAATAAAAAACCCTTGATTAAGTCAAAGCATTTCTGTTTAATATTATTTATTGTGATGTTTAAAACAATGCTGACAGTGTTACGTCATCTCTGATAACTAGATGGTTAAAGAAACCGAACAGTTAATGATTTATTAGCAAATTACTTTTGCTTCAGGATAAATACCACAAAAAAAACTTTTACAAACTTATTCTATTGTGACTGGTACCAAAATTATGGGGTGTTGATGCATCAATTTACAGCTCAGTAGATTTGTGAGGGGTGCACGAAGAGGAACGTTTAAATTTCCAACTGTCATCTTGTTTTTGACACTTATTGATTTTGTTGGATACGTAAAGAAAAAAATAAATCTACTGATGAATGAAAACTGCTTTACTTCTGTGACATCAGCGTTTTAAAATAATTTATCACGAGTTATACCAATCTATCATTAGGTTTAGACAAAGAAATATGTTCGCAACGACGGCGCTCTTCAACAGCAGATTGATATTGTCGTCAAAAAATTTATTAGTCAATCAGTGTAGTTCATGTTTCATCTAACAGTCTTTAAAGATAATGTTATTGAAACTGCTACAATCCTTACTAAAGCACTCGTAATCTGCTTGTTCAGCCTCAAAACCGTAAATCATAAATACCAAACAATATTATTAATGACAGGAAATTATTGAAAGAATTGAATCACTAATGTTATCGTCACAAGTTAGATTGTAGGGTATCCAGGGACCACACTATCTGACTATGAGAACCTTTTCAGAAAGGTGCAGAAAGGTTATTGCCCGCCAGTTTTGAAACCAATCGTGGAATAGCGCGTGTGTTTTGAATGAATTGAACCTGCACCAAATACAGATTTATACATTTTGGGGAAGTAACTTATAAGTACCTTTTTTTTTAAATCGTAAACTTAGAGAGTAAATTGCGACATGTTCCCTAGAATTTCATGGTTTAAAAGTAGTACTTTGTGTATTTGAGCATTCCTTTTGCTAGAAAATTAATGCAACTCTTGAATGAAGAAAAAAACGTATGTTTAGAAGCACATCCAGGAAAGGTTGAGTACAATGATATATCAAAACTTGCTGGCATAGAATTATCAGACATACTTTGAGGTAGTATTTTTTCGAACGAAAGCTGGAACAAGTTTTCCTGTTTGGATGATGCCACCATTTTGTAACCACAACAGATTTTCTTGGATACAGATGGAAGATGATAACAAACTACGACCACACCTTCCTTTATTTACGAGTTAGTGCAAGTCACAACATGGATATGACTATATTCTGTATGTCGCAACATGAGGTATACTTAAACTGGTGAGGTTTTTCAAAGAAATCAACATCATTTTATGTTTAGTAAGAACTAAACGCTTGTGAACAGATGTTACCCATATACCTCAATAAATCGAAACATCTTCATATATACGATTTTTACGATTATAAAATTAAAACAAGTTTTGTATGTTTGAATTATTCCACCATTGCGCAACTACAACATATTCTCTTGGATACAAATAAGAATATACGACCACACCTTCTAGGCTTTATTTACGAGTAAGTGCAAGTCACAACATGGGTATGACTATATTATATACGTCGCAGCATGAGGTATACTTAAACTGAAAAGGTATTTCAAAGAAATCAACATCGTTTTATGTTTAGTAAGAACTAAACGCTTGTGAACAGGTGAAAAGATGTCATATACTTTCAATGAATCAAAACATCATCAAATATATTTTACTTTTATGGCATTTTAGTGAAATTTTAAATAATCTCATATGGAATATACCTTCAAAAAGAGGCCTTTTCATAATCTATTCAATTTAATGTTATTCTGCATTACTTGTAAATGTTGAGTAATGTTTTTAGTTTTTGCCGTTGCTGCGAATACCGATGCTATAATATATTCATTAATATTGTACAGATATCTAAGGAACCATACATTTTTTGATATTATATGTAATTACTTTTTAGATATTAAATTTGTACTCTATTAGTACATAATTTAAACTGCATAGCGTAAAATCTTTCCTTCAAAGTTCCTTTCTTTCAAGTGCTAGAAAACTCAAATCATCAGAAATATTACTAACCCTCTTAGTGTGTCTAATTACTTTTGATTTCCAAATTAGTTCGTAGAGGCGTTCGATTTATCTCAATCTTTTGTCTTAATCTCCTTAAATTTATTTCAACTTCACAAATATACATTTTCAGAAACCTAAACTCTCAGAAAAGACGTTTGCGTTAAACTTCGTGCATTCCTTTTCTTTGTTCTAGCATTCTAGAAAGCACATTAACCGGCATGCGTCAAAACTCAACATTACGGGAAGTTTGTAACTACGTACACAATTGTTTTGTTTCGTTCTTAGTCAACTTTTGCCCTCTGCCACAACAAAAAACGTCACTTCCGCCAAAAACAAATTCAAGTTCCAACCATCGTATAAGTATGAAGCGTCATTAATAAGCTAAACAGCGATTTCAGCGGTGTTATACATTTGTTTTCTAACTTTAGGACATCAACTTCATTGGAGTTTTCTTAGGTGTTTGTGAAATTTGTTGATTTTGTTGACACATTGAAGAAGAAATTGAATATACTAAAAAACAATAACTATTTTACTGCCGTGACGTAAACATTATAACAGCGTTTTCAAATATTGTTTGATCTTAAGTGTCATACAATTCTATCATCAGAACAATGTGATATTCTTGTTTGGATTTTTTTTGTTATTATTCAGAATCAGGTGAAATACTTCTTATGACGGTTTTCTGCAAAAACAAGCAACATTATGCCGATAACTTTTCTACGTTTCCCAGTGATAAGCTTAGACACACTTTCATGTTTTTGTTAGTTCAAAAGCTGATCTATTTTATTGGAATTGTAAAGAAATTAATGAAGAATAGATTAAGAAAATATCCATTAACACTTCTTGAACCTTTGTGAGATCTTTTCGCTTCAAGTAGTTCTTCCCTCCTTACACCTGCTGAATATATGTAGGTATGACGTTTCTAACTCTTAAGACTTCAAATAGTTAAACCGGAGCAGACTTCCGACGTTTTGTTGAGAGACAGTCTTTGAAGAACTTGCCCTCTTTTAGGCTAGTTGTATTTTACCATACACTAGGATACACACGTACATGCTATCAGGTTGCTGTTTTTATTTTGGACTGTTGTTGCTATCAACAACTTAATTTACACATTTTGTATTTTGTTATTTCTGTGAAGATGAACTTTCTTTAAAACGTGGACGTTCTTGAAAAAGTGTGTGCAACAAAATTAAAATTATTGTTATTTTGAATCTTTAATTTTGTATTTTTTTAAGAGAGATTTAGTCCATTGATTCTGTCAAAGTACATTTTGTCAAAGCAATGCTGTTCAAACTGGATAATGTTTATTTCAGTCTTGTTACGTTGTAAGTGGGTTACCGTAATTAATTAATGCGGATATGAACTATTAACACATTGTTTTCTATACAACGACTTGACAGAAATCTAGTGTTCTCGATAACAAAATGACACACATGTGTTAAATACTGTTGTTATAAGTAAAGACTAAGTAATAGTCCGCTAACTGGTAGATTTTACTGATTTGACAATTTTCGTTTTCTAAAAGATCTTCGAAAGTCTCGGAATGGTGCGCCAGGCAACGATTGTGGCGAACATTATGCCGCATGTAAATCGCGCCTACATCGGGGAAGATATAGAATTCCGATGTCATGCCTCGTACAACAATGGACAACACTAAATATGGCTATAGTCCTGGTATGTATGTCACATATAGTTGGGAAGCTTCTCCTCACATAGTGCAAGAAGACCGCTTTGCGTTCATGGAGAATCAACGAATACTTAAGATTTTTGACGTTCATGAATCAGATAATAACACCGCCGTCATATGCAATGTCGAGGTCTTATCAGGGACAAATGTTCAGCAAGGCAACTCTCAAGCTATAATACAGCTGTACCCGTTAAGCGAAACAGCAACGGAATATACTAAGACTACATCAGATTATAACAGTGCTGGCGAACAGCCGTTATCTACCGGGCTGGGTCTTTTTACAGGTTCGATACGTGCCCCAGTGTCTACATCTTCGTCACCAGTATTGTTCGGAATGCTTCCATTGTTTGGATTTATTATACTGATTACTTTAATAGTTGGTTTACTGATTGCGCGTTTCAAGCGCACGTCAGCGTCTGTAACCTTGTCTCACAATGCAGACAACTCACCTGGAATTACCAGTCCCAGTTATTGTTCGGTACCAATACATTCGAATATAGAAAATGAGGCCTCAAGTGAAGTGACAAATGCTGAACCTAAAACAGAAAAAGTGGCAATATATGCCGAGCCAAACAGAGCGGTAGATTTCACGAGAAGTGTTGATCGTTTGTACAGGAAACGATACTTATCCCCACCCAACAATTCTAAACGACATCCTTCGGACGAAGCCATACACCATTCCCCCCGCGCACGGAGTGGTTATCAAGTTCCTAGTGGATATGTTCGTATGGATGCTACAAAAGTATTACGTAACTGTAAAAGTCAGCCTAATCTTGAGGCTCTACAAAACCACAAATATGTAAATTGGCGTAGTGAATTGCAACGCCTTTCAACCCCTAATCGTTGGTTGTATGCCCATCCGTTGGCGCAACCTCCCAAAACGCAAGGCAACCAGAACGCAAATCATGATCCTACTATCAGTGACTATGAGGTGGCTGTTGAGTTAGAAGTAGAGGACCGCTATGGCATCGAATATGCGCACCTTGATTTAGGTGTTGGTTCTACAGAGATCCTCGGCATAAACAGAGAATCTGTGGTCAACCCAACGCAATACGCAAAGATTTTAAGAATCCTGTCTGTTTTTAGAACAAAGCGTTCCATACGTGTGGAAGTGACCAACCTTAACCAGGGCTAACATTTCTCACAAAGGCTTAAGCTATTTTCAAGTTGTTAAAAGTACTAAATATTACTTATCACCGAGCCGTTTTGAAGAGCCTTGAACCATTTATGTTGATTAAAACTTATTGCAGGAAGCATGTCGTAACTAATTATTTTCTTGGGAATGCAAATTGTAGGGAATGTCATTATCAGTTTGCGTAACTCGTACCATCGCTCCAATATGAAGCAACATAGGAAACACTGCAACTCGTGCAGTTTGTGTGGTCTGTCAGAATTGGTTTTATGAACATTTTGCAAAATGAAGCATGACATCCTTTTCTCAAGGAATGTTTTTAGGGATTTGACAGGTTATCTCTGATGTTTTGAAAATATGAGGTTGATTGTGATGATAAATGAATATGTAACATTAGAATATTTTGTAAACAAATTGCCCGAGGCGATGTATGCATTGATTAGTGAAATAGGGGTAGCATGAACCGAGTGAGAGTTTCGTGTGAGAAAACAGGGGAGAATTCTCTTGAATTTGGGAGAATACCTCTCAGAAATGTAAATATCAAGTGTATATACATTGATCAGGATTCTTAGATATGTTTTAGACTGAGAGAAAACACAAAAACAACGGAGAAGAAGCGCAATGGTCAATGTAAAGTTACGTGATTAGTTTTGAAGGTATATGGACACGTTATGTCTACATTAATTAACTAATTAATAACAAATTATTGTTATTAATATAAATGATTTCAAATTTCTTGAACGAAAATGAAAAAACAATAAAATTTAATCAAACGCGGTAAAGCATTGAATGTTCAACTTCATCTTGTACCTGATAAGTGTTTGCCACAATTCTTTGAAGACTAGCAATTACCACTGACAAAGACATGCCGATCGTCGCAAATTTAGGACGTTTAAAGAATGACAGAATTCGAAGATGTGTTTTCCCAATCATACATTATTAATAAACGCTGTACTGTTTGATGCCAACGTCCAAAAAGTGGGGTTTCAAGAGACCATCATAACGTTATTTCTTTAGAAAGTGTGTGCTTGTATTTCCGGACCCGCGTTTTCCAGTGGTTACGCCGCTGATACTTTTGTAACCTTCTGGCACACCAGTAAGGAATGTTTACATGATACTTAGGTGGACCACAATGTCCTAACTCCGCAATGTATCCCTAAGCAGAACAGTTTGTCCCAGCAACGAAGGCAACAAAAACAGATGTAAGTGATGTTTTTCATTAGGCATTCTTTTATATGATTTCATTTCTTTGATTATTGCTGTATTCTATCAGCTTATCCATATCACGAATCAAACTAAATGGGTTGGGCCCTCAATACAAGAAGGTGTAATACATTTTTTATCAATCAGCACCCTCGATGTGTGAGTGTGACCGAATTAAGGATTTATCTCAATAAAATACTCTGGCTAAGCCATTGATTGAGCAAGATCGTGGTTTGATTACTTTACACCTTTTTAAAACAATAAACCTTAAGCTTTACAAAACTTATCTGGGATCATTTAAGGTGATATTAAAAGTTAATTTCATCATCTATACGAATGACTGTTTTAACGATATATGAACGTGTATACATAGAGGCAGCATCAGCTAAATTATTTTACAACGTAATAAAACCTATTATAGTAGCAAAATATTTCATCAAAGTCGGTTGAGCATTGACCATTTTACAGCATTTTTAACCCGAATTTTTTAAATTTCAGGCAACAATCTGCATATTTTATGCAAATTTTGTGAAGTATCACAAAGCGACCTTTATTGCAACAAATTCTGACTAACAGTTTCTGAGTTTTTGTCATCTGACCATGCCCCCTAATATACTCTAGCAGGAATCAACTTAAATAAATTTCAATAATTGATATTTAAAAAAGGAATTGAATGAATTCCATAAATATTTGGAGCTGAATGACCAGTTACACATCACTAATTTCTCATGAATTAAAAACTGATCAAACTTTGATCAGCCTTAACTCAAAAAGTAAAAGTTACGTGTTTGTTTTCCTTCAAAATTGAACTCATATAGAAATTGTTACATGTTCATATACTACAATGTCTTTTAACTCAGAACACAAAGATACCTTGAAAAACATATTGCTACCTATTCAGTTTAAGGTGCTTTACAAGCACCATGTAAAAACAGAACGGAATAGGTCTGATAGTCCCAAAAGAGCTATTCAACTCGTTTGTTGTATCATTTTCTTAACCATTTAAACATATTATATTTATGATAGCTACTTTTAATCAATTTTTGATTGTTATTCAGGCTACAATCAGTTTTAAGTCAGTTCAGTGCCTGCTAAATGTCAAAAGGCCTATATGACTGATTTCCATATAATGAAAAAAGGAAACGTATACAATTAATCGCTTGCTCTATGTAGCCCGCTTCCTTCAATTATTTGTAATTCATTCAGAAGTTGTGTTAGGTTCTATAAATTTGTTGCATATAAATTAGACTAAGCTATGACTGTATGGCCAGGATCCCAAAACAGAAACAACTTAACAAAAAAGATATTAGTAAACCCCTTTCCCGTTAAGTCGTGCTGTCTTTTGTTGTTTGAACTGTGTTTTATAAATTTATGTTGTATGATGTACTCGTTTTTAAAGGAAAAAAGATAAGAGTATGCAAGAAGTATCCATTTTTATTCCATGTATAGCTCTAAAATCTGTACAATTACATCATACTCATTTAAACGAGTTTTCGGTACGATGAAGTTGATATTGTTTTAGGTGCTTGTGGGTCAGCCAATATGACCGATTTTCGTATAATAAGGAACGGAAACGTATACAATTATCATACTCGTTGTTCTGCGTAGCACGCTTCCTTACATTATTTTCGATTCATTTCGGCATTGTTTTAGGTTCTGCTTATTTGCTGCATGAAATGAAAATAACATGTTAAAATATGAGAAGGAATAATAAACGAAAACAAAACTAATTCCCATAAACCCTTTCTCGTTAAATAAAGGAAAGATATCGTCTCAAAAATATATTTCAAAGTGAACGTCCCGTGCTTAAAACGTCACTTGCGGTTTTGAAATTCCCCTTTGATTATAGGAAATCTGCGATGTAATAGATCACACATTCGTCGGACCGACATGACCGAACACAAAGGACTACCTGTGTTATTGATAACATCACAGATTTCTCGCAATGAAGGAAAATTTAAAACCGGAAGTGACGTTACCAGCACGGCGACGCTTATTTTGAATTTATTTATGGGACGACACCTTTCCTTTAATTATTGTCTTTTGTTGTTTGCACTGGTATTCTATTAGGTTATGTTGTATGATGTATCCGATTTGAAAGTAAAAAGATAAAGAGTATCCTCCATGTGTAGTTCTCAAACGTTTAAGATTATATATCAGACTAATTTCAAACACTTTTTCCGGTAGAATAGAGTAGTTATCATTTTAAGTGCTTTCTCTGGATCAGCTTAAGATGGCCGATTCCCGTATAATGAGAAACAGAAATGTATACGATTATTATAAACTCATTGCTTAATTGCAGCAGCTTCCCTATATTCTTTGTAATTCAATTGTGTGCATTTTATTTGCATTTAATTTGACATTTTCACGTTGCCACATGTACGTGTCTTGTTGACATTAACTTTGATATATAAAAGCATATAACTTAAGCTTAGTGAGAGATGTTGTCTTCAAAACTTTGATATAGTTGAAGTGCATTTTGAAAGTTGTTGGTAGAAAATGAAATATTTCGAACAATCTCTATCTCATTGTCAGTTTGAATGTTATATATTTTCTAAACATGTGACCAATATACTATGTGCAAATTTCATGACATACATATGAGCTGGGAGATCTTTGGTCCGGAAATAAGTTGTTATGTCATCCTGACTATGCAAAAAATACGCTTATTGGCAGTGTGAAAGGCAATCATACCAAGGAGCTAATGCCCTTGATCAGAAAACATAATAAATAAAAACAAAGTCGAATACGAAATGTGGTAACATCTTAAAGCAAGAAAACCAGTCATTTTATTTCAGTAATGTTAATTTCTTACATGAACGTTGCTAACATGTCGAGACTAGCAAAGACCACAATTTGCAATGCGCTTATTGTACTCTTACTTGACTCGTGTTTAAATGATCACTCATACGTGCGTGGTATACATACCGTGCGTGGTACACATATCGTGCGTGGTACACATATCGTGCGTGGTACACATACCGTGCGTAGTGCGCATACGTGCGTGGTACGCATACATGCGTGGTACGCATACGTGCGTGGTGCGCATACGTGCGTGGTACGCATACGTGCGTGGTGCGCATACGTGCGTGGTGTACATACTCTGTAGATTTTCTTATAACTCTGATAAGCCTTGTGTTGTTATAATGTATTTGAATGAACCTTGACTTTAACAGTCGTTGTTTTAAACATGATTTCCATACATGCATGTATGTCTGTTAAACTTTCAGTATGGAACATTGTGTCACAGCTAAGAAGGAATTACAATTAAAAAAAAGAGTCATAAACATCTATTAAATATCATTATGTTCCAGAGCTTCATTAAATCGAATAACGCATGTTCATCACCCGTCAATAAATGCATCGGTATGAATATTTAAGTTGAAAGGAAATGGAAGAAATATTTACCGTACATGCGTGATGAAGCGTTTGCTTTGCTGCGTAATTCTTGCAAAACTATACGCTTATAAGGAAGTAGTGTATTTGTGTGAAACTTGTGGATAACTGTAATGAAACTGTAAAATTCATACTCTCTGAGAGTAATCAATCAAATATAAGAAGGAGTGCTTCTTTCTGGTTTCATATTTAACAATCGCAATTAACGCTTATCATTCCATTTGATATATATGATAATCATATGCCAAAGTCATTTCAATCCTTAGATTGATTTTTACATTTTTTATTTTGGTTTACTGTTTCTTGTAACAAGGTCACTTCGGCCGTTCCACATCAAATGTTTCGTTTTTACCTCCCACAACCACTTTGACTCTGGCTACGTCACTGAGACGGAGAATCCTAGATGGAAGTTTTCTGCACGTATTGATATTGAATGAATACTATATACTGATATTTGTTTATCTGGGTTCCCCACGAAGGCCCCAATTTCAAAGGTTGCCCGGGTCCCGCAATCTTGTTTGTTCCAGAGCTTCATTTAATCGAATAACGCATGTTCATCACCCGTCAATAAATACATCGGTATAAATATTCAAGATGAAAGGAAATGGAACAAATATTTACCGTACATGCGTAATGAAGGGTTTGCTTTGCTGCGTAATTCTTGCAAAACTATACGCTCATAAGGAAGTAGTGTATTTGTGTGAAACTTGTAGATAACTGTAATGAAACTGGAAATACATGTAGGCGGAAACACACCGGACGCGACGCGACGCGAATCGCGTCGCGGTGGACTATGCATACCAGACGCGATTTTTAGGGCGATGAAATGTCAACTGGTCAAAACTTAATAACATAAAATAAGCTGAGGAAGAAACGGGTGGTTTGCGTACGCATAATAGGTGTCCCAAGCTTGAATCACGATGCTCCAAATACCAGTTACTCGGTCAGGTGTCCCAAGGTTGAATCACGATGTCCAAAAATCGGTAAAATGAAAACAAAGGTCTCATGATAAGTGTTTTTTCCCGATACACTGTAAATGACAAGAGAAGGGAACTCGAGGCATTTCTGAAAGTGTTCAGCCCCGTAGCCATGGTGTGTGTGTGTGAAAAGAGGAGGGGGGTCGTCCGAATCCCCTTTTGTTAAAAAAAAGTGCTTTTTAAATCTAAAGAAATAATAAGCACCCAGAATTTCAAGATTATCTGCCCTCTTATACGAAAAAATAATCCTCTTTCAAATCCTGGCTAAGGGCCTGGTGTTGTTAGTAAACCAAAAAGCAGTGCCTATTATTTATATGAAGGGCATTTTAAAATATTAAAAAAAAGTTTTTTATTACAACGAAAACAAGTAGGCCTACCCCCGATCTGCAGACTATACAGTGCACATGAACACCGGAAGTACCCCCTGAAACTGATTTTCATAAAGAACATATCTCATGACTTCCTGATGGGATTAATTTTATATTTGGATTGATAAGTCGTTACACGAGCCAGGGATGATATGATATCACTTTGGTAACATACCGGTATGTCTGTATGTGGTGCGTGGAAGAAGCACAGATGAGTGATAGAAAAATTGCGGTTTGTCGGGAAAATCATGCCGTTTTGTAAGGGAAATTGTTCCAGTTTTTAAAAGTTTTAAGCCTCGTCGGTGGAGATGATCGATCCAGGCTATCACCTGTCGGGTAGATTTTTCTTCGCCCGCTTTGTCTGGAAAGAATTAGCAGTCGGTTTAAAAAATGGCACAACTATACATCTAACTTTTTCTATTTAGCTCCGCTCCGACATGCTCCAACGTTCGACCATAGTGGTTATGTTGAATTGTGTACTCTGTATATACAATAATACAAGCTACTCAGTGGCGTGTCTAAAGGAGGGGTAGGGGGTTATTATCAGGGCCCCAAAGTCATAAAATAATGAAATGAAATATGCAATTTTCAAGAAATGTTGCAAAATTTTCCCAACATTTCTATTTCAATAAGTTCCCAATTTCACCTTCAAAACATGAAGGAAGCATGCAACCAGGAAGGTGAATTCCTCTCCGGGAAAAATCCCCGTTCCCGCTTCTGGAATCACTGCTCCAGAGACCTGTCCGGACAGCTATAGATTTTTGTCAGGTTCCAATTCCCCCCCCCCTCCCTTCTTTTTAAGTCTTCGAACCTTAGTGACGCACAAGTAGGAATTTTTTTAATGGGGTCCGAGATTTCAACTGCGCCTCTACAATATCCCTTATTATGGCAGTACCTTTCTCTTTTAAGGATATTTTGGGGGGCGCTTCACACACATTTGAGTTGCCACTACTGCACAAGTCATATTTGGATAACATTCGTTTTGCTGTTTTGCATGTTTTGGTGTTTGAAATATGCACATACAACCGTGCAATCACACAAAAAAAAGTGCCGGTATCCCAAGCGTTCGTTCATTTCCTGTTGATGGCTTAGAACCACACTAACAAAAAATAAAAAATAAAAGTGTCAAATTAGTAACATCCATATAAAAGATATAAATCACCTTCCACAAATAAGTATGTTGAAAATAATCGCTGAGACTAAAATGAAAATTTAATACCTAACAGAAAGCTAATTTAAGAGTACTTATACCAAAACACCAAATAATAGCTACAGTATATTCAAGTTCAAATTTCTCCATAATGTTAATTTGAATAACTTGGTAACTGAAAAAGCCTTTCAATTTAGTTTTTATTTTCTCTTGAAAGAAAGTACAGTACTATCAACTATCCGAAAATTGTATGTACCATTTCCAATGCAATTTTGCAGTGAAACTATAAGGAACCAGTGTTTTTAGTAAATACTGTACATAGTGGCTTTTGACCTGATAATGGATGGCGCTCATTGTGGGATAATACAAAATAAACTTAACATTATGTCAAATATACAATAGTGTGTAGGAAATGCGATTTAGTTTTATGCAGAATCTTGTCAGAATTAATAAAATATGTACTTAGCAATCAGCAATCCTAACTATGGTTGGGGAATGATGCATGGTGTATTGGTCATATTAGTCAGGAGTATTGAGGACTACATTAGTCTCCATGCTAGAAACTGTAAATTTACCCATTGATCAGATCTTTCACATGCACATTAAAACCTAGCATACTGTAGCGCCAATTATCACACCCAGATAGCCCTGCAATACCAATCAACCACGTATAGTACAATGTACATCTTAATTTAAACTATGAAACCTAGCTGGGACTGACAGGCTATTTATTAATCTAAATAATTCTGGTTCTAATTCAGATAGGCTAACATATACTTCAAAATGTACAGTCATATTTAAGCCTTGAATTCCAGATGATACTTCAAGTTCCAGCTAGGAGTGGCTTACAGTACTCACCTTTTTGCAATATCAACCTTCATCCCACCCACAAACATCAATGATACTGTACCAACCATCTATAGCCTTTTTCTAAATTCAAAGCTCAAAATGTAATCATATTTCTGCATGCACGTTGGTGCAACACTGCAAGGCCCCTTCCCAACCCTTTATACTGCTAACCCCACTTCTACAACTTCCCCCAAAAAATACAAATCAAGGACATTAACATGCACTGCTCTAAAAATGATGTGTTGGTCAGTTTAATTTATAAAGACCAAACGAGTGGTATATGTGTGTGTTAGGAGAACCAAATTACCAATAACAACAAACTTAACGGAGGCAGAAGTAAATGGCCTAACGTTAGCGTCTGAGCTTAGGCCAATGTAAACCTTATCCTGACAGGCATAGCTTAGGCCTATATCAAGTTTGCACACCTAAGTTTTGCACAGTTTTAACATTAGTCAACAGACAACATGATCCAATGGAAACTATGGAATGATTTTGACTGCAAATATTTGTAACTTCTGTTGTTAATGGTGGTAGGCTATAGTTTTTCCAGTGAGATAAATGTCACACTCAATGCGCGACAACTTGCACTTTAATGCAGCCCAGCTAGCCTAACTGACTTCAGCTGCAGCCTAACCGACAGCCAGCACAGATGACCAGCCTAACCGACAGCAGACACAGCCTTACCGCGCCGACAGCAGGCACAGATGACGAACCGAATAAGTATCCGTGCCCATAGCAAACGTAGAAGCTTCTTTAAGTTAGGCCTATCTTTTTACTCCCCGTAGTACAGTAGGACTGATGCCAGCAGTGTTAGTATGGCTGCTGTTAGTCATGGCTGGCCGTCCGTCCTCGTACGGCAATCACAATGTCTGATGTAAACTTGTATTGAGCTGAGGGATGTGTATAATAACTAGGCCTACCCAGCTTTCCCTTGAATTTTTGGTGACGTAAGATCGGAAAAATGTAAGAGTTTCATGGTAAAACGATTTAATAGCCGACAGTAAAAAGATTAATAAAAGCCATTTCTTCAATCTTTAGAGTTTAATAATTCAAGCAGGCCCAAGACGCCCACATAGGCCTACGTTTTCTCCATATTGGTACGGCTGGTTAACGCAAAATGTATCACACTCGAGTTTAGTTGATATTTAGCTTGCAAAGAAGATACAAAATTAACCTTTACCCTTACCCTTATGACTCATTTCTGGAACTATTTTACTCTTTGCGTAACATATATCCTTATAATGTTGATATTTTCTATGAAACAGCTCTGAATGATTGAAAATGCAGATGATTCAGTGTTCTTTCGTCCATTATTTCTTGTGTCGCCGTTAAATTTTGTTAATCCAGTAGTATTTTCACGGCCTGTGATTGGTTGATCCAACGCGATTTTTTTCGCGTCGCGAATGAATTCGCTACGTTTTATTTTTTACGTTTTATTTATTTTTTTATTTTTATCGCGCGGCTAAAAAAAAACGCGTCGCGTTCGATATGTATGTACTAATGCATAATGTGTGTACGCGTTTTTTTGCATCGCGTCGCCCTAGAAAAATCGCGTCGCGTCGCGTTTGGTGTGTCACGGCCTTTATATAGCGCCTGTAATAGCCGAGGAAACCCATCATCTTTCTAACATCTCCAACGGTCTGTGGTGATTGATCTTTGAGCGTGTGCAGGGCTGCTGTATCCTGTGGGTCAACCCTGTGGCCCTCGGCAGAAACGATTCTTCCAAGGTACTTTACTTCTGATTTAAAACGGTCGCATTTCTCTGCTCGTAATTTCATGCCATGTTTCTGCACAGCCTGTAGCACCCGTCGTAACCTTCTCAAATGCTCTTTAAAATTGTCACTGTAAACCAAAATGTCGTCCAAATAAGTGATGCAGATCTCGTGATATAAATCCTCCAAACATGTCTCCATACACCTTTGGAAAGCTGCTGGTGCACTCTTCAGGCCGAAGGGAATCCGCACCCACTCATAGAGTCCCCAAGATGTTACAAATGCGGTTAAGTGACAGCTATCTTGATCCATAAAGCCTTGGTGGTAGGCTTTTCCCTGATCCAAGGTGGAAAACCACCGGTTACCTCCTAAGGAATCTAGCACATCCTGGACTCGTGGAATGGGTTTTCTGTCGGTGATAGTCTTCCCGTTCAATTTCCTATAATCGACACATAGTCTTAATGTGCCATCCTTCTTGCGAACACACACTATTGGTGAAGAATATGATGACTGTGACTTTCGAATCCATCCCCGACTGATCAAATTATGAATATTCTTTTACCTCCTTATACAGGGGAGGTGGAACGGCGATGTACGACTGTTGAACCGGTGTGTCAGCTATTAGACGAATTTCCATGTTCAATGATGGGATGCACCCAAGATCACTCTCATCCTGTGCACATGCTTTGCGTTCTTCCAGCAGTAGTTTCGCCACGGCGAATTTGTGTGGTTCCGACAGATGGGATAGGTCAAGATTTGGTAGCCATTTTTCCTCATTGAGGTCATCTGTTTGTAGTTGCTGGCTTACCTCCATCTTATTGATATCTCCTCTCACCGTATCCTCTGATGTCAACTGTGTTAGAAATTCACCCAGGAGAATACTGCGAACTGTGCATACTTTGCCAATAACACAACGGCATGGTAGGAGTACTTCTCTGCCAGTAGTATTAGTCACTGGAACAGCAATACGGGAAAAGTTCCCAACTCTGAGTGTCACTGGCATCGGATGTGACACCACTCCCTCGGGAAGATGCTGTACATCATCAGGTTCATAGAGGACTGTTAG
Organism: Chiridota heheva; assembly: GCA_020152595.1. Taxonomy (NCBI): domain Eukaryota; kingdom Metazoa; phylum Echinodermata; class Holothuroidea; order Apodida; family Chiridotidae; genus Chiridota; species Chiridota heheva. Next base: position 1,000,674 of record JAIGNY010001303.1, read on the forward strand.
GCGCTTGTGAGTTGGTACATGAGTCATGCAGGTTACCATCTTCGTTTCACCGGGTTTCAGGGAAGTTGACCTTCTGCTAGTCCGCACGTCGGCTAACTTGTCACCATCGCCATGTTGGAGGAGTGAAATAAGAGTATTCACTTGGGCCATTCTTAAACCTGGTAGCAGTGTGTGCAGTTGTTTCTGACTCTCCTTTAGGGAATTCCCTTGGGCTATTTCTTCTATCACATTAAAGCCAACGATAGGATGGTCTATGTTCTCATCTGTCACCAACATTGGGATATAAAGGCCAGCTGGGTTTTGTTCTATCCCTGCCGCCTGGAAGGATAGCTCCACCCATCCTCTGTATGGAATTCTTGAGCCTGTTGATGCACTAAGCTCCAAACTTTGACCCTCCAACAATTCTTGAATTAGCCTTACCTGCACGTTCGGAGCATGTCTCTGCAACCATTGTGAAGACAGCAACGACACCTGTGCTCCTGTGTCCCAAAGGGCTAAGGTCTGTATAAAATTCAAGTGGCAGTGAATTAAACACTTGTTTCCCAGCAGTTTAAAGAACCTTTGGCTCCGTTTCGGACTGGTTGATGCTGTATCTTCCATATCAGGTCTCACTGTACTTGAACTTTGGTGATGGTGGTGGGACTTGTGATGGAGATTGGTCACTCGTTGTCCCCCACGAGTGACTCTCGTGCGTTTCCCTGATTATGCCTTTGTCGACAACCCCTCATAAAATGTTTGTTACTCCCACATCTAAAACAATAAGTGCACTGTCTTCCTCTGCCCTCTCTCCTGCAGTTCTCACAGCCCCATTCTCGGGGTGATCTGCCGGGTTGCCTCAGGTTTCCTTGACTCCCTTGATGAATTACATTAATCTCCTTTCTTATGATGTTTTTAATCTCAGCCTGCATTTCATCCCAGCTGAAGCTAGCGTCACCATTTTTGCTGTTTCCTACTTTTGCCGGTTTGTGTGCTTTGACTTCTGCATGATGGGATTCCTTAGACTGTGGTTGTCCAGCTGCACTGACCTGATTTAACCGAGTAGACTTTCTGTGTTTTATCATCCTCTCGTTTTCGTGGCTTGCAGCAATTGTCAGTGCTTCCAAGAGGGATTCGTCTGATGTCTTTAAGTCCTTGAGTAGAGGCTGTAATTCCTGGCGGACCTGCTCGTTCAGCAATCCGGTTGAAATGGCGTGTAAAAACATTTGTTGTACTTGCTTCTTCTTGTACACAAGCCCAGCCCCTGCTTCCTTTGATGCAAACGTCACCTTCTGACGCAAGTCCATGGCTCTCAGAACAAAGGCATGACTGGTCTCCTTGGGGCTTTGAACTGCGGTCGTTAGCTCTTGAAAAATAGCGTTTGCCTCCTTCTCTTGATAATGAGCCCTAAAGAGCCGACGGAGATCAGGAAGATTTAGCTGAGGCCTGCCTTCTAAGTAGTCCCTTAGTCGTGTACCTGGTACCACAGCTCTTATTACCGCCTCTGTTATTTCCTCGTCGGTGTACTTCCTCTTTACAGCCATTTCGATCTGACGAGCCAGACCCGAAAAACTGAGCTTATCTTTTTGTCCTGGCTCGCCAATCTGTCCTGTGATCTTAAAATCCTTTCTCCATGCCACAGGTCCTGTTGGATATGGAGCCTGTGGAGTCACTGCAGTCTCCTCCTTGATTTGCTCTTTTTGTTCGTCGCTTTGACTCTCATCATCTGTGTCTTGCCCTGAGTCTTCTGGGGTCACACCTTCTGTGTGGATCTTGCTCTTCATCCTTTCCAATTGTTCCTTGCCTACCTCCAAGTCGTCAGCAATTTCCTCACTACTCAGGAATCTACTGATAGCCCTCTTAAGACCAGAGATACCTTTTCCTCTGGCATTTTCAATCTCATTTTCTGAGAGACTGGTCTCTGCAATAAGGTTCTCTAAATCTTCTTTGCCACATTTCTGCAAATAAACCTGAAGTTCTGCAATCAAATCGTCGATAACTTCTTGCAAGGTAGGCATCTTTCTTCATATCATATGACAGATGAAGGTGTGGACTCCCTGTAGCTCATTTACTATCCGGGTGGTGCCTCCAGAAATGTTGCCTTCCTCATGCTCATGCATGCATCCCTAAAAGATGAAATGGAGAACACTTTTGAGTATTCGAAAATAATATATTTTCCTCAGCTGGATGGTGCTGTAATGCGTCTAAAACTACATGATACATAAGCATATAAGTAAACAGTCTACATAGTAAACTCTTCTGGGTATCAATTTACATAGAATAACGATGGAACATACAAACACAACATATCACGAGTGGTTTACATATAAAACAAACATACCAACATTTATATGTACAGACAACAATCAAACAAACAACATACAAACATATACAACATGCAAATGACATTCATTCAACTAATCCATCTGACTTTATAACATACATCGTACACAATACTAGCAGTACTTCTGCCCATAATTGTTAATGCCACTAAACCTTACTGCTGCAATCTCTATTACACACCACAATACATGGAAAACTTGCCTATTTCACATATCTAAACTTTCCTGAAATATAAGATCAATAACCTTCCACTAACACTCCTGATTCTCTACACCTCACTTCGTATATCACATTTTATCTGTCCTCAGTTATAGAATATTAAGATAAAACCCTCGTACTATATCACACTTGTAACAACATACTAATAGTCCTATACAGCTTTAATCCTCCCAGACAGACGACAAGGCTTCCTCGTATCCACCTCCTGACCCATTCTAAGCTAGCTATAATGATTATATACAATCCCCTTAATAAATGGACTAGTCCTCTCTGTTACCCTGGCAACCTAACTTCTCTCTGTAGAACCAAAGTGAAATGTGCATCCTTCACTAAGCTGTGGTAAACATACAGGGTATACTATGTGGTACCTCCTGAAGTCCCTTGGTTTCTTGATCAAAGTCATGATAGTTTAGCTTGAAACCCTGAAGATATGACTTAACCTATTCTAATAAAACTTATACCAGGGTGATCTAGACACTTAGGAGTATCAATCAATATTAAATAACATAGAGTCCAGCTCACCTAAAAGATGAAAGGGAGAACACTTTTGAGTATTCGAAAATAATATATTTTCCTCAGCTGGATGGTGCTGTAATGTGTATCAGCCTCATCAGGCTAGCATCTCATCAATGCTGGACTGGTTCATTTATGAGAGGGATGGGTGGTTTTGGCTCAAAGAGATATAGTAAATTAAAGATGTATTTGAGAATAAAACCTTTTTTTTTTCTTTAGGGGCGCTTTGGAATACCCTACAACACTTTACTTTAATTAATTATGGATATATTTCCCCCAATAGTCAGACGGTGTTCACCAACACTGTTTTTTCTTCAAAACCTATTATGTTAAATACCCCCAGGATTTATGACCCTGAAATGGGGCAAATACAGTTGGCAGGGACATGGACGCCATCCAATAGGCCACAGACGAAACTTATGAAGGGGTAATTTTTTTACGCCCTGTGAGTCATCTACACTATAGCAAGTTGAGATAAAATAAAATAAAAGTACTATGCACATTGGCTATATTGGCTATACGCATTGGTTATATACGCATTGGCTATACGCATTGGCCTGTTGGCTATACACATTGGCTATCCGGCTATACGCATTGGCATATACAGTTGTAAATGGATCAGGCTGTCAGGCTGTTAGGCATTCAACAGGTCAATCCGTCGGGGAAAACTGAAGAGCGATGACACTTCGACTGTGACGAAATATTCATCTGAGAAACACGATTTGGATTATCAAAACCAGGACCTTAATTCATGTGGGCAGGTGACCCCTCCCCTCCCCCCGCCCCCACACACGCATACAATTTCCGACATAATTCAAATTTTAATTTTGATTAAAAAACATAACTTGAAACACACCGCCTACAGCAAGATTTTGGAACGACACTTAGTACAAAATTAAAGATTGCGGATCCCAAGTTGTAGGTTTTGGTCCAAACTTCAATATAGTTGACCCTCAATTGTAACTTTTGGTCGAAGAATTGAAGATTTGTAGTCCAAAAGTGAAGATTTTAGACTTAAAATCTGAGATTTTTGATCACATCCCAAGATCTGTTCTTTAGTCAACGGGACTTGCCACTTAGAGACCACCCAAGGTCATTCCTTTCCAAAATGGCGGCATGTGTAACGTTATGTAATGATAACTCCTATCTGCCTATTAGGATCTCAGTCATTTGAATGTGGGAGTTTACCATGTTTACGATATGTACAAAGGCCGGTCAGCTGGCTAGCGTGTCACCTTTTTCTTCATACTATGGTATGGATAAAAACAGGAATGGAGTTGTGGCAAATACGTAAAGGTGCAGATCTTGAAATGCAAAATTGAACGATTTTTGACCGCAAATTGGAGAATTTCGGTCCAAAATTGAAGGTTGTTCAATCCAAAACTGAGGAGTTTTGATATAAAATCAATGATAATTCAGTCGACACGAATAAAAAATGCCAACATCTATAATTTCTGTTTCATTTGATATTTTACTAAATTATATTTATGGTTTTGATACAAAATATATATATATAAAAAACATGGGGAAGGGGCCTACGGAATTTACTATGCCCCAATAGCCCCACCCTTACCCCCCTTACCCCCTTATATATATATACGCTACTGCCGTTTATAAACAGGCATGAGCCTGGGAATTTTTCCTGAAAAGGGAGACAATTTGGGCAAAATTGTGGGGCTCATGGGTGAAGCTCTGGTTTAAAGATTTATTGTTTTTGATACCCCAAACTGGCTTAAAATCAACACTAACTTTTACAATATATACTTGATGAGAAGAAGACATTTTTAGATTCTCATGTTAAAATCTACTCGTATATTAGGGTTACCACTTCTAAGTAGGCAGAGCAGCAGAGTAGAAATAAATTTTCTATACAAATTGAGAAAAACGGGTGAAATTGTGGAGTCCATGGGCGAAGCCCTAGTAGGCAGGGTGGCGGAAGATATGTGAATCTGATGAAAAAGGCAGGGGGGACACTGGACATTAGGGGAACTTTTCGATTGACGTGTTTTGAAAGCATGTACGACAGCATTATAGCTTTAGGGGCAATATCCCTACACCCCACCCCTTTCCCCCCGAAAATTTCCAACTTTTATCGGTCTGAAAACTTCTGGTGACCCATATATTTTTGCTGCCACAAAACTCTTAGATCAAGATATTTAGAACCAAAATTGGGGAGAATACATTTATCAGTTTATCATGAATCTGAAACTTCAATGAGACAGTCCCAAATAATGTGATAAGCAAACAAGGGGTCCTTAGAATGCTTCAAGGGTTTTTCATCATTTTTTTGCTGAAAATAAATTAAACTTGATATGTTGGTCATGACATTCACACTCGGTCTTCAGCTGATCAGTGACAAGGATCCAACGGTATAGTTTTTCCCTCGACCACATATTAATGGTGCTTCACCATCGACATTTGGGAAGCTTTTACAGCTTCCACTTGTTTGTGTCACTTTGAGAGAGTAATGTACCTCTCTAAGTGTGCGCTTTTTGAACTTTACCAAGAAAGTGTGTGTGTGGCGGGTGTGTGTGTATGTGTGTGTGCTACTCTGAGTTTCACGCACGTCTATCTCCGACGGCGATCTTCAAGCAACTGATGCATTATGGCTTTTTTCTTGGCACGGTTGGGTGGTTTGACTTTGTTCCCGTGCCGACATGTGGAGATGAGCTCAGTATTTCTATTGATCGATTGTGCTTTGAGGCGGAGAATCTCAAGTTTTTCCTCGAGGCAGAGGTTGCAAAGCCCACTGCCGCGTTTGTTGACATTGGACTGTTTTAGAATTTCCCAGCGAATGTTGAAAGTTGCATTTTGTCTTTTGAGCCCCAGATGTACTTTGATAATTCTGTTTCTTTTTCGTATCTCTGAAATTTGAAGGATTTGGTATGGTTATTGTATCGGTCCTTGAAGGGTCCTCCTGTTAAACCTATGTAGGAAGCTGAGTCGTTATTAGTTGTGACTGTGGCTTTGTAAACAATAGCCTTAGCTAGACAGTTTCCTTGTAGGGGGCATGCCTCTTTGACTTTGCAGTTACAAGCTTTCTCTGGAGGGTTTTTTTTTTTTTTTTTTTTTTTGGTTAAGCTGGTGTTGTGAGATTTTATTATGTTCCTCATATTTTTCGTACAGCTATAGTGACCATGATTGTATTTCTGTTAAGATTTTATTAAGCTTGGTGCCTCGTGAGAAGTGTTTGTCGATTAATTTGAGAAGGATCCCGCGACATTTGTTTTGACACTCTTATTATATGGGGGCTTGCTATCATGTTATGCTTTCAACACACACGTCGATAATAGATGTATACACAAGAGCATCTCACAAAAAGAAAATCCTCTGTCAGGTCTTGATTTATTTGAATTTAACTATGGACTGTCTGTTACATACGATTTAGCATAGGGCCAACTCATAGCTAGTACTGGTCAAACTAGCACAAAAGATGTTGGAGTATGACGTCAGAACAAACATGATTACTAGCGGTCACCCAGCACTTTTATCCTGGATGGAAAAAAATGATGTCTGTGGTATTGCATAGGTCCGTTTACTTTGTAAAATTTCACTTTAGATCTATATGAGTGCTTAGTATGTACCAACTGCATGCATCAAGTTAATCGGTGCTGCTTCTGGGGTCATTTCAGGATATGCATTAGGATTGATTAACGTTCTGAATTGTAGAAATAAGAGAAACCGAGCGCAATTTGACTGAGTTATAACTTTCGTCAATTGGTAAAACGAACCTTTTTAATGTAGGATATGAAAAATACAGTCGATAGATTTTGTGTACATATATTGTTTTGCTATCGGCTGTTGCGTGGGTTTGTGAGCCTTCATTATTTGATTATTCTATGTATAATAATGTGGGTAAAATAATGTATGACAAATATAACCGATCGATACATCATTTCTGTACATAAATCGTATTTAATAATAGGGTGGTAAAAGTACTGTTTTATATATTTGATTATATGATGTATAATAATGGGACTAAGGCTGTCTATTAAAATGAAGCCTGTTTGCGTGGCCAAGAACAAAACGATATCAAGAGTACGAGAAAAAAACATTCATAATCCATGTTTGTTTATTCAATATTGGATCAAAATAGATTCTTTGTTTAGATGTTCTTAATGTGATCGATGACCCGTGAATCCGTTCTTAATGTCTTAGAGGAAGTGACCAAAGTGAAATGACGTCAGTTACCGTGTATATACAATATCGTACATTGTATTGTCACGTTCATCTGTGGAACATGCGCGGTAGAGAGGTAAGAGCAAGTAACCAATCACATCGCGTAAATGAATGTCCATCCAAAATGCTGTTGATTGCTAGATGTTCATTTCTGGTTTAGGCTTTGGACAGAACGGACCTTGCGTATATCGTCAGTGTAGTAGAACGCAAACGCATTGTCTGATCATCAATACATATGTATGTATTTTTTTCTTCTTCATAGAATCATGTTATAGTTTGGCTTCATGTTGATTTTGTCTCGCATGAGAAACAGGAATGAAGCATAGGGATCGTCCTATCGTCGTCGGCGATCGGTGTTGGCGGTATCATTTCTAACATAAAACTATTACACGTTCAAGTTTGAACATTAATATTTTATTGATCTTTCGATTTAGGGGATGCATACTCGAAGTCGGTTCATAGTGTGAAAGACAGATGCTTTCCATGTTAAGTACACTCACACAATCACAAGAAAACACACACCTTGCTTACCCTTGATACGCTAGAGTTGCCTGATGTTAGACAAAGGTAACGACTGAATTTTCACCAACCTCGCATAGGGCAATATACGTCTGTGACGAAATCGGGTTTAAGTAGCGCTATAAGCATGGCGCAAGGTTCGTCGACGTTCTGCCGTCATGGCGGTTCTCTCCGGACAGTCCTAGACTAGTCGATGTTCATATACAACATAATATACACCCACACGGATACATACTATTTTCTCGCTCTGTTTTTCTGTCAAGTGCGGCGACGGGGGAACAGGGGGCGTGGTTTGGAATCAAGTTCCTCGTAGACCCCTTTAATTGCGTTGAAAGTGCAGTTCTGTCCTGTCATTCCCCCGTAGACGCCATTTTCCCCATTAAAAACGTAGTTTTGTCCGATTATTTCCACAATTAGGAAATAACAGGCCGTAGACCCCATTTTGCTTGTAAAAACGCAGTTTTGTCCTCTCAAAGAATAAAACATTTGAGCAAAAAAGAGCCTCAAGTGACAGTGTTTAAGAAAAATTGTTTATCAAATGATGAGTTAAAAAAATACGTCTTCTCAAATCATTCACGTTTTTAAAACATCTTCGCTCATATTTTGCTTCTTTTGCAAAGTCAATGGGATTTCAAAAAGAATTTGTGTTCTCAAATCGTACACGTTTTCAAAAAGGTCTTCTCAAATTGTATACGTTTTCAAAAATATTGTCTCAAGTTACACCTGTTAAAAAAGTTTCAGACAAAAATGTTCTCAATTGTCAAATACAATGTCTTCTCGAATGATGTCACTAAGTAAATTGTGACGATATTATCACGATATTATCGATAATCGTGACATGGCGATTTATCTATTATTGATACCTTTTTATCTATTATTGATACCTTTTACAGTTTAATCAATTTAAACTCCTTGACAAACTTAAACTCTTAATCAACATATTATCACGGTTTATTGTTTTAAAAAGGGCGACAATAAGTGGTGTGGTGACCATGATACCCTCACCTTTGAGTGGATAATACCAGGGCTAGGTACCCTGGGGGGACCCATAACCAGAGACATTTTTAAATTTTACAAATTGTTGTGTTATTTATTCTTGTTTTACACCGAGATGGTACCCTTGGAGCAGGGCGCATCACCCCTTGGACACCAATTATGGTATAGAAAACATAGACCCACAGTACTCCCAAAGAAACTAGATACAATGATTTAAACCACACAAATTGATCAGAACCACTCCAAAATGACCGTAAACTCACCGCAAAAAACACTTCTCAGACAAAAAACCTTTCCTCCAGGGGTTTGGGTTCTCTGTGCCCTCTATTTCTCGGACGAAAAACCTTTCCTCCAGGGGTGAAGGTTCTCTGTGCCCTCTCCAAAATGATCGTCAATTTACCGCAAACAACACTCCTCAGACGGTTACCTGGAAACCCTCCCATCCTCTGACGGCATTCTGATAATCCGATGACCCATATAAAAACTATCCAAGGGGCTATACAGCTGCTGACCAGAACAAGCAAACTACGACAAAGCTATAACGTCATAGCAAAGCCGGCTTCTGATTGATCAGCGGCTTTATAGTCCCCTCCAACTACTATATAATTAGTATTACTGAGAGTTGGATCTATAGTGAAATTAGTGATCTAAGAGATACATATTTCAGGTTACTCAGTTTTCAGACAAGACAGATTAGATATTCTCAATGGTAGAGGAGGTGGTATTCTCTGATTATTGTTTATAAATGACAGTTTTAATTGCATAGATAGGACTGCTCTGTTTTCTTTTGGATTTTCGAATTGTGTATGGTGTAAGCCCATTGTTGATGGCGATCATGTTGGTAGTTCAGTGGTTGTTGACTCAAGCAACTCATTTGACAACATAGCAAGCGATAGATCTACATCTAGCCCAGGACCACCCATATCAAGTTCCTTCTTTATCAGGCATGATAGACGACCAAGTTGCAGGAAAATACCAACACAAAAGTACTTGTGATAAATTTCCAGAGCATAAAAAACAAGACAGAAGATCTCTGGAACTTGATTGACTCAACAAATTCTGAAATCATCTTAGGCACTGAAACATGGCTAAGACCAGACATCATGAGCTCAGAAATCTTACCATCTACCTTTTCTGTATATAGGAAAGACAGGAACGATGGCCATGGTGGAGTTTTAGCAGCTGTTAAAGCAGATCTTGTCAGTGAAGAACTTAACATATACTCTGATACAGAATCGATCTATGTGAAAATCTCCTTATCAGGAAGGAATTCGGTTATCATTGGTAGCCTTTACAGACCTCCAAGTAGTGATGCTACTCACCTAGATAGGATGTGTAAAGGTATACAGAGTATTATGCAGTTAAATGAAGGATTAGTGGTGTGGTTGGGTGGTGACATCAACTACCAGACATTACATGGAGCTCTCAATCAGTCACAGGTAACCAGTACCCACGTGCATTAAACAGCAGGTTCTTGGATGTACTCCATGACTGCTGCCTGGAGCAAATGGTCAACTTTCCTACAAGGCTGAATGCAACTCTTGACCTTTTCGCCCTTCTCTCATGCATCGATGTGAACCCCTTCTAGGTCTTGGTGATCATGGCATCGTCTTTGTCGACTCTGATGTGGCTGCCCAGCGAAAAAAAAACACCTAAAAGGAAGATCTTTAGTTGGAAGAGGGCAGACCTTGATGCACTTAGTTCTAGTGCTGATGAATTTAGCACCACCTTCAACGCCAAATTCAACATGCACTATATTTGCAATTCCCTCATGAGCACACTTAAAAAGACAGTTCAATCCAAAGTGCATCAACTAGACTCCATCAGCCATAGATTACTGGCTCGTTGAAGCGCATGTCGAGAAGGGAAAAGAGAAGTTTTATCAAAGCCCGCAGGATCAACAGATAAACTGACCTCAGACGTTACAAGCAATTAAAACAAGTCACACGCAAAGAGTGCAAGAAGGCATACAACTATTATTTAGTAAACATCATCAGTCCAGAGCTGTCTAAAAACAAAAAGAAATTATGGAGTTTCATAAAAAGCAAGAGATGTGAAGACAGCGGAGTAGCTTCTCTAAAGAATGCATATGGCCTTACTTACTCTGATAGTAAAACAAGAGCCAACATGTTAAATGATCAGTTTTCATCTGTGTTCAATAGCAATGAAGAAAAGTCAACCACCAAGGATAAAGGTCCTAATCCATTTCCATTAATGCCTAAGATTTATATCAGAATCAATGGACTTATAAAAGTCCTGAGTATCCTTAATGTCCATAAGGCATCTGGACCCGACCAAACACCAACTCGTCTCTTGAAGATAACTGCTCCACAGATTGCTGCTGTCTTTATCACCTTCTTCCAGGCCTCGATCAACCAAGGCACAATCCCACCTGGATGGAAGAAAGCTGATGTTATACCCATTTTCAAGAAAGGCGATCGTTGCAGGGCTGATAAATACTGTGCGATCTCCTTGACTGTGGTTTCCTGTAAGATTTTCAAACACATCCTCTGTAGCTGCATCATAAAACACCTTGACAGACACAACATCTTGAATGTTGCTCAGCATGGCTTCAGGAGAAAACGTTCTTGTAAGTCTCAATTGATTCTCACCATGCAAGACCTTGCAAAGAACTTAGATAACAAGGACCAGATGGACCTCATCTTCTTTAATTTTTCTAAGGCTGATAAAGTTCCACACGAAAGATTAACTACGGGATAAGAGGACCAAACACTTGAATGGCTACGAGATTTCCTGACTGATCGTCAACAGTGTGTTCTCCTTGATGGTGAATACTCCAGCTTAGCTCCAGTCAAGTCAAGTGTACCTCAAGGAAGTGTCGTAGGTCCACTCATGTTCCTCCTGTACATCAACGACCTCCCAGAATATGTCACCTCATCTACAATCAGACTATTAGCTGACGACTGTGTTCTCTACCATCGTATAGGGAATGATGAGCACTCCAGGGCCCTCCAACTTGACCTGGATGGTCTTCAAGAATGGGAAGCAGACTGGCAGATGGAATTCCACCCCGAAAAATGCCAGCTCCTACGCGTTTCCACCAAACGCACTCCAACTCCACTGAAGGCTAACTACATGATACATGGTCATGTCCTATTGGAGGTGGAAACTGCAAAGTATCTGGAAGTTGCCCTGCACAAAAACCTGAACTGGAGCAAGTCCTATCCAAAACATCACAAAAAAGGCGAACTTTACCAGAGCTTTCCTCCAACGGAATCTCCATCACTGTCCACGCAGCACCAAGGCTTTGTGCTACCAAACGCTTGTCAGACCCCTAATGTAGTACGCAAGTGTGTTTGGGACCCATCAACCAAAGTCAACAGCAACCAACTAGAGATAGCACAGAGAAGAGCAACACGCCTTGTGTTCAATGATTACTCCACATACAACAGAGTTACATCACTGCTTCAAACTCTCAACTGGCCCTCTCTAGCAGAAAGGAGAGCCCGCTGTAAAGCAATAATGATGTACAGGATAGTCCATGACCTTGTTGCTATACCTACCACCTATCTCCGACCAATAACATCAACCGCAAGGGGTCACATCCAGAAGTTCCTGATTCCCTTCGCCAGGACCCAGACTTACACGCACTCTTTTTTCCCAGACACCATAAGGCTATGGAATGGCTTACCTGTTCATCTGGTACAAAGCTCATCACTTGAATGTTTCAAGAAGGTTGTACCAGATATCCAGCTTCGGCCTTCTTTTACTTGCACCATGTATATGGACTACACAATTTTAACTCGTACCGAGAACGCATTTAGTTCATGGTACATTTATACTCCAATTCGAGGACTGTACTTTAACGGAAGAAGAAGAAGATAACTGTTGTGGCTTGGTACCAAATATTTTGCATTTGGATAATAAATTGCAGCACGTGGATACCAAAATACGCTGCTTGATTGATAAATTGGAAATATAAAAAAAAAAAGGAAGAAGAACAGTTTGCAGTTGATTTCTCTCATGCGCATATTTTCTGTACTGCACCATTCCATTAGAAAAAAACTTCAAAATTTGTTTAAATTTGATAAATTCCTTAACAATCCATTCCCTGCAAAAAAAAAAAGAACAAAAAAGAAAATATAATCAAAAAATTGTCTCCTTAGGTGCAAAATCAGGGAAAATTTCAAACATTTTTTGAGGACTCTTATGAAAAATGTCGTTTTCATAAGTTAAATTAAACTATTTACACTTGATCATCAATTCAAGTCAAATGTGTAAAAAATAGTCTTTGCCTTTTGGTACCAAATTATACCTTGGAGATACCAAATTAATCAGTTTGGTACACAGAAATAATGCCAAGTGGCTATGGCGATTTCATCAAATTTGGTATTCAGGTATCCCTGCCAAATGGCAACCCTGGGTGTTATGCACTAGGCCTAAGTTCACACCGTGTGTGGTATAACCGCAGTAAATCACGCCATACAACTCCATGGGCCAATTTTGGCCAACCAAAACGGTTTCAATCGAAACATGATATATGTCATATGATAGCTAATTTATTTGACAATAATAATAATAATAATAATAATAATAATAATAATAATAATAATAATAATAATAATAATAATAATAATAATAATAATAATAATAATAATAATAATAATAATAATAATAATAATAATAATAATAATAATAATAATAATAATAATAATAATAATAATAATAATAATAATAATAATAATAATAATAATAATAATAATAATAATAATAATAATAATAATAATAATAATAATAATAATAATAATAATAATAATAATAATAATAATAATAATAATAATAATAATAATAATAATAATAATAATAATAATAATAATAATAATAATAATAATAATAATAATAATAATAATAATAATAATAATAATAATAATAATAATAATAATAATAATAATAATAATAATAATAATAATAATAATAATAATAATAATAATAATAATAATAATAATAATAATAATAATAATAATAATAATAATAATAATAATAATAATAATAATAATAATAATAATAATAATAATAATAATAATAATAATAATAATAATAATAATAATAATAATAATAATAATAATAATAATAATAATAATAATAATAATAATAATAATAATAATAATAATAATAATAATAATAATAATAATAATAATAATAATAATAATAATAATAATAATAATAATAATAATAATAATAATAATAATAATAATAATAATAATAATAATAATAATAATAATAATAATAATAATAATAATAATAATAATAATAATAATAATAATAATAATAATAATAATAATAATAATAATAATAATAATAATAATAATAATAATAATAATAATAATAATAATAATAATAATAATAATAATAATAATAATAATAATAATAATAATAATAATAATAATAATAATAATAATAATAATAATAATAATAATAATAATAATAATAATAATAATAATAATAATAATAATAATAATAATAATAATAATAATAATAATAATAATAATAATAATAATAATAATAATAATAATAATAATAATAATAATAATAATAATAATAATAATAATAATAATAATAATAATAATAATAATAATAATAATAATAATAATAATAATAATAATAATAATAATAATAATAATAATAATAATAATAATAAAGTACTTATATAGCGCCATTACTAAAAGATATTCTATCGCGCTTTCCAATCAAGATGTAAGATAGTAAAACACACTGAGAAACTGCCAAAAGAACCAAAGCAGAATAAAAATAAAAATTGATTAAAGGCCAGCTTGAAAAGGTAAATTTTAAGGTTACGTTTGAATGAGATAAATGATGAATTAGACTTTACTGAATCAGGCAGGTCATTCCATATTTTGGGACCAATGGAACAAAATGCACGAGAACCGAACGAAGTATGAGTACGGGGTAGAGAAAGAGAATGATTACATGAGCTGCGTGTATCATATGTGGATTTACGGAACTGAATTAGCTGCTTGAGGTAGGCTGGTGCATGTTTATGAATACATTTAAAAACAAGACACAGAACTTTAGATTGGATACGTTTAATAATGGGAAGCCAATGCAGTTCCTTTAGGCAGCTTGAAGCACTATCGAATTTGCGTTTTTGCAAAACAACTTTAGCTGCCTGGTTCTGAATTAATTGCATTGGTAATACACTAGAAGTGGGCAGCCCAGCAAACACAGCATTGCAATAGTCGAGGTGTAAAATGACTAAGCTTTGAACCAGTAGCCTACAACTTCCAGTGGTCAAGTGTTTCCTGATTCGACGAATCATATTTAAGTTGCGACTGGCTACAAGGCACTTTTCCTTGATATGTAGTTGCATATTTAAGTTAGTATCAAGTGAAACACCTAGTAATTTAATGCAGTTGGATGGTTTTATAGAATCAGTACCAACTTGAATCGAGTCTGTCGCAATTCTACGCCTGTAATAAAGTGAAGTAAAGAAAATGGCCTCAGTTTTTTTGTCATTCATTTTAAGCTTATTCAGCTGCATCCAGTGTTTTAGTTTGGATAAGACTTGTTGCATACCATTAACATAATCTAATTCTTGAACTACATTACCAGAATCAAAGCTAGAATAAATAGAGTGATCATCAGAATAACCAATGATATTCACGTGATCATTAGCATGTGAAATAACATCTGCGGCTGGGGAACCACCCCCACGTCACATATCTGACATACCACGCTATGTCTCGTTACGTCCCATCCTATGGTTCATGTCACCTATACTTTTGTCCCATATAAGATCCCACATCCCTTAGTATATGTCCTGTGACGTTTATCTTCAGTATAAGGTACAGCTGAAACACAAAGGGAATTGATCATTAGGTCGTTGGGAGGACACCGATTACATTTCCGTTTAAAAAATAAATACATTTTCAACCAATTTTTCAAATTCCCTAAACCAAAAAATGAAAAGAAACATTACTTTTTCGCATCATATTCCATCTTTAAATTCCCATTAGCTGTTCTCAACTCCTCAAAAAATAGGGTTAAATATAGTCAATATTGTGGCTTGAATTTGTCATTCCACTCTTCACAAATTAAAAAAAAAAAAAAATTGAATGAAAAGTAGGTAGGAAAATAGTGGCAGCATTCCATTACAGAAAGCTCGAGTATAGATCACTCACAACTCTAACAGGGATAGTCTTTCCAAAAAAAATTGAGTCCCGAACTTGAATCTGAGGCCTGGATGCGAATCTGAATCTGAATTTGTTGCTAAATTCAGAGGGGGGTAATACATAAAACTCATTTTTGCTAACATTGTAGATTCGCGACAGTCTTGACAGTGACCCGTGACTTATACACGACAACAGGACCCGGACGATAGCCTCATAACGTTTAGAGCTAGTTAGCTCAAGCTGTACCGTACTAGAGTAACACTAACAGTCTAAGTTTTGTGTATGCAATATTGTAGTTCACGTGAAGACTGTCGACCTATTCCATCATGGCGCCTAACAATCTCTCTGCAGTTTTAAAGAAGAAGGGGGAGCTGGTGATGGTAATGTAATTTTGTTCTTGACAATTGGGAACAGACAGTTTACCTATCCTGCCAATTGGGCTAAATCATGGGTAGTATAGCCCAATCAGGCTATTCTAGCCAAATTGGGCTTTTCACCAATTTGAGAAGCACAATTTGAGAGAGTTACATTCAAAAATAACAATGAAAAACACTATTTGTAAATTTTCAGCTGGTAATGATTTTTTTCCATTAATCTTAATTAAAATGAATTAAACTTTTCTTGTACTAGCCTAACTGTTAAGGCAATCAAAAAAAAAAAGTTAAAAAAATAACTAGATAATTACGTGGTTAACATATAATTTTCTCAATGTAAACCAACTAAAATGAGCTAACTTAGTAGGCTATTACAAATTAACTTATCTTAGGAGGTCACGTGACTCTTAAACATGTTAAATAATGCCTCATTCAGTCATTCTTCCCCTCAGTTATTGCCCATTTGGGCTAAACTTGTTAGCCCAATGGGTGTAATAAGCCCAAATGGGCTATTATTTGCTGCATCTCAAATGTACTGTACACGAGAAACATGAAATTGACATGGTAAAGTGGGCCTGAATTAGCTTATCTTTCCTTTTTCATCAAAAATAACATGCGCCATGCTTGCAAAAAGCACGAAAAGTGCCACAACAGCCGTTATTGAGCTTCAATTTTTAAGGGGGATATCCCCTGGATTTACGCCTGTGATGCATAGGGCCCACGTCTTGATAGCACAAACATTCCTGCCCAGCGGATTTGGGCATAAACGCACGTGTATTAAAAAAGTCTAACGACCCACAAAAGCAAAAGTATATGGGCTCCAAAAAAGTGTCCAAAAAAGAATTGGGATATGAAAACTTTCTATCTTCCATCTAAAAATTCAACAATACATACTTGATTCCTTCTTTAGTAATTCATTGAAGAAAATTTATGATAGGCCATTCAGAAGTAAAGTTTTTGCTCTTCAAAAGAATAGTCTGTTAAAAAAAAATGGTCTGCGTTTAACCAAAGTGATGCACGCCTGTTTCCAACTATGATTGCGAGTACAATTTATCGAAATGCTAGTGTGTGAACACCGGTGAAAAGCTTCTGTATGCTCCCATTTTAATTGTGTACACCTGCGCGAAATGAGCATGCAAATGTAGGTGAATATGCGGGTTTTGTCACTTCATGGCTGATGAACAATCAAATCTTTCTCATAACTTTTCGATAAACATGCGATTTTGTTACTTTAAATTTAAACTTTTATTAGATTGTCTCAATTTAAAAAAACATGAAAGTAACAAAAAGTGTGATCAAAATTATTTAGAAATTGACCATTTTACAGCATTAGTACAGATACTGCTTAAAAACTTGTTTTGCAATTTTGAAACTACAATTATATGCATCATTCCACAAGATGTAACTTTGCTTCAAAGGACATTTCATACTCCTTGGAAGATGCTGCTCCCCTTAATAAAAACGCTTTGTGTTGGTTGGAAATCAAGTACATGGTTCATTGAACATCTCGTATGGAGTGTTGAACAGATCACAGTTTGTGGTTTGAAATATAAAGAAATAGATAACTTTTATTTGGACCGGCCTTGCTCCGCTTTAGGGCCGGGTGGAGTGTTCCTGGTTTTGAGCAAAGCCATTTCTAATGAGAGCTTTGAATCTCGGACATTAATATGCAAATTTATGGAAATTTGTGCGGTTTTAGAGGACAACAGCGGTATTTTCTTTTAATAAATTGTTTGTGTTTTAGACTTCAGATTAAAAGTATCATTACCCCAATCAATTTCTAACTGGAACATACCTTTCCATGATTTTCATTGAGTACAAATTTGTATAGTCAGAATGACTTACTGTGCATTTCTATGTGTGAAAAACTGCACCGCTTGTTCAGAGCCAACACCATTTAACTCTTTGCGGAAATTTATACACCTTATAATTTCAAAACCAAATGTTCACAAGAAAGCAACTCAGTCTGATAAAACAATTACTTTATTCATTACAGTTTACAAAGCCAAATACTTCCACTTCTTGCTATTTGGTTGTTCACGACTTCAGAAAAGAACGGTGTTTAGGTATCAGTGCATATTTTGAACATACTCGAGCGAAATCCGTACACTTGAGTAAAGTCCGAACAAATGCCCAAAAAGGACGCAGGCCATCAAGTCGTACATTTGTGTGTTGATGCGTTTAAATCTAATAGAATGACGTGCATCATTAATGGCCCATTTTCTGTTTTTTAGAAGGAAAATTTCATGATTTTATGGAAGACGACTGATATTTTATTCTTTGCGGAACACTAGCAGACAAGTTCGACTATTGCCTTATTGATTTTTTAGATTAAATAAATAAAGTTTTGATATTGAAAACAATTTTGTGACTACATCTGGCAGGTTGCAAAATTTTGTGGACACGTGTCGAAGGCCATTGACTTTTTCTCTAATGACACACATTTTTCAATGTACATGCTTTCATAATAATAATAATAATATGAACATTTATAAAGCACCGGTATCCATCAAAAAAATGATGCTCATGGTGCTTTTGCAAACACAACAATAATAAATGTATCAGCTATAGTCACAGTCAGAATGTCTCTTTGAACAGGTATGTTTTTAAGTTCCATTTGAACATGTTGGTGCTGGGTGATGACTTGAGTGCAAATGGCAATGAGTTCCAAAGTTTCACTGCTCCAATCATAAAACATCTGTCACCCCATTGTGTTTTTGCATTATACTCTTGAAGCAGTCCTTTACATGAAGATCGTAAACATGCCCTTATCCGGAGGATTAAGTGACTACGTGATTTGGGCATGAAGATTCGTGCTAAAATTTGTAAAGAATTGTAAACTTGAAGATTTTTGAGCAGTCAGACCAGTCATCACAACTTAAGAATAAATTAAACATCGGTCAAACTGTGATAAATCATATAACTCAAAATCCAAAGTGCTATCTTAAAAAAACACAGACATGCTTGATTTTATTTTCTTCTTTTAACCAATATAGAAATTGCATCATGTCCATAGACAAGCCATTTCTGCTAAGCGATTTTTTTTTATGATTCAATTCATAAAAGTTGTTGGTATTAAATTTTTAACTGTATCCTTGAGACATAATGCAAAATCATTTTTGATTTTCTTCTTTCTCTCTTTATTCTAGCACCATGAATTTTTAACACCCTCTCTTGGCACATTTGACACTGACTGTCGCAGTGCTGTTAAACCGCAACAAACAAAGAAACATTTATGATTGATTGATTAGTGAATTCTGCTATTTAAATGTTTGACATATGGTAATTTGATTTTTAAAATATATGTGCAATGTACATAAACAGGTACAAAAGCTTTCTGTTTTTCCACTGACCAAAAGAGCATTACATTCTGAGTTTAACAGTCTTTTAATTTGGAAATAGATAAGTACAAAAAAAACATATACAAAATTGGGAAATAGCATGCATGTGTGGTTATCAAGTTATGAGCAATCAAAGTGAAATGTTTTTCATTTTCAAAAATGTATGAATGGGAAAACGAAAAGACTGTTTTTTCCATTAAATTTCTTTCCTTAATTTCATGCCTTGAAAATGTTCAAAATGCTTTCTCCAGCTTTGGAGGTTGGATGGAAGTATGGTAAAGATAAAATCCTCATCATCGGAATTTAGGTCGGAATTATCTTTGCTCTTTAAAGAGAAATGGCAAAAGGTTAAAAAAACAAAACAATAGATATACATCAGAAGACAGAGACTGTCCAGTTCACACATTACAAGAGTACAAATTGTGCACAAAAAGCTGTAAAATGACCAATTTTGGTGAATGTTTTTGCTTTGTTGTGAGGGGATTTTAAATGCCTCTACCTGTCCATATACCTCTAACCTAGAAAGTGTTTTTGCATTGTTTTTAGGTAAACACACCGATTCCAGTGCCAGTGGAAAATGGTGAGTTAGACCGAGTCATTTGATTTTCTTAGCACCTTTCAGTGTTTTTTCAGTTTTTTATTTTCTTTATGTGGGGAGGGGCACTTCCATATATGAGCTATGTGTATGTGCCTTCAGAGCAGGTGTCTTTTTTGGTTCCGATGCGATAGCATAAGGAACCTATGTAGTCATGCTGGCGTGTGTATGTATGTCTGCGAGAGATTCAAAACAACATGGATGCAACCCCGCTCAAAACCTTGGCACATGATTGATTACATCGTAAGACAATGCGACAGACATGATGTGAAAGTAATCCATGCAATGAGAAGTGCAGGATGTTGATCTGACCACTTGCTGGTCACCTTCAAACTCAAGCTTGCATCTAAACAAAGAAGACATCCTCAACGCCCTCAGAAGAAGCTTAATGTCAGTGTTCTGTCTGATGAAGCCAAACGTGCTGGGCTACAGACCAAGCTGACAGCAAACGTATCACTACTGGCACAGACGACATTGAAACCGAATGGAAAAAGTTTTGATACTGATACTGCTGCAGATGTCCTTGGTTTTGTCAAAAGAAATCACCAATACTGGTTTGACGAGAACGATGATGAAATTAGGAAGCTCCTAGTTGATATGCACAAAGCTCACCATCTGTTCATTGCTGACAGTCTGCTGCCAAGAGGAATTCTTACCTTCAGTTTAAACGTACAGTTCGCAGCCACCTTTATGTTGTGAAAAACCGATGGCGGAAGACAAAGCAGAGTCTGTACAAGCAGCAGCTGACATACGCGACACTAAAGCCCTTTATGTTGGATTGAGAGCTGAGTATAGTCCACAGGTTAATGGTGCAGCACAAATTTACTCTGCTGATGGAACTAATTTGTTAACTGAGAAACCTGACATATTAGCAAGATGGGCAGAGCATTTCAATACCCTACCCAACCGGCCTTCAAGTATCTCACAAGAAGTCATAGATAGTGTGCCACAACTGCCTCTGCTAGATCATCTTGACAACGAGCCATCATACAAAGAGGTCACCAAAGTGGTATCACAACTCTCCTCTCAGTCCTCCGGCAAGTCTCCAGGACCAGATGGCATACCTCCAGAAGTGTAGAAGCATGGTGGTGCTCATATGCTGTCAAGGCTTACCAAACTATTCAGTAGTTTCTGGAAGAAAGGTGACGTCCCTCAGGAACTGAAAGATGCTTCAATTGTGCACCTATACAAAAGGAAGGGCAACAGGTTGCTATCTATTGCGGGAAGATCCTGGTAGTGTCATCCTTAACAGACTCATTAAAAATGTTGTGGATAAAGTCTACCCAGAATAGCAGTGTGGCTTTTGTGGCAGTCGATGCACAACAAATATGATTTTTACTATCAGGCAGCTGCAAGAGAATTGCAGCGAACAGAATATGGGTCTCTTCACCATCTTTCTAGACCTTACAAAAGCCTCAGATACTGTTAGTAGAAAAGAACTATGGATACTGCTCAGCAAAATTGGTTGCCTCAGTAAATTTATCACCATAATAAGGGCATTTCAAGATGGCATGATGGGACTAGATTCTGAGAATGGCGACTTTTGCAAATCATTCTGCATCACTAATGATGTAAAGCATGGATCCGTGGTTGGCCCCAACATTGTTTAGTATAAAGTTCTCTCTAATGCTGCAATAAGCCTTTCATGACCTCCACCTCGGTACATACTTACAAGTGCGTATGGATGGTAATGTCTTCAACTTAAGGAGGTTCTCTGCCCGCACCAAATTACAAAGTACTGATTCGTGATATGCTTTTACATTATCAGCCCAACATTACACGATCTACAGGTCATCACTGATAAGATAAGTTCACAGATGCTGCCAAGATTTTTGGTCCTACCATTAGTTTAAAAAAGACTGAAGTTACGTACTAGCCAGCCCCCAAGATTCAACACTACGAACCAGTACGATGGTGTCCAGTTAAACTCTGCAAAGAAGTTATGTTATCTAGGCAGTGTATTGTCATACAATGCCACTTTGAAGATTAACTAGTTTATAGAATTGCTAAAACCAGCTCTGCATTTGGCAGCCTCTCGGATCGCCTTTGGAACAACCATGGCATAAAACTGGAAACAAAATTAAAATTTACAGAGCTGTAAAGGGTAATAGGGTAATAGCTTTTTAGAATTGTTTGTTAAGTGATGTAAGACTTGTGAGTCCTTTAGAATTGTAGAAGAAATCGCTTTTTAAGGCCTGATTAAGAACAATGCAAATAAAAAACAAAATTCAATCAAATTAATCAAAAAAATTGCATGAAAACAGATTTTCTTGAACAGTCATGAAAAATCTAAAATTTCTGAAGATCTGTATTTTATTACTCAGATAAATTGTTGGCAAAAATATGTTGTGGCTGTATAACAGTTTTGTTCATTTAAATAAAATGTTGCCCCATGTCAATTTGTTGTTATTTATAGTATCAATAAGAATATTATACAGAAAAAAAGGCCATACTTTCATTGTATATGTGTAAAAGTACAGTCAGTACTTAAAATATTTGAGTGCATATTTTCTAAATGCCCAAGATTTAAGAATAAAAAATATCTTGATTTTATTTGGGATATCATATAGTAGCAGCATCATCCACCAAGAATTGGGGAGAGAAAAATTCCCCTAAAGGTTATGTGCCACCATGGCTTTTGAAAACGGTGAAATACATGTGTTTTGGATCATCTAATTAGCTGTTGGTAAAACTGGGGAAGAGACTGCAGAAGAGACATAAAAAGGACCTCATTTTGAATACCTCTCAACCCCCCCCCTCAAAATTTCCTCCTCGGATATGGAAAATCAGAAATTAAATCTTGGAAAAGGTCGGGTGGGGGGGATGGGTTAAAGTCCCCTCTGTCACTGTCATGTGTTGGCATTGATATTAAAGTTTGTTAGAAATCATACCCCTTTTAAAATAGCTTATTATTATATGACAACACTGCATTAGCTAAATGACATTTATCATGTAGTACCTCTTGACCAAAATATCTATCCTTACCATGAAAGTACAGTATTACAAACTTAAACATTACAAAATAAGTGTTGTATCTGCATATGTGAGATTAATTGCTTATTCTCAAACTCACGGACAGCTTCCATATTTATTCACAGAGGTTCAATTGAAAATGCAAGCTGTGGGCATTTGTGGCTCAGATGTGCACTACTGGACACACGGTGAAATTGGAGATTTCATAGTAAAGGCACCGATGATATTAGGGCATGAGGCAAGCGGTATTGTGTCTGCTGTTGGAAAGGGGGTCACTCACCTCAAAGTGGGTAAGACATTTTAAATTTGAGTGAGTTATTCTGATTCTTTGTCATTTTTGATTGGTATATATTAGTCACTTTTTTTAGCCTGATTGACATAAGGTATTAGAGTAGAATAGGTTCAGTCAATATATAGATCAATCAATCAATCAATCAATCAGAAACTTTGTAGAAAAGGGACCAATGATATTAGGACATAAATCAAGCGGCACTGTACTGATGTTGGAATTTAAAGGGAGTGCTCACAACAAAGTGGATAAGAGTTTGTCTAATTCTATGTCATTTTTGATGGGTATATTGGTCACTTCTGCTATTTTCAGCAAGGACATGAGGTAATTCTATAGAATTTTTCCAGTGATTTTACCATCTGGGGTGACTCACCTCAAAGAGGGTGACTCAACTCAAAGGGGGTGACTCACCTCAAAGAGGTGACTCACCTTAAAGGGAGTGACTCACCTCAAAGGGGTGACTCACCTCAAAAGGGGTGAATCACCTCAAAGGGGTGACTCATCAAAGGGGGTGCCTCACCTCAAAGAAGTGACTCACCTCAAAGGGGTGACTCACCTCAAAGGGAATGACTCACCTCAAATGGGTGACTTACCTGAAAAGGAGTGACTCACCTCAAAGGAGTGACTCACCTCAAAGAGGTGACTTACCTCAAAGAGGTGACTTACCTCAAAGAGGTGACTTACCTCAAGAGGTGATTTACCTCTAAGAGGTGACTCACCTCAAAGGGGGTGACTTATCTCAAAGGGGGACTCACCTGAAAGGGAGGACTCACCTCAAAAGG
Organism: Chiridota heheva; assembly: GCA_020152595.1. Classification (NCBI taxonomy): domain Eukaryota; kingdom Metazoa; phylum Echinodermata; class Holothuroidea; order Apodida; family Chiridotidae; genus Chiridota; species Chiridota heheva. The sequence continues at coordinate 1,024,924 of JAIGNY010001303.1, forward strand.
GCTGACTCACCTCAAAAGGGCTGACTCACCTCAAAGGGGATGACTCATTTCAAAAGGGATGACTCACCTCAAAAGGGATGACTCACCTGAAAGGAGGAGACTCACCTGAAAGGGGTGACTCACCTGAAAGGGGGTGACTGACCTCAAAAAGGTGACTCACCGCAAAGGGTGCGACACATCTCAAAGGGGTGACTCACCTCAAAAGGGGTGAGTCACCTGATAGGGGTGACTCACCTTAAAGAAGTGACTAACCTTAAAGGGGTGTCTCACCTCAAAGGGGGTGATTCACCTCAAAGGGGGTGACTCACTTCAAATGGGGTGACTCGCGTCAAAGACAGGGTTGGAAAAATACAAAAAAAGTCACCAGCCAAACTTGGCAAGGATTAATGAAGTGTGGCGAGTAACACAGTATATTATAATATTTATACTCGCTACTATTTTTTTTTGCATGAGAGTGGTTTTTCCAACCCTGCTCAAAAGGGGTGACTCACAGTGGTAAAGTTTTATTTTTAGAGAGTGCCTAATCATATTTAATGGATATTTTGGTTACATTCATGATTTGAACATTTCTGTAGTTGTCAAATATACCCCTTCAGAAAGTTAAAAACATCTCATTCAAATAGTAGGGGGCTGCCACAGAATTAGTTTACTATCATTTGTAGTGTTATAAATTAATGCCCCACTGTCTTATTTATTCAGTATGTAAGCACAGTATGTAAGCACTTTGTGTTAGAATAAGTTCAGTACAATAGTTCAACAGACAAACAAAATTCTGAAATCTATCCTGATTTTGAGAGTTTTTTTGGTGAGCATGTGAAGCATAATGCGAATCTATGTAATGGCGATTTCGTCCGTCAGGCCATCCACAGTTTTTCCTGAGAATTCCTCAGAAATGTAAAAAAAAATTGAGAATTCTCTTAAACTTTCTTCAGAGTTCTTCAGAAAAACTTAAAGTTTCTTCAGATATCGTTATAGAAGGTCAGAATTTCCTTACAAAATGTTAACGTTTTTCAGAGATACTTAAGACAGATTGAAGACTAATTTCCTCAAAAAGTCTACAAAGCATTAAATATTTCCTTAGAAGATAACTGTAAAATGATATACATTTCCAATATTCTTTAGAGATCCTCAAGCGTCTCTCTTGTAGCACTGGGGATTTAAATTCCTTAGAATCCTACAAAATATTTGGGCACCAACGGTTGTATCAGGCATGATTATTAAACTCCGCCTTTATTATTGTGGTCAATTGCTTAAAGTCATTTGCTACAATATATGATTTATAAATTAACCAGACTTTTATTTAGTATGCTCAGTCAGGGAGTGTGACAGGATGTGACTGCATTTGGATATAGGGAGGGATGCCATGTGGGACATGGATGGGGGCCATGTGGGACATGGATGGGGGCCATGTGGGACATGGATGTGGGCCATGTGGGACATGGATGGGGGCCATGTGGGACATGGATGGGGGCCATGTGGGACATTTGATATAATATATACCATGTGGTATACACCAAGGGCTATATCAGGCATAATTTTTTTACTGCCTTTTTTCTTATTCAACAGGTCATTTGCATATAAGTTTTATAAACTGACACTTTCTTACATAGTATGCTCAATCAGGGACTGTGATAGCTAGGATGAGACTTCTTATGGAGCCTATGGATGTCATGTGGGACATGGGATACCATGTGGGACATGGGATACCATGTGGAACAGGGTGGAATACCATGTAGGATATATGGTGGAATGCCATGTGAGACACAGGTGGAATGCTATGGGATGGGATGTCATGTGGGACATGGGACGTCATGTGGGATGTGGGGTGGGATGCCAATGTGGTACATGGGGTGGAATGCCATGAGTAACAAAGAGTGTACACAGAGTGACATAGGTTGGGATGCCATGTGTAATATAGAGTAGAAGGCTATGTGGGACATAGGGTGGAGGCCATGCGGACATGGGATGTGATGCCATGTGGGACATAAAGTAGGATAACATTGGGAAGGATGCCATGTGGAACAAATGGTAGGATCGAATATGGGACATAATGTGGTATGCTATGTGTGACATCAGGTGGGAAGCCACTGATGTGGGACATATGGTGGGATGCCATGGGGAACACAGGGAGGGATGCCATGTGGGACATAATGAGGGATGTCATGTGGTACATATAGTTGGATTAATGTGAGACATGTAAGATGGGATCATGTGGGACATAGGGTGGGATGCCATGTGGGTCATAAGGTGGGATGCCATGTGGGACATATGGTGGAATGCCATATGGGACATATGGCAAAATGCCATGTGAGACATACTGTATGGTGGAATGCCATCTGTAAAATATGGTAGAATGCCATGTTGGACAAGGCAATGGATGGGATGTCATGTGGGGCATGGGGTGGAATGTCGTTTGGCACATGGGATGGGATGCATGTGGGACATAGGGTGGGATGCCATGTGGGACATATGGTGGGATGCCATGTGGGACATATGGTGGAATGCCATGTGGGACAAGGGATGGGATGTCATGTGGGACATGGGGTGGGATGCCATGGGACAAGGGATGGGTTATCATGTGGGACATGGGGTGGGAGATATGGAATGCCATGGGAATGCTGGGACATGGGGTGGGATGTCAAGGGATGGGATATTATGCCATGTGGGAGACATGGGGACATGGGGTGGGATGCCATGTGGGAGACATGGGATGCCATGTGGGACTTAGTGTGTGAGATGCCATTTTTATAATTGGCCGGGTCATATGATATGGGTGTCAATTTGCATGGGCATGCGAACCATGACTGTATTTACCGTTCTAGTTTAAATCTAATCTGTTGAACTGAAAGAACAACAAACAGACTTCGATCCAAAGGTTGTATGTTTTCTGTGGTTTTTACAACCAGGGTCTGTGAAGTTGCTTTTGGAAGAAACCTGGAAAGGAACTGAAATTGATTCCTTTCAAAAGTTTTTTGAATGCTATGCAATGTGAAAATTGTAATACATTTACAGTATGTAGCAGTTAATCAAAATAAAGTCATTTTTCTTGAATCAAATCTGAATTAATTCCTTTTAAAGGTTTAAATAAATACAAAATCTTCAATTGATGCCCCACATCCACCTCAGTCACTCCTCTCTCACCCACTCCCATCTCCTTTCCGGCTCCCCATGCACCTCTCTGCCCCACCTGCAACACCGACCTCTCCATCAAGCATATCCTCTTAACCTGTCCCCTATACCAGAACTCCAGGTCTCTTCTCTCTTCACCCACCTCAATCTCGGATCTCTTCAAAGAAAATCCTTCCTCCAATATTATTAACTTCCTCCGCAACAACAACCTTTTCCACCATATCTAATCTACCTTTCTTCTCCATTCTACACCTTACCTCACATCAGCGCTCGAAATTAACGTAGGCCCGCTAGCTCGGGGCAAGTAGAACTTAAGTCCGGGCTAGCTGAAACTGATCTTTCAGAGCCCGCCGGGCAAGTAACCAGAAAAAAATATATACCTTAGACTTTTCAAAAATACATTATTACACATCACTTACACAAGCCAAACTGCATAATTGTCCACTTCGATAAGGTTGAAAAGCCATAATTAACGAAAGACTTTACGAAAAATTATACTTATTTACCGTTACGTTGTCGCTACTACTACCGCACACAATACACGCACACACAGTCAATCAGTGCATTCAACTCGTACCGTGATTAAAAAAACAACTGCACAAGGCTAGAAAAAATTTGAAGCAAACTAACTTTTGCTATACATAACGTTAGTTTTACGACTGGGGTATGTGAAAATATATTTGAGTTAAAAGAAAAGCATTGTTTACATCTTTTCTCTGTAGGGACCAAGGTTTTTAAGCTTTTTGACGTACGCTTTCTCGGGCAAGTCAGCAGTCCATTCGGGCTAGTAGAAAAGGAGTCAAGCTAGCCCCACGGCTAGTGGTCAAAGTGTGCTAATTTTGAACCCTGCCTCACATACCCCTTTCTTTTCACCTTATTTTTTTCTCTCCCAAATTCACCTTATTTTCCCCTTGTTCTCTCTCTCAATCCTCCATCTCCTCTCTGCCCTAACTCTTACATCCTAATTTTTTGTATATTAAAAAGGATCATAGGTCATTGGTTTTGGCAAACTGCCCCCATTAATTCTTCATAGAGTTGGAAGTAATTCTTTGAAAAGATGGTTGTAAGTTCCGTGTGATTTTCTCTTCTAGGATGAGCCCATGCACCAATGTGGTTATTGCCTTTTCTGCAAGTTCCTCAGAATTCTAGTTTCAAGTGAAAGAGCTGACAAAAAATTAAAAATCATGTTCTTGTTTATGTTGCACATTTAATAAAAAGACAAAGCTGGTGCAATGTTTTGCTAGTATAATGACGAACTGACGAATGGAAATATGGTTTTTCTGTACTGCCAAGCAGTTTTATGCATTACTTCCGCACAGTTATCATGGACACATGGAAACAGACCACGCATACGCTGACACAAATGCATATGGATATGCGCACATGGAAACAACTGAACTATTATCTTAATTGTTTCATTTTACTCATTTTATTTCATGAATGTTGAAAGCATGTAATGTTTAAATTCTATTGAATAGATAAAAGAAATAATAATAGCAACATTAGAATGTGATATCTAAGCAGTTTTTTTAATGTGCTGTGCTCCTTTTGTTCTCTGTCAGACATTTCTAACATGGGAATACTTAAAAAATGACGAAAAATAATCTCCTTAGCAGCATTGTTTGCTTGAGGGAAGCCATTAATCAAAAAGTAAGAAAGGCATCACAATCCTGATATTATAAAAGTCGATACATTTGTTTGTCATGGTGAAATGATATTTAGTTTTAAATATTGCTTTTTACGAGCGATGCGTATTCAAAGTGCTTTACAAAGGCCAGTTATGATTCTTCAGGCAGCAGCTTTGAGATCAGTGCCATGAACATTTCATGCTTCTCTTCCTGAATAGTGTTCAGAGACTAGGTAGGGGTGATGTCCTGGCATTGGGGCCGCCATTTACAGAAGTTACAAGTGGTTACATAAGGCCGCCAGAAGGTTACAAGTGGTGTTCCTCATGGTTCTGTATTGGGTCTGCTTCTTTTCTTAATCTTCATTAATGATATTGATGTTTCCCTTGGCTCCAGGATTTGTAAATTTTCTGATGACAATAAGCTGTACAGGATTGTTGATGATGCTAGGGATTCTTCACTCTGCAAACTGATCTGGATAAGTTAGTTTCTTGGTCCTAAACGTGGCAGATGTCATTCAATGTTGATAAATGCAAAGTTATTTATTTTGGTCAAAGCAGTTTGGCTTTTGATTGATGCATGAATGGTTCAAATCTTGGTTGTGTTGATCAAGAAAGGGATCTAGGTGTTGTCATTACTAGTAATCTGAAGCTTCTAAACAGTGTGCTTTTGCAGCTGCAAGGGCAAATAGGATGCTTAGTTATTAGAAGAAATTTCTGTTTTCTTGGTAGAGAGGTTGTCCTTAATTTGTATAAACAGTTAGTCAGGCCTCACCTTGAGTATACTATTCAGGCTTGGAGTTTCTTTTATGAGAAGGATAAGTTCATTTTGGAGAAGGTCCAGTGAAGAGCCACTAGACTTATTCCCAAAGTAAGGAATTTCTCTTATGAATCTAGGCTGCAAATTCTTGGTTTGACCACGCTTGAGTTGAGAAGAGTACGTGGCGATATGATTCAGGTTTTTAAATTCCTATCTGTTAGTGATGCTTTGACTTCCTGTAATTTCTTGCATGTTTCAGCTGATCCTCATGTGACACGTGGTAACAGTTTGAAGTTGACCAAAGAGTTCTCACGGTTAGATATTCAGCATTTTAGCTTTTCGCAAAGAGTTGTTAATGAGTGGATTGGTTTGCCTGAGTGGGTAGTTAGCTCCAATTCTCTTTACAATTTCAAATTCAACATTGATAAGTTCTTTACTGACTCTGGACATCTTTGATTTATTTTTTTTTTTTTTGTGGTGGTGGTGGTGTTAGTTTGTGCTTTTTATGGGGTGATTCACCCTTCTTAGCCCATTATGTTATATAGCATCCTCATCTGATGGACAAAATCTACATTTCTACGTGGTATTTTATCTGTGGTTAAGCATTCATTGTTGATGTGATGCTTGTAATAATCTTGCTTATCTTTGATCAGAGTTGCAAAAAATCCATGCTTCTGGCGATTATTATGATAACAGCGATCCATGGTTTCTGCGGTTATTATGATAACAGCGATTCATGGTTCTGGCGGTTATTATGTATGATAACAGCGATCCATGGTTCTGGCGATTATTATAATAACAGCGATCCATGGTTCTGGCGGTTTTTATGATAACAGCGATCCATGGTTTCGGCGGTTATTATGATAACAGTGATCTATGGTTCCGGCAGTTATTATAATAACAGTGATCCATAGTTTCTGTGGCTATTATGATAACAGTGATCCATGGTTCCGGCGGTTATTATAATAACAGTGATCCATGGTTCCGGTGGTTATTATGATAACAGTGATCCATAGTTTCTGCGATTATTATGATAACAGTGATCCATGGTTCCGGCGGTTATTATGATAACAGCGATCCATGCTTCTGGCGCTTATTATGATAACAGCGTCCATGGTTCTGGCGGTTATTATGATAACAGCGATCCATGGTTCCGTCGGTTTTACAATAACAGCAGGGAGAATAGAGAATTTGCAGGAATTTTTTTTTTTTTCAATTCAGTAAAACAAACAATTTAAAAAAATAGATTTCTTGAGTAAACAACAGTTTGTATGGTAAATATGTGCTCTAAAAAGGTCCTTTATGTAATTGTGCAATGAAAGTACATTAAATTGTGGAACAGAAAAGCATATAAAGATGTATATACAGTACTACATTAATATTATTTCTGTCACAAATGTTCATGGGAAAATTTCCGATACCTCTATTCGAATCGTGGGAAATTTTATAATTAATTCCAGGTTTCTTTGTTTATATTATCAAAATCTGTCCATTTTTCAAATATTGCTACAACCCCACTAATACTTTGAAGGAGCGTTCAGTCAAATAAGGGTGTTTTTAGCTGACGTCATAAGGTCACATGACTTTGTTTATTTTTGCCATTTTGTCAGGAAAAAACACTGTCGTCTGCTGTACACTTAGATTTACATACGTTTGCATGTTGTTATATAAAATTATTTTTGTAAGATAATCATGCCAAAATCTTGATGTACCGTTGGTTGCATTAATAGATGTGTGCGGGGGGAATAAAAACATTTTCTCGATTTTCATCTGATCGACGTTCAAAGTGGGTTTCTGCTGTATGACGTGACGGGTTTCAACCTACGGTCCACAATAGGATTTGCAGCGAGCACTCTTTATCAGGTATGTAGGCTTTGTCTGAGCTGCTTAGTATAACGAACAATCAGCTGGTGTTAACGTTAAAGTTACTTTTCGTATACCCGGTGAATATATCAAACTTAAGGAAAATATTAAGTAAAATTGGAAATAATACAGGTCTAATTTTTGATACATGTCATTAAATAATTACTTAAATGTATTCATAAGAATTAATTATAACTAATTTGAACATTCATATATATGAAAGGTTTTCCGCACCATCACGTGCACGAAAAGCGTGTTAGAATATTCTTGAAACTCAAGAAAAATACTTCATCACGTTTTAGCTGCCAGCTCCGTTAATGATGTTGATGGGAAAGGAATGTTAGAGCACCAAGCTGTGTCTCACAAAATGTTCTCTTTTTTTGCATCATTGCAGGTGACAGGGTAGCTGTTGAGCCTGGTGTTCCGTGCCGAAGATGTGAATTTTGCAAAGGAGGGCGCTATAACCTTTGTCCCGATATGATCTTTTGTGCTACTCCACCTATAGATGGCTCCCTCAGACAGTATTATTGTCATGCAGCTGATTTTTGTTACAAGTAAGAATGATGGGGAAAACAAATTTGTCTTATTTTTATGAGGTCCTGGTAATGACATCTCTGTCAAGGACTAGCTGTAAGGGTTATTCCATCATTCATGTCTAGCTGTAAGGGTTATTCCATCATTCATGTCTAGCTGTAAGGGTTACTCCATCATTCATGTCTAGCGGTAAGGGCTATTCCATCATTCATGTCTAGCTGTAAGGGTTATTCCATCATTCATGTTTAGCTGTAAGGGTTATTCCATCATTCATGTCTAGCTGTAAGGGTTATTCCATCATCCATGTTTAGCTGTAAGGGTTATTCCATCATTCATGTCTAGCTGTAAGGGTTATTCCATCATTCATGTCTAGCTGTAAGGGTTATTCCATCATTCATGTCTAGCGGTAAGGGCTATTCCATCATTCATGTCTAGCTGTAAGGGTTATTCCATCATTCATGTCTAGCTGTAAGGGTTATTCCATCATTCATGTCTAGCTGTAAGGGTTATTCCATCATTCATGTCTAGCTGTAAGGGTTATTCCATCATTCATGTCTAGCGGTAAGGGCTATTCCATCATTCATGTCTAGCGGTAAGGGCTATTCCATCATTCATGTCTAGCTGTAAGGGTTATTCCATCATTCATGTCTAGCTGTAAGGGTTATTCCATCATTCATGTCTAGCGGTAAGGGTTATTCCATCATTCATGTCTAGCGGTAAGGGTTATTCCATCATTCATGTCTAGCTGTAAGGGTTATTCCATCATTCATGTCTAGCGGTAAGGGTTATTCCATCATTCATGTCTAGCGGTAAGGGCTATTCCATCATTCATGTCTAGCTGTAAGGGTTAGTCCATCATTCATGTCTAGCTGTAAGGGTTATTCCATCATTCATGTCTAGCGGTAAGGGCTATTCCATCATTCATGTCTAGCTGTAAGGGTTAGTCCATCATTCATGTCTAGCTGTAAGGGTTATTCCATCATTCATGTCTAGCTGTAAGGGTTATTCCATCATTCATGTCTAGCTGTAAGGGTTATTCCATCCATGTCTAGCGGTAAGGGCTATTCCATCATTCATGTCTAGCTGTAAGGGTTATTCCATCATTCATGTCTAGCTGTAAGGGCTATTCCATCATTCATGTCTAGCTGTTAGGGTTATTCCATCATTCATGTCTAGCTGTAAGGGTTATTCCATCATTCATGTCTAGCTGTAAGGGTTATTCCATCATTCATGTCTAGCTGTAAGGGTTATTCCATCATTCATGTCTAGCTGTAAGGGTTATTCCATCATTCATGTCTAGCTGTAAGGGTTATTCCATCATTCATGTCTAGCTGTAAGGGTTATTCCATCATTCATGTCTAGCTGTAAGGGTTATTCCATCATTCATGTTTTGCGATGCAAACATGACATATATAAAGCAATAATGTGAACCAAAATCATGTAATTATGGTAGAGGGAGATGACACAAACTGAAAGCATTACTTGCCAAAGAAATTTGGATTGCCTCAAAAATTGATTTTATTGGAGTTGTCTTTAACCCTTTTTTAACTCTTGACCAGGGGCTTGCAAAATGTGAGCCAAATTTTTTATATAACTTCTTTTTCATATGAATTTTTGACAACTTTCCTTTTAATTTTTTTTATTACAAATTGGTTTTAATGGAAGGGAAGTTATTGATCTTTTTAGTAATGGTAGTAAAATGAGGAAAACTTGGACACATATATGCAAATTAAACAATTTTTGGTTAAATTCAGTCAAGAAATAGGCCAATCATTTACGAGTCTAAATTCTTGTGAATATTGAAAACAGAGTTTTGTTTTATATTTAGATTCTTTATTAAATTTCTTTTTTCAATGATGCTAATCTACAATTTTTAGCTAGAAGTGAAAGATGAAAAACTCTAAAATAATTTTAACCAAATGACCCCTAAAAACCGCAGCAGAAAAATTATAATGCGGTAGTCTTACCGGAGGCTCAAACCTGGTGTGCTAGTACGCGTTGATAACCGCTACACTATGTAGTCATTATTTACCCCAAGGTGAATTTTAATTCTTATAAGTGTGGGTCAAAATAGAGGGGGTATGCCTTTATTTATATATCAAAAGAAAGGAAGTTTCAAGTGGCTTTGAATGGCGATTCAACGAAGCCTGGGAGATCTACGGTTTTCATTTATGACTTTTTTGAAAAAATAGTGTCAAAAATTTAAAGAAATTTCTCTAGAAAAAAAGATTGCAGATACGTATAATAAAAAATTAGACCAGAAATCAATACTATATGTCTTCAGGACTTGCATGTTTGATTTTAAAGAAAAAATGTGATCTTGAAGTTTGGTAAGTTTCAAAAAATTAAAACATTTTTTAGCAATTTTTTAGTTTTACCCATTTTCAAGATACTTTTTCTTAAAAATCTTTAATACAACTTCTATACAAAAGTTACATTTTGTGAAATAAACATTTGAGTACTTTTAAATGATACTAAGATTACTCATACAGAACTTTGAGAAGGTCCTGATTTTATTTCTAGAAAAAAGTGGTTTGAAAACGGCGATATTATTGCTGCGTGGTAGAGTAAGGGTTAATTGGCAGTTTGTGAACCATTTCTGAAAATTAGTCCCTGATCTACATACACCCAGAAAGAATTGTTAATAATTTTCATTGAAACTTACAAAATCTTAAAATAGTAATTGTAACAAAGTTTGATTGTAAAGTTTTGGACTTACGTGTTTGATTTTGAAGAAAAAATGTTATCTTGAAGTTTACAAAATAAAAACATTTTTTAGCAATTTTTGAGTTTTAACCCATTTTCAAGATACTTTTTTCAAAAATCTTTAATACAACTTCTATACAAAAGTTACATTTTGTAATATAAACATTTGAGTACTTTTAAATGAGACTAAGATTACTCATACAGAACTTTGAAAAGGTCCTGATTTTATTTCTAGAAAAAGGTGGTTTTCCCTTTCTGTAAGTAGGAGGGGGAGGGGTTTCAGCTACAGTAATGATTATTTTTAACGCCGTAAGTTTTTAAACATTTTGTCCTTAAATTTTTATAGATATTTGTTGTGTTTTGTTATATCATTTCTCAAACTATTGTAAAACCATCCATTTCTCAATAGTGTATGGCATTAGCTAAGAAAATTCATTTGAGATGGATATCTAGTACCATATATTGTTATAAAAATGAGCAACTGACTACAACATCTAAGCTTCTATTTCAAGGACAATCGTTAAACTGCATCTAAGTCTCTCTGTTCCAAAAGTAATGTAGATAAATCTATAAAAAAGAAATTCTTTTGCTAAAAAGATTATTTATTCTAAAACAATCTAATGCTGCCTTTACATATTTTTAATGATTCTCAAATTGAGATGTCTACTCTAGAAACTTTGATAATATTATGGAGGTTAATGCAACCATAAGAGCAATTATTTTGTTCTTTCTAGACTTCCTGATCACGTGACCTTAGAGGAGGGGGCTCTTTTGGAGCCATTGTCTGTCGGGGTGCATGCATGTAGGAGAGCAGGTGTAGGGCTTGCAAGTAAAGTCTTGATTTGTGGAGCAGGTAAGCAAATAAATCTTAAGATTATAACAAAAAGGTGCTTTTCCTCTATTATAGTGCATCCCAATTGCGCCCTTTGGTCCAGATATTGTGTTAACTTGGAGAAAAATTTACAATATAGGCCAACGTTTCTGATTGGTTGAAATATTTACATAATAGCTGGCAAGCCAATCAATTACCACCACGGAAGTGACGTTACTAGTATGATCAGAGTAACTGGTGACGAGTCAAGCAATGTTCTTGAGACAAGATTCCCTCTTTAATTATTCCACCTTTTGGCAGATTTTTGTCCCACCCTTTCCCCAACCCCCTCCCCCCAAAAAAAAAAAAAAAAAAAAATATGATATGAATATAATCCATTTTTGAGCCAGATTTGGGATTGATATAAAATCCAGATCTGGATGTGATATCGATCCCAGATCTGGATGTGATATTGATCCCAGATCTGGATGTGATATCGATCCCAAATCTGGATTTGATATCGATCCCAGATCTGGATGTGATATCGATCCCAAATCTGGATGTATTATCGATCCCAGATCTGGATGTGATATCGATTCCAAATCTGGATGTGATATCGATCCCAGATCTGGATGTGATATTGATCCCAGATCTGGATGTGATATCGATCCCAGATCTGGATTTGATATCGATCCCAGATCTAGATTTGATATCGATCCCAAATCTGGATTTGATATCGATCCCAGATCTGGATGTGATATCGATCCCAAATCTGGATGTATTATCGATCCCAGATCTGGATGTGATATCGATTCCAAATCTGGATGTGATATCGATCCCAGATCTGGATGTGATATTGATCCCAGATCTGGATGTGATATCGATCCCAAATCTGGATGTGATATCGATCCCAGATCTGGATGTGATATCGATCCCAAATCTGGATGTATTATCGATCCCAGATCTGGATGTGATATCGATTCCAAATCTGGATGTGATATTGATCCCAGATCTGGATGTGATATCGATCCCAGATCTGGATTTGATATCGATCCCAGATCTGGATGTGATATCGATCCCAGATCTGGATTTGATATCGATCCCAGATCTGGATTTAATATCGATCCCAGATCTGGATGTGATATTGATCCCAGATCTGGATGTGATATTGATCCCAGATCTGGATGTGATATCGATCCCAGATCTGGATTTGATATCGATCCTAGATCTGGATTTGATATCGATCCCAGATCTGGATGTGATATTGATCCCAAATCTGGATGTGATATTGATCCCAGATCTAGATTTACCTTGATATAAACTTTATTTGTATATCAAATGAGCAATTAATAAAGTTTATATCTGGCTTGATCTGGCTAGGTCAAACTTTATTATTATCCCAGATGTAAGCCAGATATATATTTGATATAATCCAGATCTGGGATTTTTGTATGGGTCCTTGAATTAAACTCCAAGAGGTGAAACAGCAAATTATGAGAAAACTCATGTGGACTGGCTGCCATTGGTAGTCTGGAGGATACCTTCACCGTCATTGTCATCCTCTTCACCTTCAACTTGCTGGATCTCGTTTGTATCGAGTCCAATGTCAGGATAACACATTTTCCTTTACTATTTGGCCAATCAAATGAGAGATCTTTTGTGCGCAAGCAGTGTGCACCAAATTGTGGGCATTACTGTTTTATTCCGATAGCAGAGGATATATCCCACTCTGCCTTCGAGCTGGTATTTGAAATGACACACCAACAGTAGTATACCCCCTGAAGCTCCAATAGTCTAGGTTTTACTGTTTGAATCAATCAGTAAATTTTTAGCTCCACCCATTACAGAGTGTAATGGGTGGAGCTTATCAAATCGAACGTGAGCTCCCATGTGTGCCTGTGCAATGGTTTGCTTTAAGATGCATCTCCTAGGTTTTAACAGTTTTGCTCTTGAAATTCTGGCTCAAACAAGATTTTTGTATGTTTCATATAGCTTGTAGTTTGCTAAGAGATATTCTATGTATTTTTTTAATTAAAGCTCCCGAAAAGTTTTACTAAAGTATCAGATTTCATACGTAATTGTGCTAAAAATAGCTCTTTAGTTGTAGACATTCTGATATTACCGTACATGTAACATTTACATGGCTAGGTCCTCATGCATTCAGTACATGTGTTTCCTATTAGCACTACAATATTTACTACTTTTATTAAACATATCTAAAAGCTGGTATAATATTATTAATTTGTGTAGTGTTACCTTTCATGTAAGATGAAAATTATGCGATTGTTATGAAAATTTGAGTGAATTACGGGATGATAAATAATGCTATATCGGAGACTTGAAGCCTTGTGAAATTTTTGGGATGTGACTTTGTGTTGTGTGCATGCAAAAAAGCAATTGATAGCTGCTTAGTTAAGTTGCAGTCGAATCTAATATGTGGCCAGAAATAAAGACTATCTCAAGCTTTCTATTGATACTTTTTTTTATGATTTTTGATGATTATTTACAGCAAAAAAGTTAAAACCATGTTTATTTTTATTTTTAAGTGTGCTTATTAAAATGTAATTGCAAAAACTGCAAATTTTAAAATTTCCTAATTTTAAACCCATCTATTCGAATAGTAAAGGCTATTCTGGTGTCGGCGTCCGGGTAAAGTTTGTTTTGTTTGTTTGATGAGCTTGTTTGTTACGGTAATGACATTGCTGACATGAATAGCAATTAAAATATTAGTTTTGGGAAGAATGAAAAAGCAAACAGAAGATTTCTTGCCTCAAAAGAATGTTATATTAGGTGTCTTTGGTATGAAATTAAATATAAACAAGGTTTTTGGATGAGTTTGTTTGTTATGATAATTACATTTCTAACATGAATAGCAATCAAAAGGTTTTTCTTGCCATAAATGAAGAAGCAAACAAAATATTCCTCATTACAATAGAACTTGAAATTAGGTGTCTTGGTTAAGAAAAGAAATTAAACAATTAGTGCAATATTGGGTAGAAAACGATAAGTAGATATAGGTATTAGGATGAGGGTGGGATTTCTTATGGGCAGGGTGAAATTGTATGTAGGACAGGGTGGGGTGGCATGTGGGACAGAAAATGGGATGGCATGTTGGGGAGGTGGGTTGGCATGTTGGTCTGGATGGGGTAGGCATGTTGGACAGGGTGGGTTGGCATTTGGGACAGGGTGGGTTGGCATGTGGGACAGGGCGGAATGGGTGTCTTCTGGATTTCAGTTGTGATGGCATGTGGGTCATGCATGTGGTGGAATGACAGGTCTGGTTTACAGGTGTGATTGCATGTAGTACATTGGGCGTGGGTGACATTTGGGGCAGAGATTGGAATGGCATGTGGACAGGCTGGAAGGCGCATTATTAGCGGTGAGGGGATTTGTATCATTTGTAATGCCTAATTTGTCACACATGAAGCAATTTTGTTTCTCATTTTGCTTTAATGTTGCTTTACACTTGCACATATTTCATGCTGCTTGACACACATATTTTCTTAAATGGCAAGCTGGATTATAATCCAGGATGTAGTTCTGGGTAATGTAGGGCTTGGGGAGGGTACAGGTTGGGGAGGGTACAGGTTGGGAAAGGGGTGGGTTGTAGAGGAGGTTAGGGGTTAATTATATAATGAAAATTAACAGACAGATTGTTTTCTGCTTTCAATAATGGTTTAAAATGAATAGAGGGTAGTTTAGGTAAGTGACTAAAAATATAATTGCATCATGCCATAAGGATGTAATAGTTTAATCTTTCATTGACTTTGGCAAGTCAGGGTCTCTTCTTTCTTTGTTGTTCAAAAGATAGAACTAAAAGAGGTGTTTTAGTCTTCACATGTTTTCTGAGTTAACCAGTCATACTTGAGCTTTTTTTGTTTTAAAATATCTGGGAAACATCTTCCAAGATATTTTGAAGCTTGTAGTAAAATGTGAAAATCTAAAGCAAATGAAAATGTAAATGCGTCCGTCAATATTAAAGTAATTTGAAATCATCTGCCCCTGCTACCCCTATTTCTGTATATACTTCCCTTAATAAGCCCACTCTCTATACTAGCTTTGAATAGTTGACCAGCTTTCCTTCCGACAGTTTTAGTTCTGAATCTTGATTTACAAACTTTTTCTGTTTTTGTGACTCAAAATTTTAAGCAGCAAAGTAAAACATCGTTCGCAATTTTGGTTTCAAATTAAACATAAATTGTTTTCAAATTTATGCCTCAATCTCCACACCCAGTAGAAAGGAGTGGTAAAGGTAACGGAGTTTTCAAATTTTGTGATATTTTTAATTTAAATGCCCTTTGAATGATTATGTTACATGTGCGTGTGATTTTGTATTGCCCATTTAAATTTCTCTTCAAATGTTGTCATGATGTAATATTTTATTACTTTTTATGTCACTTTTCATAGGTCCGATTGGTCTGGTTTCATTGCTGACTGCAAAAGCCATGGGGGCAGCTGAAATAGCTATAACAGGTAATTTATGTATGGTGTCAGGCATGGGTTTTTACAATCAATTGACAATTTCCAGTACAAGGATTTTGATTGTTGTTCAAGTTTATGACATCACCTGTTTTTCAGTTGGATTTTAGTGGTCAAGTAACTTCATACCATGTAGAAGATGACCAGGAGGCAGGTAGCTCAGTCGATTGAGCGTACGACTGAGATGCTGGAGATGACCAGGAGGGAGGTAGCTCAGTCGACTGAGCGTACGACTGAGATGCTGGAGATGATTAGGAGGCAGGTAGCTTAGTTGACTGAGTGTATGACTGAGATGCTGGAGATGACTAGGAGGCAGGTAGCTCAGTCGACTGAGCGTACGGCTGAGATGCTGGAGATGACCAGGAGCCAGGTAGCTCAGTCGACTGAGCGTACGTCACCATGCTGAAGATGACCAGGAGGCAGGTAGCTCAGTCTACTGTACATACAACTGAGATGCTGTAGATGACTAAGAAGCAGGTAGCTTAGTCGACTGAGCGTACGACTGAGATGCTGGATATGACTAGGAGTCAGGTAGCTCAGTCGGCTGAGCGTACGACTGAGATGCTGGAGATGACTAGGAGGCAGGTAGCTCAGTCGGCTGAGCGTACGACTGAGATGCTTTAGATGACTAGGAGGCAGGTAGCTCAGTGGACTAAGCATATGACTGAGATGCTGGAGATGACTAGGAGGCAGGTAGCTGAGTCTGACCGAAATATTTCATTATAAACAAACCAGGGACCACCTTAGCTCTCAAAACCACCTCATCCTTTATGTTCCAAAAAGTAAACTCACATATGGCGATCGCTCTCTGCAAATATTTGGCCCAAAACTTTGGAATGACTTACCTCTTCCAATCAAATCTGCTCAATCCCTTAAACAATTCCATACCTTGCTTAAGACTCACTTATTTATCATAATTTTCTTGTTCTTTGTTTTCTTTATATTTTATGCTTATCTTTTTTACACATTTGTATTTATTTTCTTTATATGCATATTTTGTAAGGCGCATTAGAATGATTTATTTAGATAATGTAATAAACTTAAACTTAAACTTAACTTAAGCAGAAAGCTACGCTGAAATCAAGCGCTATGCTGAAATCAAGCGCTACGCTGAAATCAAGCGCCAAGCTGAAATCAAGCGCTACGCTGAAATCAAGCGCTATGCTGAAATCAAGCGCAGAGGTTTGTCTTCTCCCCCACCCAACCTTTGGGAAAAGTGGCCAATGGTTGGGTGGCGCTCACCATCCTTCAGTGGGGATGTACGGCCGTTGGTCTTGATGGTAGATTTCCCCCTGCCTGGTACTCTGAACACTTCTTAAAAAGAGCTCACCAATTCTGTCCAAGGTATTCTTAACAGTTGTCTTAAACACTTGAACTGAAATGCATCAGCCTTTTTCTTCTGACATTAACCATTTTTTGCATTTCCTTTGCACAGACATTGCAGAAAACAGGTTAGAAATGGCTAAAAAACTTGGGGCCACCCATGTGATCAAAGTAGATTCCAAAGATGGACAGGTGATGGCCAAGAAGATCCATGACTCCATGGGATGCGCCCCTGATGTCACCATCGAATGCAGCGGAGCACCATCAAGTGTTCAGACAGGAATATATGTGAGTAAAGTAGACAGGGTTGGTTCATGTGTTGGACTGGGACAAAATTTGAAATCCAAATACAGTATTCAACGTATTAAGTGCTCCTGCTCTAATAAGCGCCCACCTAATATTTTTAAACTGATAACATAATTTTTATGATTAATTTAATATAACATAACAAGATTATGGGCTAAGAAGGGTTAGTCACCTAATAAAAAGCCCAAACTAATACCACCACCACCACCACAAAAAAATCAAAGACGCCCAGATTTAGTAAAGAACTTATCAATGTTGACTTTGAAATTGTGAACAAAATTGGAGCTAATTACCACTTAGGCAAACCATTCCACTCATTTAACAACTCTTTGCGAAAAGCTAAAATGCCAAATATCTATGCGTGAGACTTCTTTGGTCAACTTCAAACTGTTACCACGTGTTACATGAGGATTAGCTGAAACATACAAGAATTTACATGAAGTCAAAGCATCACTACCAGAAGTTAAAACCTGAATCATATCGCCATGTACTCTTCTCAACTCAAGCGTGGTCAAACCAAAATTCACAACCTAGATTTATAAGAGAGATTCCTTACTTCGGGAATAAGTCTAGTGGCTCTATGCTGAACCTGCTCCAAAATGAACTTATCCTTCTCATAAAAGGGACTCCCAAGCCTGAATAGCATACTCAAGGTGAGGCCTGACCAGCTGCATATACAAATTAAGAACAACCTCTCTACCAAGAAAAAAAAAATTTCTTCTAATCAAACCAAGCATCCTATTTGCCCTTGCTTCTGCTAAAGCACACTGTTTTAAAGGCTTCAGATATAATGACAACACCTAGATCCCTTTCTTGATCAACTTAACTAAGATTGAAATCATTCATGCAGTAATCAAAAGCTAAATTGCTCTGACCAAAATGAATAACTTTGCATTTATCAAAATTGAATGACATCTACCATGTTTGGGACCAAGAAACCAACTTATCCGATCAGTTTGCAAAAATCAAGAATCCCTAGCATCATCAACAATCCTGTACAGCTTAGTGTCATCAGCAAATTTACAAATCCTGGAGCCAAGGGATCAATATCATTATTGAAGATTAAGAAAAGAAGCAGACCCAATACAGAACCATGAGGAACACCACTTGTAACATCTTCTTCCATGGAAATACTTCGCCATTAACAACAACTCTTTGTGACCTGTCAACTAACCAAATATATCCAACTGGCACACTTTCCCTCCACACCAAGGGCTCTTGTTTTTAGCATGAATCTGCCTAATAGAACCTTATCAAATGCTTTTTGGAAATCTAAATAGATAACAACTACATTATGACCTAATTCAACTAGTTTAGTAACATCATCAAGAAACTCCAATAAATTAGAAACACAAGACCTTTTAGGTAAGAACCCATGCTGGGACAAATTCAACAAACCATTTACCAGTAAATGATATAGTACAACATCCTTAACAATGGACTCCATGACCTTGCACACTACACTAGTAAGACTCACTGGCCTATAGTTACATGGCAAACTGTGGTCACCCTTAAAAAAAATGGGAGTGACATTAGCAATTCTCCAATCACTAGGAACAACACCAACATCAAAGCACTTTGAAAAGATAATACTTGGGGGAAGAGAGAGAACATCAGAACACACACGTAAGACAGCAGGATGTATACCATCTCGACCAAGTGCTCTGTTTGAGTTCAAACCCTTCAACTTCTTAGACACAACATCAACTGAAAAATTAACATTCTTAATGGATACTGGAGAGTGCACACTAAGATACTCCACATCATCAGCAAGAGACTCATTAGTAAAAACAGACACAAAGTAGTCATTCAAAACCTCAGCCATATCCTTACCACTATTGATAGTAACACCATCATTACCCTGAAGGAAACCAACAACCTCCTTGGGTTTTTGCTTTGAGCGAACATAAGAATGAAACGAATTAGGATTAATCTTAACCTCTTTGGACAAACGTTTTTAAAAAAGTACTTTAGTGTCTGTTATCAAACCCTTTGTGAACTTTTTACGATCCTTATACCAATCAAGATCTGCAGGACACCCACTGTGTTTACAACGCCACAACTTCTTCTGTAACAGAAGAGCCTGCAAAACCTCCCGAGACATCCACACTGGCCAAGTACGCCTACAGACTTTCTTTAATGGGACAAGCCTATTTACACCCTCCAAAACTATTGTTCGGAAAACATCCCATGCTTTAGAATGACTTAGAATAAGTTTTTAAAAAATACGACGGCTATTACGACAAGGAAACCGGGGATAAGCACTGGCCTGGTGGGCCTTTATGGCTCTAGAGGAGATTTACCTGAACTTAAAAGTCTAAGATAGAAGATAAGTTTCAATGAATATTTCTGTGAGTCATATATTTATATATGATAGCAGAGTATTAAATTGGTGTAAAAACCATGTTGATATCTTAGTCTGTTTTAATTAAATTTCAAAGATTTCACCTGTGTGTTAAAAAGTGACCTGCACTGTGTAAAGTGTGATGTCATACTTGAAGATTCAAGATGATTTTTAGAAAAATAATTGATTCTATATTTTGTGTTTAATCATTGAGATGGGGGTATTACATGCAATTTACAAAAAACATGCTTTACCCATCTGCTCATCGGCCTTACACCAACAAATAATGTATATGTTCAAGCCAATTTGTATTTATTTAGTGAGAAGTTAGTAATACCTCTTTCTAAATTATAGGGTACATTTTATGTTTGAGATTGTGAGGTATAACATGTAGCTTTGTGTATGTTGAGGCAGAGTGTTTCTTCATATGTGTATTTAATGCACGAGGATTCTAGCCCCTGTAGAATGACTCCACTTTAGGAGGGTCATTGCAAGTGCAAAATCTTTGAACCGTGCATAAAATATGCATTTGAACATTAATCTTTTCATAAAATTTCCGTGTTAGCTTGTTTAAAATGCATAGTAAACAACAAAAAAGAACGAAAGACGAGAAAAGTTTACATACATTGTTTTTTGCTTTGTTAAAAAATTCACCTGTTGTAAAAATGGATTGAGCCAAATACTGGAGGCCGTGCGTTACGGGAACTTATTGCACGGTTCATGACAACTCAAATACTCCATAAAAATGTTTTTATTTTCTTTTAAAGCATTTTCCTCTTTATTCTGTTTTCACTAATAATTTTCTTTTGGTTTTGAAACTTTTTAATGATAATTTGAACCTGTTATTGTTGATGAAATATATTTTGGATTTTTTTCATAGAGTACCAAGTCTGGTGGGGTATTGGTCCTGGTCGGACTCGGCCCAGCAGAGATCACCATTCCAATCGTCAATGCATCTGTACGAGAGGTTGATATTCGAGGGATCTTCAGATATGCAAATTGGTGAGCTGTTTATTTGGTGATGCAAGTTTAACTTAAAAGATATGTTCATAGGTCAAGCATGTCCATTGTATTTGCAAGAGGACATTACTAGACACATAGTGGTGAAGGAAATGTTCTAAAGTCTTATTTTATAACGTTGAAAAATCGATCAGTATTTTTGATTTTCATTTTGCCTTGTATATTTTCTGAAAGTTTTGCAAGAGTAGTCCTATACACTTGCACTGTGTTGTTCTTGCTCGTTTGGAAAATACTGACGGATAAAAATAGAAAACTTTAGGCCTATTACGCACATGCGCAAATCACTGCAAGACTTGGATATTGTTACGATGAGAGTAAAATCTGTTAAAATATGGACGTAATTAGTGTTGAAAAATATATTTACCCCCTATAACACAAATGGATGTGTCTGATTGAAAAAAGTGTGTAGATTCAGAGTTGAATAAACTTTCAATGCAAATTGCAAACTTGTGTTAACAAACATAATGTCAGAGATTCTCTAGGAGGTGTAATCCGGCGATTAGTTTGATCTTATCAACTTAGAGATCAGGTGTATATTTATGTTTACAACAGAAGCGCCCTTGTAATGTGGGAATTTCTCTTGGTGTACATTTCCATGGTACAGTAAGTTATATTTCATAGTTGCCACTTTTGGGTAGTCACCTGTAAAAAATACCAGTACTTTGGTATTACTGGTACGATTTGCATCGGTACTAACAGTGCTCATTTTTACCTGTACTGTGCAACATTAGTTCTGGTTTTTTTTAAAGAAGCGTAGGGATTTTTCAAAGTTGAAAAAAAAAGTTAGGGGTGGTAGAGGAGGAAAAACAAACAACTGTAAAATATAAGATTTACAGCCAGCCTGAAATTAAAGCATCCATTTGAAAAAAGTGCCTCCCAGTAAAAAATGTAAATAATCAAAATCGGTATTTTTACTGACCTGATACCATGCTTTACCGACTAATCACAAATTTTACTGACGAGTCTAAAAAAAAAACAATTGGGGGGGAGGATGACACCCCACACCCCAAGGTATTTACGCCTCTGAGAGCAGGGTAGTAATGTAGAGTTTTAGTGAAAAAGGAAAGGAAACAAAAGTTAGAAAGAATGTTTTGCTTGCCTAATTCTCCATTGAATTTGATTTTGCAACATCCATTATCTTATGATTTAAGTTTAACCTTTGTTGGCATTTCTGGGCTTAAGTCATCAAACCAAGATTGTTCCTAAGTTCTTATTCCTTTACATTAGGGGCCATTCTGCAGTCTGTCACATAATTCACAGACTGCATAATGGCCCTGGGAAACCCTAGGGGTCTGCTAGGTCCATTCCGCAGTCCGTCACGTAATTCACAGACTGCAGAATGGCCCTTAGGCATCCTTTTGTCATATAAGATGGAATTAAGAAATTGATCTCTAAAGGTTTACAGATCCACAAAAAATGTGTTTTGGTTATTTCTTTTCATCCAGTTACCCAGCTGCTTTAGCGATGATTGCATCAGGGCGGGTTGACGTCAAACCTCTCATAACCCACCATTTTTCCTTGGCGAAAACCCTGGAAGCCTTCGAGACGGCCAAGACAGGAGCTGGAGGTGCCATCAAAGTTATAATTCACTGCAACGAGTGATTTGACATGACATTACAATGGGTGAATTCGACATTGTAATGAATTTTAACATATTGAGTGTATTCAACATTGTAATGAGTGAATTGGATATATTTTAATCAGTTGAATTAAACATTGCAATAATGAATCCCATGTGGTAATTAGCAAATTTGACATTGTAATGAGTCTATTTGACATTGTAATGAGTGAATTTGACATTTCATTGAGTGAATTCTACATTGTAATGAGTGAATTTATTGAGTCTATTTGACGCAAATTTGACATTGTAATGAGTCTATTTGACATTGTAATGAGTGAATTTGACAATGTGTGGACTTATTTTGGCATATCAATGAGTGAATTTGACACATACTTCATGTTAATCACCACTGCATAATATGAAAGATTCCAGAACCAATTTGCAATTTATCTTTTAAGAAATGCCATATATTGAGTTTTGATTTGAAAACTATTGTTTGTGGGCAATAGCATTTTATGGGAGGAAGAGCTAAGAAAATAAAATATTCCGCAATCATAGATTCCGGCAATATTTATACAAATCTTGAATTTTAGGGTAGACACAAATATTTCATGATGAAGAGTTTGAATTATTCTGGAAAACAAAAACATGGGACGAGGGGACTCCATTATTAAGAAAATGATAGTCAAGAGACATTAGAATTCACCATTAACTTCCAAAGTGTATTTTTGTAACGAGTAAAGATTAAGAATCGCCAGAATTGCCACTTTTGGTTCAATAATTATTATTTGATGTTACGTATCTGAAATACAAACTGAACCAATATCATTAGAAAGTAATTTTTTCCGTATTTTGATATACATGAAATTGACATTATCTTTTAATATATCGTAAAAGTACAGTATATTACATATGATAGCAGAAGAAATTATCAAAATTTACAAGATGTGATTGTAAATGCATCAAATTTATCGTTTAAGTTTTGATCAGAATCTTTATTCTTTTTAAGTTGTTTTGTAAATCAATGCATGATTATAATGTTCAATTCATGCTTACTAGAAGCTAAGTAAGGATAATACATTTTGACATCTCATAAATTGTGTTCACTTTTCTTCCCAATCATTTTAATTCTGGTTCTGCTTGCTCAAGGTGTACGAGGGTGAGGTGGGACAGTGTTGAACATGAACTCCCTTTCTGGTTCCAAACTCTGCTCAGATCATTTATGAGGCCTTTGGGGAAAAGTAAGGAAGTGGAAAGTCCTGTACTTTTGGCACAATTGGGGCCGCTTTGCTGCCAAATTGTGATAATGAAACTTTCTATGCTTTGTTGAAGTTCAATACTTGTCTGGGAATGTATAGGTCCTTGCTCATCTTCAGCACCCCCTGAGTCCATCGCCAGCTTTACATTTTATATGTATATATAAAAAAAATTGGGGGGAGGGGATAATTAAAATGATTATGCACATTACAATTTTTGCTTACATTAGTTTTGAGGAGTATATATATATATATATATGTATGTATGTATGTATGTATGTATGTATGTATGTATGTATGTATATATATATATATATATATATATATATATATATATATATATATATATATATATATATATATATATATATGTATATATATATATATATATATATATATACATATATATATATATATATATATATATACATACATATAATATATATATATATATACATACATATAATATATATATATACATACATATAATATATATATATATACATATAATATATATATATATGTATATATATTTGTGGGAGGATTGCCTCCAAATGCACCCTCCCTCCGAGCACCACCTCTACTTCTTGCCAAGATTAATTTTTCAATTCGTCCAAACCGAGAAAAAAATATAGAGGGGTGGGGGTGGGTGGGTTTAAAATGGTCACGACACAGACCAAGTTGCTTCTGGAAAATAAATATTTGGATCAATTGTTAGACAAAATAACTTTCCCCCGGAAAAATTGTTTCCATCCTCTTGAGATAATCCGATTAAAATATCAAGTGAAATTCCAGAAGTGAAAAAACACTGTTCTAGCCAGAAATGGCTGTGACGGCATGTACAGTAGTCTCTCTTTTGTTTATGGTGACTGGCTTAGATACAACGTGAACAATACGATATCAGCAAGTGGCATACCAACATAGACTAAGGAAAGTTTGTCAAATGTAATGATTTTACGCTTTTAAAAAAAAATTACATGTGTGCATGCGAGATGTGTTGTAGGAGGGTTTAGCAATATTCCAGGGAGTGGAATAAGTCTACACAGATTTACACAAGAGAAAATTAGAAGAATCTGGATCTGATTCGTAAACAATACAAGGTCAGACTTTGTGTACACTTATTGTGTAGCGTGCTATGTGTAGCGAGCATTTCGCTAAAGACTGATAAAGTATGGGTTTCGCATTGTAGCGCGGACTACACGAGGCCGACTGGATTTGTAAAACTTATGGCAAGGAGCACAGAAATGGAGGTGTTCTCAAAGAAAAAGTAAATACTAATGTACTGACCAGTCATTCACCTTCATGTGCAACCTATCGGGCACACCAATGGCTTTATTTCCCAACCACCATCAGCCTCATCTCTTGGTACTGCTAGCATCGCCCTTTTTTAACTTACGAATTGGGGGTGGGAAGGGGGAATGACCCCATTCCTATTGATTCCCCCCACCCAGTGGTGAGTTTTTTGACCAGAATATTAAAGAAAATAGATGATGGAATTGAAGGAAATTTTCTGAAAATCGAAGAAAATTGCCTTAAAAATTTCACAAAAATAAAAAATTCACTAGGGGCAAATTTCATCACCAAATTATTTAGGCAACATTAAACCTTATGAATGAAATATTTCAGTTTAAGCCTATTTCCCAAATATGTGCACTGGTAGGGCTATATTCCGTCCCTTACATTTCACTTTTGGAATTTCGCCAAGGGGTGGGGAGTTTCCCCTGACTGAATACGCCACTGTGGAGAGAATATATCCTTTCTATTATAAGTTTTTTCCCACACTCCAGTGTTCTTAAAAAAGGCTATGACTGCTAGAGGTTCGTACTGGTAAGGTTGCAACCAAAGTTCCACATCTCCTTGTTCTTGGGTATTTTTCTTCACATTCATCTCCAATAGATGGCGAAGAGCGAGACAGATTCAGTCCAACTGAACTGCCTGACGAATCACTCAGTATCGCTTTCTGGCATTTCTCAATTTAATTTTCGTATAAATAAAGAGCAAAGTTTTTGGTTGTAAAAGAACGTAACACATTGTTTACTATACGCTATGTGTGTGCAGCGCGTCGTCAAGCGATAGCGAGATCCCCGCAATGACGTCACGAGGCTGATCGCTGGAAAAGTAGCTTTTTAAACTTCCGGGTTCTGATTTGGTACATTATGTGATTTCGTTCGATGATTTAGAATAAATCTAAAAGTCTATGCAGGGGAAAGTAAGTTTTTGTCTAACAATTGATCCAAACATTCATTTTCCAAGAAGCAACTTGGTCTGTGTCATGACCTCTTTAAGGTATTTTTTAGGTGAGGCCCTTGCAGGATGGAATTCTAGTACAGTGAATAATGCATTGGTTATGCTGAGGACCCATTTTGAGGTCCTTTTATACTTGTCTGATAGAACACGTCAGCCAACTTTCCCCCAAGCTAAATTTTCTCTTCCTCCTCTCCTTGTAGTAGTACTAATTTCCCCTTCCTCCCCTTGTAGTAGTACTAATTTCCCTTTCCTCCTCTCCTTGTAGTACTAATTTCCCCTTCCTCCTCCCCTTGTAGTAGTACTAATTTCCCCTTCCTCCCCTTGTAGTAGTACTAATTTTCCCTTCCTCCTCCCCTTGTAGTAGTACTAATTTCCCCTTCCTCCCCTTGTAGTAGTACTAATTTACCTTTCCTCCTTCCTTTGTAGTACTAATTTCCCCTTCCTCCCCCTTGTAGTAGTACTAATTTCCCCTTCCTCCTCCCCTTGTAGTAGTACTAATTTTCCTTTCCTCCCCTTGTAGTAGTACTAATTTTCCTTTCCTCCTCCCCTTGTAGTAGTACTAATTTCCCCTTCCTCCTCCCCTTGTAGTAGTACTAATTTCCCCTTCCTCCTCCCCTTGTAGTAGTACTAATTTTCCTTTCCTCCTCCCCTTGTAGTAGTACTAATTTTCCTTTCCTCCTCCCCTTGTAGTAGTACTAATTTCCCCTTCCTCCTCCCCTTGTAGTAGTACTAATTTCCCCTTCCTCCTCCCCTTGTAGTAGTATTAATTTCCCCTTCCTCCTCCCCTTGTGGTAGTAATGTTTGCGGTGGTGGGAATTCAAATACAGGAACCATCATAATGGATGTAATATTGTAGAAAGAGGAACAAGGATAAAATGAGAAAGACCAATCACAACAAACATTTGTCTTCTTGGCAAACTTTATTTTTGCAGCAGACAATATTGTCACATGGACATTTATCACAGCAAATGGCTTCACTTAACATTATTATCAACATGATTGACAATTACAAATGCTCTTTTTGTTTGTGTATTTTTTTTTAATCTTTAAAACACTAAGCAACTTAACCAGAACAACTCTTCATGTATAGGGGAAGCACATGGCAACACGGCTGAAAAGGTAATAATGTAATGCTACCACACAATTAACTATGTACAAAAAATTACTAACAGTAAGGAGAAAAATTATAAAATGTAAGAAAACAAGTAAATGACCATCCTACTTTAATTAATATTTCAATCAATGGACATTTTTCGAAACTGCTTACTTTTGTGTCCATATTTTGAAATAATTACTTTTTTTCTTCAGCAGAATTGCTTAAAAAGTGGAATTTTCATTGGCAATCTCATGGCTTGTTTTCACCGCTTTGTGACATTTGTCAAAATTGTCATATTTATGTAAACATACATTGACATTCTACCCTCAAATGCTCGTCACTAGATCTATTTTGCATCAAAGCACCCATAAGGAACATGGTTTCTGTTAAACATAAAGCTCTGCTTGGCATGTTTAGACTCCTGTGATAAATGTAATCTCTTATTAATTAAAAAGGCACTATATACTGCAACCGAACAGCATGGACTTTGTATTATTTGAAACACCAAGGACTGCCAATTGGGGTCATAGGCACCACATGCAAGCCAGTGGGAGGATCATAGACGTAGGTAGATCCTGAGGGGATGGGGGTTTTCCTCCCCCCCCCTTCTGTATAGATCTACACCACTAGGGAGGACGTTTAAAAAACAAAGACTTGCCTATATATTAACATTAACATTGAAGTATGCATGCTTTTAATTTTTGTTTTGAAGGGTATATAACTCTACTGCACAAGTTCACTATGTATCACAAGATCACGCTAACCCAATTATATGCCCCCCGCCCCCCCCCCTCTCTTCCCTATCTTGGACACATGTTCTGTCAAAATATTTTTGCCTTTCAATTCAAAGTGAAAATAAATTTGGTATTTGAGAGGTATTGCATAATGGAAATACAATTTTTGTTTCTCTTACAATTAACTGAGAATCTCGAGCAAACCTACCGAATACTTTCCAAAATGAAAGCTTGAACTTGTTTCTTTATAGAATCTACATATAACTAATACTAATTATACCAAGTAATAGAGAGATTTTTAACACAGAAGGCACCCCTCCGTTTCTTGTTTCTAAGTTAAACCTTTCTACCTCATCCACTAAAAACTTATCAACCACAAAAGGGGCATAGTCTGATCCCTATGACATTTTCCAGAGCAACATTTACATAAATCACTAGTAGTCCTCTTGGACAATAAGTGCACCAAAAAATACTTGAGTTGATCTATGTAAGCATTCAGCAATTTGTGAATTTATACAGCAATTAAATGACCTTGTTGGTCAGGCTTCTTCATGCATAAATGCACATGAATTACAGATTATGAATTAATAGAAATATTTCAGACACATCAGGTACACCTTCATGCGCCCTCTTTTTAAGTTATCCATGAAAAAAAAAATGAAATAAAAAAACGTGACGACAAAATGGTGGAGTCTTATCCCCTTAACCATTTTCTCCTATATTCCACAGCAACATTTGACATTAATCACTTGAAAGTGGTCCTTCTACAATTTCTAAAAGAGCTAGAAGTGCCCTAAAGGTACTTCAATTGAACTGTGTAAGCATTAACAGCAATTTGTAAATGGACACCAATTGAGGTGACCTTTTCGGACAAGCTCCTTCATGCTGAGTATCTGTCCATTTGATGAAGATTAATTGCAAATGACTTGAAATTGACCTTTTTAGCCGATGTTTCTGTGTCTTTTATGTAAGCAAAGATAACACGATTACCAATTTCATCTAAACTTCTTTCAATTGTTGTGTTTTGCTCATGGATTAGTCATGTCTTAGCAAGCTAAATCACTTTGAACCAAGGGAGACAATGCCGCAAGCTCACAAGATACAGTACATCTACTACAGTGTACAGAACAATCAAGTAATTTTGGTGACATTAAAAACAGATGCAGGAATGTCAAGGTTTGTCTACCTACTGTGGTGTAGCGGTTATCTTACATGTCTGCAGACTACAAGGCACTGGGTTCAAGCCTGGGTTGGGTAGACACGCCAGTGCACATCAAAGACCGTGGACATTGACTTGGTTGTCGATGTTATGTCTGTCCGTACGTCGTACCTGTGTTCTCGTCCGGGTCGTATTAAGCGTTTCGTGATAGCATTGTTACTATCATAACCGAATACGCAGGCGACGACCCCGTCATTGTAATTGTGTGTTCACTCGTCGTCGTCGTCAAGGTTTGTTGAGGTTTATCGGCACTGCAACAATCAAGAGTCAAATGTGTCAAATATTAAGGCGACTTATTATACTGGCAAGAAAAACAGTATTGCAAAATAATTGATGTTATTAAATGACATTGGCCATGATGAAAGTGAACACCAAATGTGAGATGAGATATCACCACATTGGTTAAAGGATAATGTGAAATAATGAAGTGATAATAAAAAAATAAAAAATTGTACTTATCAGATTTGACTGATTTGTGAAAAGCAAACAACATCTTTAACTAGTGATTCAATTTCTGACTTAAAAAACACTGCTTTGAATATAAAGAATGATCTTCGACTAAATTTGTGCCTTCAAACAGCATCTCAAAATGCCTACTGTTTGTGATTAATATCGACTTGGCCTTACAGTATCATTCCGCTGATTTTATCAATAACAAAACCTGTTTTTTTTCAAAAAGACGTTTATCACACCATCACAAAAATGATAATTTTTAAAGACACTCAAGGAAATATCTACAAAGAAACAAGAGAACACTTTCACTTCATTGCTTCTTTTGAGTTCTTCATCAAATGTTTCATTTATCAACATTTGGCTATTTTGAAAGATTCAGTAAATACCGAATTATATGATAAAGATGATTCCGATAAAGCTGATGAATAAATCCAGTGCTACTTGATTTTCATTAGTTCGTTACTGCAGTGCATGAAGAAGTACGACAAGTACTTGACAATTTAATGTAAAATAGAAAGAAGAAAAAAAGGGCAGTACTGAATATTTGTCCAATTTGATCATATAATGAATTTGT
This sequence comes from Chiridota heheva, assembly GCA_020152595.1. Taxonomy (NCBI): domain Eukaryota; kingdom Metazoa; phylum Echinodermata; class Holothuroidea; order Apodida; family Chiridotidae; genus Chiridota; species Chiridota heheva. The sequence continues at coordinate 1,054,963 of JAIGNY010001303.1, forward strand.
GTCATTTTTTTTGTGACCTGTTTTCAGTAACTTCGTTAAATAAGATAAAAACCATTGCAATATTATCAACAATCAACACTACATGAAATACAATGGAGAAACTAGAAATATTTATGCCCAAGTTACAAAAATTTCAATTCAGCTACACACACTAAACGCAACTCCGCCTACATATTTCACACACTACTTTGAAGCTGCTGTGTAGTTATATTTTCTCCAAGCATAGAGCAAAATTGCACATACAAATTTATTTTTACAAAAATGTTAACACACATCATAAGTTGATTTCAAAAGAAATATAACAAAAAATGAAAACAATATTATGATTTGACATGCATAGCTCAACACAAAAATTGCACTTAATCTCAATGCTTTTTTTTTTCTCTCATCAATTGACACAAAAAGTAAAAATAATTCAGTTATGAATAGGCATGATGCAAATCATGTGATACTTAATACTCTCATAGGAATTAAGTACGAGCCACTTGATGGAGACAAGAACACAACCTGATTATTGTTCTTATACTTTTTTATGAATGAAATTATGATAAAAACATGTTATTTTTTAAACAAACCCTACTCTGAAATAAAAAATTAAAATATACTCTTAAATTTTGTTCATTTGATGAACTTTGCATGATTTTTATATTAAAGGACCTCTTGTGGTGATAATTTGAGGGCACTTTGTTCACATCCATTCAAATGTCGGGATCTATTTTTTCGTGGATTTAATCTCAAGGAAAGTTTGTTCACTCGCCAAGTGCTTTCAATGAAAGTTTGTTTACTCACCGAGTGCTCTTGAACGTTCACTCTGTGTGTACGTATGTAACTTAACTTATGCACACGTGAAACAATTAAGCCTTTTGAAATCTGATCTTTTCTTCTGGTACAGCATACTAACGAGTGACAAACTTATAGGGCCTACGTTAAACTTAAAACTTGCTATTTTTAGCCGATAAAGAAGCCTGGGCCTAACAACCTGCCAAGTACCTTACACACCTAGGCCGATGTGCATGATTGACAGCACTGCAAAGCTATGAATACTAAAATCCAAAGAGGCTGTATGAAATGTCTATACAAGACACGCACTGGATTATTTATGAGACTCTAATAAAATACGCCCTCATTTTTCATTCGAGTGCTCCTTTAACGTTAAGTCCATTTCAGCCATTAGGCTTCTCCCTGGTTTCTATGGCGCAAGCAGATGAAAGCACATGACTCCCCTGGAGGGGAAGCCAGTTCATCATAGGTTAACTCATTTTACAGCTGAGTAGACTGAAGCAAGTAGAGTATAAAGCTCTTGCTCACGGACACAATGCAGTGCTCGCGACCAGAATTAAACCCGGTTCTTTTGCTCACAGATAATGCAGTGCTCACGACTGGAATCGAACCCGGTTCTTTTGCTCACAGACACAATGCAGTGCCCACGACCGGAATCGAACCCGGTTCTTTTGCTCACAGACACAATGCAGTGCTCGCGACCGGAATCAAACCCGGTTCTTTTCACATATGACCATGACTCCTTGAGCCACTGCACCTTTTGGTTCCCAGATTGTGATTTAATAATCAAGTAATGATCACCTATCAATTTCTTACTTGCGCATGTCTTGATTAATTGTAGTAATAGTAAGCTTAATAGGGCATCTGTAAAAGCTAAACAGAGCAACTTTAAAGTGCACAATATTAAAGGAATGTTCCCATGCTTTTTTGTAAAATTCTATTTAAAAGAGCATACATTTAGAGCCAATTTGGTACAAAAATCAGGCTGATATCATATTCTGTTTAGGAGATATGGATTTCTAAATATTTCCCACTTGCATTTTAAAGTTTTTGTACAGTATGATGAATTCTTGTTTGATGATGTCATAGAGGCAATCCCATTGCATATATTTATGTATTTCTTTGAACGTTAATTGGTTGTTTCTGTATGATTAAAAACAATTTTCCAAAAGTTATTAAAGTAGGTATATTTGGAAATGTATAAACACCTAACTTTCATCAATTTATTTTTCTAGCAGGTTTTACTGATAAAAAAGGATGATAGATTTTAATACAATACATAAACTTTGTAGTGAAATGTGTTGCTGTGATGTTATACTGAGCCTTTTCCTATTCGTTTATTGGCATTTTTTATATACCTTAAAATTTGAATATCTCCTGGTAGGAATTACATATCAACATGATTTTTGTACTAAATTGTTTCTAAAAATGTTCTTTCTTATGAAAGATTATGAAAAAACATGGGAAATATTTCTTCAAAACCATGGGAATATTCCTTTAAAAACATGGGAATATTCCTTTACACTAATGAACAAGGAGAATAATAGCCACAAAATTCTACAGGTCGCATAACCGAGAAGCCAAACATGTAAATGTATTATTCCAGCTTTAAAACAATGATTTTGCATAGATAAAACTTTATAAAGTAGGTTAAATTATTATAATGGTATCTGTGCTGTTTCATCAACAAACATCTTTGACATATGGTACAAAACATTTTTGATATATTTTTGTGAATTTGATGAATATTTCCAGTTCAAACTTTTTCAGATTATGATCACTTAAAAAGTTTGGCACCAATATTAGTGACCAAAGATACTATCTAAATGGCACATTTGCATTCTAAACCCATTTTCATATAGGCTGATGGGAGATACAATTTTAAAGTAACTTTTTGCTCATTATCACTAAATGATGAAAACAAGACTACTATATTACCATGAACGAAATAACAAACATGAATTTCCAATGATTTGAAACCAAATTGAATCAATTTTCAGGGAAGTCAATTGCATTGCAATTTAGAGGTGCTGTGGCTCAGTGGTTAAGGAGTCAATGTTCGTATTCGAGAGGTACCGAGTTTTATTCCCATCGTGAGCGCTGCATTGTGTCCTTGAGCAAGACACTTTACTTGCTTCAGTCCACTCAGCTGTAAATGAGTACCAGCACTGCTGGGGAGTTAATCTGCGATGGACTGGCATCCCGTCCAGGGGGAGTCATGTACTCTCCGCTTGCGCCATGGAAACCGGGGATAAGCACCGGCTCAATGAGTCTAATGGCTCGGATGGAAATAGCTTTAGCAATTGCATGACTTTATTCCGAGCTAAATCCAGGCAAGCTAAACTGTGAATATGATACATTATATGATGGAAATAAAAAATGAGTTTGAGTTTCACCAAATTACCAGTAATTTTGAGTTGAATATGATCTATATTGAGATAAAATAAATATGAAATCCTAAATATGGGTTTCAAGCTCTATTCAGGCAAGCTAAAACATGAGTTTGAAAAAAAAAAAAAAAAAAAAAATTTGAATTAGGTTATGTCCTATTATCTATAATTTTTAAACCATGATGAACTGAAGTAACTTGGATTTTTATTAAGGCAAGCTAATATATTAAAAAAAAAAAAATAATGATTTTGGCAAACTGAAACAAACTTCACCCTTGTTGGACCATGTCCGAAAGAGGACCAGTGCTTCACTTAAATTTCAGTCCAACAATGGTTAAGCTATTTCTGGGCAAGCAAGTGTTGAGGGAAATAAAACTTCCAAATGATACATATCTTTAGAAATCTGAAGTACAGCTCTTTTCTATTCATCTGACAAGGCATCCTGTGGCCTTGGACCTGTCACTAAAATTATGCTTCTTCATCCTAAATGTTTCTTACACAATAATCCTTACCATGGTGAATCCTTACCATGGTGAATCCTTACCATGGTGAATCCTTACCATGGTGAATCCATACCATGGTGAATCCATACCATGGTGAATCCTTACCATGGTGAATCCTTACCATGGTGAATCCATACCATGGTGAATCCATACCATGGTGAATCCATACCATGGTGAATTCTTACCATGGTGAATCCTTACCATGGTGAATCCTTACCATGGTGAATTCTTACCATGGTGAATCCTTACCATGGTGAATCCTTACCATGGGTGAAAGTTACTTATCACCAAATGAATAGTGATGTCAACTTTGGTGAAAAAGTTTTTAACTTTGTTACAAACATAGTGTTGTTGATTTTACACCTCATTTCATAAACATTATAACCATTACAGAACTTAGACATTAGCTTTTTCATTATCATATCCACATCATACCACTATTACTTTAAATATCAATTTCTACTTCATATTAATGATGTTTCTTAGTGACTTGCAAGTAAACAGCTTTACTACATGATTTCTTAACTTTGAACATTCATTCTTTAAATATTTCATTTAATTCCTTTTGTGGAAATTACAATACGGATCAATCAATGTTAAAGACCAGTTATCTTGTTAACATAGACATAATAAGCAATACTACTGAACACCTCTAATCAGGGAGTTGTCAGACGACAACTCCCTGCTCTGATTGGTCTAAATATTTGCACACATACTGACTAGCCAATCATTAACAAATGCAGAAGTGAGGTATTCGAATTACCGGCAGCATGTCAAACAATTTTCTTGAGACGAGATTCCCTCTTTAAGTTCAATATCTCTTTGGTTCGTAAAGCATACATTTTTTTTAAAGTCAGTATGCATCCCAGTAATAATTGATTTTATTAATAAATAATCAATAATAAAAAGAAAATAACTAGTCCAACAATGGCACCACCAGACTGGGAAGGTCGGTGTGAAACAACTAGTCCAACAATGGCACCACCAGACTGAGAAGGTTGGTGTGAAACAACTAGTCCAACAATGGCACCACCAGACTGAGAAGGTTGGTGTGAAAGAACTAGCTCAACAATGGCACCACCAGACTGGGAAGGTTGGTGTAAAACAACTAGTCCAACAATGGCACCACCAGACTGAGAAGGTTGGTGTGAAAGAACTAGCTCAACAATGGCACCACCAGACTGGGAAGGTCGGTGTGAAACAACTAGTCCAACAATGGCACCACCAGACTGAGAAGGTTGGTGTGAAAGAACTAGCTCAACAATGGCACCACCAGACTGGGAAGGTCGGTGTGAAACAACTAGTCCAGCAATGGCACCACCAGACTGATAAGGTTGGTGTGAAACAACTAGTCCAACAATGGCACCACCAGACTGAGAAGGTTGGTGTGAAAGAACTAGCTCAACAATGGCACCACCAGACTGGGAAGGTCGGTGTGAAACAACTAGTCCAGCAATGGCACCACCAGACTGAGAAGGTTGGTGTGAAACAACTAGTCCAACAATGGCACCACCAGACTGAGAAGGTTGGTGTGAAAGAACTAGCTCAACAATGGCACCACCAGACTGGGAAGCTTGGTGTGAAAGAACTAGCTCAACAATGGCACCACCAGACTGGGAAGGTTGGTGTAAAACAACTAGTCCAGCAATGGCACCACCAGACTGAGAAGGTTGGTGTGAAACAACTAGTCCAACAATCGCACCACCAGACTGGGAAGGTTGGTGTGAAACAACTAGTCCAGCAATGGCACCACCAGACTGGGAAGGTTGGTGTGAAACAACTAGCCCAACAATGGCACCACCAGACTGGGAAGGTTGATGTGAAACAACTAGCTCAACAATGGCACCACCAGACTGGGAAGGTTGGTGTGAAACAACTAGTCCAACAATGGCACCACCAGAAAGTGAAAGTAACTAGTCCAACAATGGCACCACCAGACTGGAAAGGTTGGTGTGAAAGAACTAGCTCAACAATGGCACCACCAGACTGGGAAGGTTGGTGTGAAACAACTAGCCCAACAATGGCACCACCAGACTGGGAAGGTTGGTGTGAAACAACTAGTCCAACAATGGCACCACCAGACTGGGAAGGTTGATGTGAAACAACTAGTCCAACAATGGCACCACCAGACTGGGAAGGTTGGTGTAAAATTGTGTAGGAAAATAAAAAGCAAATACAACAAAACTGCACCATTTGTCAATGAAAAAACAAAGAAACAAAACTTTCAACACCATAATGGCAATCTCCCTCAAGAGGACACAAAGGTGGTACATTTTTAGGGGCGGGTAGGGAGGGGAATGAGCATCAATGCCTTAACCTTACTTATTCCACTGCGGTCCTGGAGATCAAAGGAAAAAAATTCTTCATGATATAGAATTTCTAAACAACTGTTGTTTGAAATACTGACAGCACCATATTAGAACTTCTAAATTGCTTCATTTTCAGGAAATAGGTAAGTTTTTTTTAAATTATAAATTCTTACACCTATACACAAAAATCTTTGGCAAAATTACATGCAAGCAAAGGAATGGAAATTTCATAAATCAGGTGGATGGAACCTGTCATATGAGTTAATTATGGCAAGCAAAACATGAAACAATTGACGGCGAATACAATTAAACAAACTTTTTACTTACAATTACAGTTAATATACAACCTTAATTTACAGTTCATTATTTACAATTAAGTTTTGTCGGAAGACGTACAGCACTACACTCAAAAGAAAGATGATGGGATCCAGAAATGAATTTAAATGCACTTATAAATATCACGCAGTGGTTAAATGTTTTAGAACTTAGAAAAAAATACAAAAATGACTAGTTTGAAAGGTGTGATAGGTTATCAATTGAGCGTGTTGTACATCATACAGCTTGGTTTTGCTTTTGTACATCTTACAACAGCTTGGTTTTGCTTTTGTACATCTTACAACATCTTGGTTTTGCTTTTGTACATCTTAAAGTTGCTTTTGTACATCTTACAACATCTTGGTGTTGCTTTTGTACATCTTACAACAGCTTGGTTTTGCTTTTGTACATCTTACAAGAGCTTGGTTTTGCTTTAGTACATCTTACAACAGCTTGGTGTTGCTTTAGTACATCTTACAACAGCTTGGTTTTGCTTTTGTACATCTTACAACAGCTTGGTTTTGCTTAAAATTATGGATTGTTTTCATGACTTCTCCTTGAGATATTCAGGAAAAGCATCTCTGTTTACGGGCATTTTTAAACACAAATTTTCTTTTTTAATATAAAAAAACAAAACAAAAATAATTTATACTGTTCCTAAGGAATTGTGAAAAGCATTGAATTATGACCCACTTCAAGCATAATGTTTGGAAAAGATTTGTGGTACAATAATATAATCATCTTTGAATTTATAAAATGATTGCTTTAAGGAAAAAACAACAACAAGACAAGCTTAAAAATGATGAGGTCTTCAACAATTATAGGATTTTATTACCTGGTGTCGGTAATACTAGACCTAATAAGAAAATATACATGCCATGTACTGACTAGCCACAAGATGGTTTGGTTTGTTGATGTTTAACAGCACTGCGACAGTCAGAGTCAAATGTGCCAAGAGGGTGCGAAAAAACTAAGGTGTTTGAGCAACAAGAAACATAAAAAAAACATTACTTAAAATCCAGCATCACAAGATAAGCATTTTGGCTGTTTGTTAACACTGCACAAGAAGGTATTTCATATTTAAAGATTTCGTGGCACTTACAGAAAAATATAGCTGACAACCATACAGAATACTTAATCATTCATACAATTTAATTTCTATTCTGGTTAAGGCAATTTTCTACATGCTAAAAGTTTACTTGCATATTAGAATTTAAGATGGTACATGTAACTCTTTGCATGTCTCTTCGATATAATCCTACATTTTCATCTCCTTTAAATATGCTTAAGAAAATTGTTTCCATATTCTAAAGAACACCTCTATGTTAACTCCAGAATGCCTTTTCATTGCTCAAGAACATTAACATTGGGCTCAAGAACACAATTACAACAGCTAAAGAACACCTTATTTTTTCAAGAACACTTTTAATAGCTCAAAAACACTTTCAATAGTTCAAGAACACAATTACAGTAGCTAAAGAACACTTTTATTTTTTCAAGAACACTTTCAATAGCTCAAGAACACTTTTATTTTTTCAAGAACACTTTCAATAGCTCAAGAACACTTTCAATAGCTCAAGAACACTTTCAATAGCTCAAGAACACTTTCAATAGCTCAAGAACACTTTCAATAGCTCAAGAACACTTTCAATAGCTCAAGAACACTTTCAATAGCTCAAGAACACTTTCAATAGCTCAAGAACACTTTCAATAGCTCAAGAACACTTTCAATAGCTCAAGAACACTTTCAATAGCTCAAGAACACTTTCAATAGCTCAAGAACACTTTCAATAGCTCAAGAACACTTTCAATAGTTCAAGAACACAATTACAGTAGCTAAAGAATACTTTATTTTTTCAAGAACACTTTCAATAGCTCAAGAACACTTTCAATAGCTCAAGAACACTTTCAATAGCTCAAGAACACGTTCCAACAGCTCAGGAACAGTTCAACATTTTTCAAAAGCTCAACAACACAGTATGTTTTTGCTTTAAATTACTCCCATTGCTTGTTATAGCCTCAGTATAACTTAAAATTTTCAGGGTTTAACAAGCACCAAATAATAAATGTGTAAATGAATTTCAACATTGTTAAATTTCAAAGATACGTAAAGTTCTTGAGTTTAGAATAAAAACATATTGGCCACTAAAACTGGAATGTTTACTTCTTTTATGCGCCAGTGTAAAAGTGACTTTTTTGTTTCTTCATTCAATTTCAAAATCTCCGGGAACAATAAGAATACCATTATTTTCCACTTCACGGGAAAAAAAACACAATAAAAACAATAACTGATTCTGTGAAAGTTTTTCTGTAATAAAATGAAATGTTTATTTACAGCAGGTTTTGTTCAAAATGCTGAAAACAGATAACTTTGCAACGGATGGTTAAGAATCTTAAGAACCTTGTTGGGATCACCCCTGGACAGTCTTGAATTTTACAACAGAGATCAGCAGCTTTTAGATATACAGTTGGCAATGGGGTAGGGGCAAGAATTATTGACCGAGGCCATTTTCTATTTTCCCCCTCTGGAGTATGCCACTAACACTAAGACACAAACTAACACAACTGTGACATCAGCTATATTCATGCCAATGCCAAGAAGTTGATTTGTACACTTCCTCCCAATTATTACAACCACAAGGGATTTAACAATCAGCTGTTTGCACAAGAATAAATCATTACCCACCTTTCCTACAAAATGAAATCCTACATGCTATATATGCTAAGCTCCCGCCAAGGACATCCTAACAAATGGAATAACAACTTAAGGAGTTCGAGACACATCACAGCTCCATTCAAAACTTTTATTTGTACACTGAAAAAACAAAACAACTTAAACAACTTCACCATGATCAAACTCTACTTTGTACATAAAGAAGTTTTCATCTTTCATCTGTACGATACTTCGTGATGCAGGCACTGCAATAACAATTTGGGCTTTCGCTAGTTCTTCCTGTTTCTTTCTCTCCCATTCTCTCAGACTTCTTAAGTCATGGGTTGGAATGAGTACCACCTCCCCCTCCGCATCTTCCCACTGAAGTTTCCCCTCCAGTAAAGAATCAAAGATGACCAGGCTTGGCCTCCCTCTCGATTTGTCGTCCCCACTGATGACATAGTTCTTGGCCCGAATCCTGCGGAAGAACTCTGAATTGACATTCTCTGCGGCACCATGATTGGGGATGTAGGCAAGATCGACGTATACCGCTGGTCCACTAGAAGGAATGGAAGTGCTCTTGGATGCAGCGGGTGATTTAGTGGTTGCAGACCCTACCCTCTTGATACCATTCTTTTTGGCATCTCCTCTGGCTCCTGGTGCTGACCTGGCAGGCCTGTCTGTTGACTTCTTTGTGGTGTCAGCAGACTTTTTAACAGGACCGTTTGTTCGGGCGGTGGATCCAGGTCGCTGGCTTTCTGTTTTCTTGGCTGTGGACTTGGCTGCTACGTTTAGAGACTTCCTAGTGGCATCTGGTTTAGTACTTGTTTTAGTGGTGGTAGTGATTTTAACACCATTAGCTGCTTTTGTTGGTTTCTTATCTGCCAAAGCGCCCTTTGTCTTTGTGCCGTTTCTCGGTGTTTCTTGTACTGTTTTCTTCGCAGCAGTTTTTTTCTCTGGAATTTTCTTAGACGTTGGATGTTTTTCTGCAGTGGTAGTTGCTTTCTTTGTAGCAGTAGTGGTTGGTCTTGTATCAAATGGCTTTTTATCCGTCAGTAATTTTGTTTCAGTGGGTGACTTCTTCTCTATCGTTCTCTTTGTCGTAGTTGTTTTGGTGGTTACGGTAGTCTTTACACCAGTTTTTGTTGCCTTCTTCTCAGGTTCCTTTGGTTTGAGTTTCTCACCATTTGTTAGTTTTGGTTTCGGGACCTTTGTAGGCTCGTCATTGATCTTCTTTAGCTGCTCCTCATTGATCTTCTTTAGCTGCTCGTCATTGATCTTCTTTAGCTGCTCGTCATTGATCTTCTTCAGCTGTTCTTCATTGACCTTCTTTAGCTGTTCTTCTTGCATAGGTGGTTCAAATTTTGGTACCACTTGAATGGCAGAAAACTCAGCAGGATCAATGACCGGTGTTACACCAGGAGTTACAGAGGGTATCTCCACCGGGATATCTTCAGAGGCTGCTGATACATCCTCTAGCTCCATGACACCATCAGAGGTATTTTGAGATTCTGTCATAATGAAGAGTTCTTCTGGATGACCTGAAATCTGCTCCTCAGGTTGTCGAGAAGGAAGTGACTCATCTACCATGCATACATTAATTCCAATCCCAGCAGGGGCTGATGCAATCCCAGCTATTTCAGGGATAAAATTCTGTTCCTCTTGTGGTTTCTCTACTTGGTCTGAATCCTGAGGAATTGATTTTTCATTTGGTTTTGACTCCTCAGATGTTTCGAAGGAGGCACTCACCTGTTCGTCAGGGAATTGTGGCTCAAAACCAAATAATCTCTCCACCTTTTGGTTCCTCTCAACAGAATCCAAATCACCTGAGACTTCTTCAGCCTGATCCTCATCTCCTTCTCTGGACACATTTACTTCTTCTTGTAAGTACTGCTCATCTAGACCTTGATCATCCTCTTCCTTAGGAACTGCTGCTTCTAAACTGTCATCCTCCTTAAGCTCTTCACTACCCTCCTCTATAGATTCATTCTGCACCTGTTGGTCACTTACATCTGCATCAATTCCAGCTGACTGTTGCTTCAGCTCATCTTCCGGAACATCATTATCCTTTTCTTGGAAAGCATCTTTATCCTCTTCAACAGATCTTTCCTCGACAACGCCGTCTAGCTTCACTTCCAGGCTATCTTCATCAGTGCCCATTCTGGCTTCTAAGCTATCATCTTCGATCTCACCATGTTCCTCAGCTGCCAAGTCATCAAAAACTACCTCTGGAGGTGGGGGACAAGGGACATCCATCTCAATAGGTACCTCATCTTCTTTTCTTTCCTTATCTTGTCCTAAAACTTGTTCGTCAACTGCACCTGGCGCATCATCAACTATTTCCTGCTCATCTTGACCAACATTGAGTTCCTTGACTAATTCTGTTTGTGGTACCTCCCCACTCTCTTCAAAAGTCTGCTGGACTTCTTGTTGCACCTGCTCTTGTATCTCAATGTCACTCATCTCAACAGGCTCAACCTCAGGTTCTCCACCATCAGGTTTCGTCAGCTCATCAGGAACAATTTCATCATCATTGTGTTCGACATCTAATTTCATTTCCTCTGGCTCTGGGTGAACATCAACTACAGGAAACTCCTGATCATCAACTTCCATGCTTTCTTTCTTCTCATCCTCAAAATATCCTGGAGGCCTGATATCCCCCACTGGAAAAAGAAGCTGAGGTTCACCTGATGGTGCGATGTCACCATCTCCTGGTTCAATGTCACCATCTCCTGGTTCCATGTCACCATCTCTAGGTTCAATATCACCATCTCCCAGTGATGCCGGGTACTCAGTTTCCTCCACGGGGACATTTTGAGGATTCACCTCATGGTTGTCATTTGCATCCAACTCCCCTGTTGCCTGAAAGTCTATCATTACATCCTCTGTAGGACTCTCTTCATTGTCTTGAGTCTCTTTCACTTCTGGAAGATTGTCATCTACTTCTGGTGTTGGCTTCACCTCAATTTCTGAAGCTTGAGAAACATCTTCAGAGGATTCCTCTTGATCTTCTCCTTCTTTTACTCCATTCTTACCAAAGTCTGCCTCTTTCTGATCTGCCAGTAAGTCTGGAGGTGGGATAAGCCCTTTGTCTGGTGTCAATTCAAAAGATGGTTCCCAAGGGTTAGCTCTTTCTGGTGAGGGACTTTCTTCCGTGTCAATACCAGATGAGTCATGAAAGCCATCAGCTGAAAAAGCACTCGCTCCACAAAGATCTAAATCTTGAGGTGGTAAATTTTCGAATGTCCTGTGGCTACCATTTGGCTGATCCAAGTCCAAGTCAAGAAGATCTTGAGCTGATGTTGGTTTAGACTGGTTTGGGGTGGTGTTGGCTGTACCATGTCCCGAAGAAACAGCACCATCATAATCACCATCCTCAAATTTGTCTGTGGATATGTGCTCGGGTAGAGACTCCTGTTTAACATTCACTAAAGGATCTTGGTAGTCTGCACCGTCTGACTCCACAGGGAGAGCATCTGCACACTTGACAGCACCATTATCTTCAGCTTCATATTCTTCCTCTGGGGGTGGTGTGTTACAATGGATGCCATCATTGCATTTACCATCATCAAATACAAGCTCTGTTTCCTCTTCCTCCGGAGGTGGGGTGTTACAATGGATACCATCTTCGCATTTACCATTATTAAATACAAGCTCTGGTTCCTCTGGTGGAGGTGTGTTACAATGGACACCATCTTTGCATTTACCATCATTAAAGAAGATGTTTACATTTTTTCCCTCTGGAGGAGGGGTGTTACAATGGACACCATCTGTGCATTCTCCAGTTGGTGATTGTGGTGGTGTGTTACAGTGGATACCATCTTTGCATGGCCCTGATTGATCTGGGGGTGGGGTGTTACAATGAATGCCATCCGTGCATGGCCCTGGAGGAGGGGTGTTGCAATGGACACCATCTGTGCACTCTCCAGTTGGCGATGGTGGTGGTGTGTTACAGTGGATACCATCCTCACAAACAGTAGCTTCTTTGGTTGGTGATGGTGATTTCTTAACTGGACCATTTGCTTTAGCTGCTGGTTTGGCAACTGGTTTACCGGTCGCTGATCCAGGTTTCTTTTTTACTGGCCCTTTTCCACCATTGGCAATCCTCCTCGCTGTGACATCAGCATACTTCAGAAAGTCCAAGTGTTTTATTCTATCCAGTCCTTCGAAGATCTTATTTTGAGGAGCATTCCCAGGAAACAGGACTCGGATGATATCTTCATCAGGATCCCAGGGTTGCCAGACAATCAAGGCACACACTGAAACTGCATCCAGCAATGAGGACTCAGCATCTTTGTCACTGACTTTCACCCCCGTCTTTACCTTAGAAAATGCCTTCCCTGTCCCCCACTGGGTAGCAAAATCTTTCATTTCTTTACTGCCTTGCACTGGCGTTAATATGAACATTTCTAGCTTTCCAATACCAACCTTCTGAAATAACGTTATAGGTTCTATCGTCTTTCCGCTTCCTGACATACAGGAGATAGGGTCACGTGAAAGTTCTTTGGCAAGTTGAGCAGTGAGATACCCTTGCATTGTTGCCTTGAGTGTCAAAGAATGCGCCGGAACCTTCTTGCTTGTTGGAGCATTCATGTAAATCACTCCTAACTCCGGAGAATTGCATTTCGTCTGCCAATCTTCATACGATTCCGATTCTGGTTCTGGTTGCTCCAGTTGGGCTTCCGCCAGTTTCCTCTGCAGGAGGCTGTTAATTCCTAACAAGGAATCAGGCTGCATGTGGGGCAAAAGCACAGCATCGACTCTGTTTAAATGTTTTGCAAATTTCCAGAAACAACTCTTTGGGCAGTAACCACCTCCGATGAAAATGCTGAAATCTCCAACTGCAAAAAAACCACAATCTCCCTTTGCTGCAGGGAAAATAAGAACTGTAGGCTTTGTGATTTTACATTTTACACCCATTCCCATTGTTGGAGGTTCCAGCAACTCAAATGGTTGTAATATTACAATCTGACTTCTGATAGTATCGAGTAGCAAAGAAATACCATTTATATCATGCTTTGACTCAGAGGGATTGATAACAAGATTTAAACTTTTACTAAATGCCTGTTTGGCGACTATCGCCGCTGACCAATGACATCCAGATACTACTAACGTGTGTTTGTCTTCCTGAGATGACTGTAGTAGAGCATTATCAACTTCTGGTTCAGCGAAAACGTCCACGATGTCCGTGAGTGTGAATGTGTCATTATGTAGAACCCAATTCCCGGTGACCTCTGTATGATGACCACCAAAGATGATGTGTTTGTTGGGTGCAGGATGACAAAGGAGTTGCTGTATTTCAGTTGCTAAGGTTGTCGTCGTGGGGTTGATCAAGACTGCGATTCCAAGGGTGCTTCCGGCATGGGCAAATGACCTTTGAACTGCGAAACAAAGAAAAAATACAGTGTGGATAATAGATATGGCTTTAGATTGGGGGCGGGATTTAATGTCACCCCAACCTGGTGCGAGGGATTTAATGTTACAAACTGGGGAAGGGGTTTAATGTCACCCCAACCTGGGGCAAGGGATTTAATTTTACAACCTGGGGCAAGGAATTTAATGTCACAAACCTGGGAGAGGGATTTCATGTCACCCAACCTGGGGTGAGGGATTAAATGTCACAACCTGGGGCAAGGGATTTATTGTCAGAATCTGGGCGAGGATTTTAATCTCACAAACCTGGGAAAGGGTTCAATGTTACCAACCTAGAGTGAGGGATTTAATGTCACAACCTGGGACAAGGAATATAATGTCACAAACCTGGGGGAGGAAGTTAATGTCACAAACCTTGAGGAGAGATTTAATTTCACAACCTGGGGCAAGGGATTTAATGTCAAAAACCTGGGGGAGGGATTTAATGTCACCCCAACAACCTGGGGTGAGAGATTTAACGTCACAAATCTGGGGATAGGAATAAATGTCACCAACCTGGGGGACGGATTAAATGTCAGGACCTGGGGAAGGAATTTAATGTCACCCCAACCTGGGGGAGATATTCAATATTACCAACCTGGGCAAGGAATTTAATGTCACAAACCTGGGGGAGGGATTTAATGTCACAAACCTGGGGGTTGGGATAAATGTCACAAACCTGGGGTAAACATGAATGTCACAAATCTGAGGGTAAAAATAAAAGTCACAAACCTGGGAGTAGGGATAAATGTCACAAACTTGGGGGTCAGAATAAATGTCACAAACCTGGGGGTTAAGATTAATGTCACAAACCTAGGGGTAGGGATAATTGTCACAAAGCTGGGGATAGGTATAAATGTCACAAACCTGGAGGTAGGGATAAATGTCAAAAACCTGGGGGTAGGGATAAATGTCTGGGATTGGGATAAATGTCAAAAACCTGGGGGGGTAAATGTCAAAAACCTGGGGGTAGGGATAAATGTCACAAACATGGGGTAGGGATAAATGTAACAAACCTGTGGGTAGGGATAAATGTTACAAACCTGGAGTAGGGATAATGTTACAAAGCTGGGGTAGGGATAAATGTTGCAAACCTGGGGTAGGGATAGATGTTGCAAACCTGGGGGGAAGGATAAATGTCACAAACCTGGGGGTGGGGATAAATGTCACAAGCATGGGGTAGGGATAAATGTAACAAACCTGGGTGTAGGGATAAATGTTACAAACCTGGGGGTAGGGATAAATGTCACAAACCTGGGGTAGGGATAAATGTTGCAAACCTGGGGGTAGGGATAAATGTCACAAGCATGGGGTAGGGATAAATGTAACAAACCTGGGGGTAGGGATAAATGTCACAAACCTGGGGGTAGGGATAAATGTCACAAACCTGGGGTAGGGATAAATGTTGCAAACCTGGGGGTAGGGATAAATGTCACAAGCATGGGGTAGGGATAAATGTAACAAACCTGGGGTAGGGATAAATGTCACAAACCTGGGGGTAGGGATAAATGTCACAAACCTGGGGTAGGGATAAATGTCACAAGCCTGGGGTAGGGATAAATGTTGCAAACCTGGGGGTAGGGATAAATGTTGCAAAACGGGGGTAGGGATACATGTCACAAACCTGGGGGTCCCTAGGGATAAATGTCACAAACCTGGGGGTCCCTAGGGATAAATGTCACATACCTGGGGGTCCCTAAGGATAAATGTCACAAACCTGGGGGGAAGGATAAATGTCACAAACCTGGAGGTTTCTAGGGATAAATGTCACACACCTGGGGGAGGGATAAATGTCACAAACCTGGGGGAGGGATAAATGTCACAAATCTGGGGGAGGGATAAATGTCACAAACCTGGTGGAAGGATAGATTGCAATATCCATCCATTAACCATTTCAAACTATATTCATTCTTACAATTGTCATAAGGTTTATAATCGTAAGGCTGGGTACTGAAACTTCCCTCATTTCACAGGTCTAAGCTTTACCAGTATTTTGTAGTTTATTCCTACCTTTAACTGGGATTTCAACATTAGATATAATTTGAAGAAAGAATTTTGTTGTCTATTGTGAAAAGCACTTAAGATGTGAAATGTCACCCCCCTGTATCAAATCCACACAATGTTGCACAGTGGGGGGAGTGGTTCCCACATAACATTGTTATGTAAATTAATACAAATTTCAGATGTTTTATTAAACTTCTTTGTACAGGGACTATGTCTAAATAATTTCAAAAGTCAATAAAAGAAGGTGAAATTGCTCCAATTATGAACTTTTCTGGCTTTAATGACCTATCTTTGACACATTTGTTTTCTGTTGGTACGGTGGCATTAAATGAAACTTATACTCTAAGGCTACATGTGTCAGGTTTGGTTTGTTGATGTTTAACGGCACAGCGACAGTCAGAGTCAAATGTGCCAACATGTGTCAGAGAGGTCAAAAGTAACATAGGGCATAATGCGAAAGGACAATAATGAAAGAATGAAATGAAGTGGAGTAAAGGCCAGGTTTTTTTCTTTCTGTTTTGCTCTTTTTGAGAGGGGTAAGGAGAAAATGTTTTTATAATAGTTGAGATGAAAATAAGAGGTAAGGGTTGATTGTTGTGGAAGAGTTCTACTCTGGACAGGGCTGTAATTATTAGAGAGGGGGGGGGGGGGGGATAGGGAGGGAGCAGTGTTTAAACAAAATTATATAAGGATGTTAAAATGCATATTTTGCTATATATACATCACTTCTCAAATTGGTCAGAATTTCAATAATTGCTTTCATTCGGTTCTTCTAAAACTGTCTACAGTATAATTTCATCAAATGTAGACAAACCTCTTGTCTCATTTTTTAGCATTACTTCAAATTAAATCTGAATCACATTAAATTTGAATAACAAATTTAATTAAAAAGAATGTAAGCTATGCCAATTCTGAATTAATGGGAATCTTCAATGATTTTTTCATTATTCTTTATAAATCCTTAAACAATTGAGTTTTTTTGCCTTTATCTGTCCATATACCTTTAAAAACATACTTTACAAGCCCGACAGATTACCATCAATACCAAATTTTGATTAAAATTCTTACGTGCTCCGATCTGCGAAACATTTGCCTCTGCGACAGCCTGTAGTACGTCATTATATCCTGTAGACTCGGCATCTATGTCCCAATTCTGAAGTCCTGCAAAATAAATATTAAAAAATTGTTTTAAAATCAAACAATTTTCTCATTAATGATTATACTCTAGCATCTAATAAGAGACATCACTGGTATGATGCTGAAGCTGAACCCATGAGAGCCCCCACTATACCATTGAAACAAAAAAGTTATCGGGACCAATTAGTCAAAAGTTCTTTGCGAAGAAGGAATCGCAGTCCTGCAAAATAAATCAAAAATGTTGTTCTAAAATCACATACTTTTCTCATTAATAACTATAATCTGGCATCTAATATAATCAACATTTCATCTATTTTCATCCTCTAAATATCTCCAGGTATCAACCAAGAAGTCAGCGTCATTCGTAAATTCACATGAAATAAATTGATCATACTGTCCAGCACTGTTCCACATGAGCAGCCTTGGATTGATAATTGCATTCCAAAGGGTTCGTACCTTTGTTTGCTAACGGATGCTTTATCAACATTTTACAGACATGGAAACACAAGAAAAACACACATCTATACTGAGACAATCAAACAAATTTCCAACTAATGAGACTGCAACATCATTTTTGTCATTCAGTTTCTTTACTGGCTGGGATCAAGTAATCACAGATATATAATAATATTATATATCTGTGAAAGTAATATGAACTACTGCCCTCTAGTATCACTAACTGAAAGGTACAAAATATTAGGGTGACTTCAAGAACAGGGTGGATCAGGATCGAGGTGAGGTGCCAGACTAAAATTCTGACAAAATATGTTACTTACATGTACAATTCTCCCTGAGGGAGGGAAGAAGGGGAAGGGGGGGAGGGAAGAAGGGGGTGAGGGGCTTTGAGGTCCCCATAGCTAAAGTAGCCCCTGGTCTCTGGTATGGAAATGTATAAAATACTGTATATACAGCTAACTTTGAAGGCACTTTTTTATCTTCACAACACCCCACCCAATCAACTTTCAAAACAAGGCCGAATGAACAAAATTATAGAATTTTATGAAGATTAATCCCGTCTCCAAATAACAAGAACAAAGAATGTTCTTGAGATGTGCTCACCCCACTCCCCTTGTAAAAATTTATTTGAAATTAAGAAAGCTTTGGACCCACAATTCAAAGCAGCTTTGAAAATTTTCCTTGGAAAAAACAGGAAAAGATAAAAAGAAAAAGTTTAGATTTCAATGTATTCTTACATGTATCTAAATAAAATGCTCTAAACCCCAAATATCTATTTCTATATCCACATTTATGATTATTTTTTTGCTCTTCAATATTTTCAGGCAAAAGTTAGACAATTTTGTACCATCTAACCCCCATTCATATCTATCAGAACCCCCATGTTAAGTATTCTAGATTACACCCATATTGAAAACGAAGATTGTATCCATTAAGAATTTGTATCCTTTGGACCCCTCCAACCCCACACCCTTGGTTTTCTCAATATCAGGAATAATTCACACCTTTGAACCCAAGAGACTTCACAGTTCACTCGCTATAGCAACCAGCTATTGTTGCACCATACACAACACAGGGGTAATCTACACCTTCCAACTGAGAGCTTTTTACACTTCACTTGCTAGTAGCAAGCTATTGTTACACCGTACACAATAGGTCATTCATTTGGGGTTCAAGCCACAAGCCTGCTGAGCAGTGAAGTGAAACAGATTAGTCCTTGGGCTGACCCTAAAAATAGATATGCATTATAAGAAAATTGTGCAATGCCCATGAATGATTGATGGACCATTCCTCCCAAAGAGAGTTATTTCATCATGTCGCTCAGAAATCAAAGTTATTTTCATTTTAATGAATAAACAAATAATTTAATAGCTGTCTATTGACCAAATTAAAAGTACCAAACTACCAAATATAGATTTCTTATTACGAATGTACAAGACTAATTCAGCTCTTTCATTAATTATGGAAACAAAGACCAGAAATAGCTCAACTTATGGCAAAGACAGACATCAAATACTGATCAGGATTCAAAATCCCACCTGACATAATAAACCAATGAGGTTACCTTAGTTACAATGTTTTGTTTCTGTTTCCCTTTAAATTCTATACACCTCAGAAATATCCAGCCAATCACCATGAATAACAATTCTTCAGTTTTTCTCAAGAGAAAATGAAATTACCCAAAATACCTCTTATCATAAAGAACAAAACCACTAAATATACATTTCTTATATTACTAATAAATAAGCCGAATTCATCTCTCCTTGAATAATTATGAAAACAAAAGATGAAAGATAGCTGATTAGTATGGAGCAAACAGCCATCAAATACTGGCAAGGACGAACATAAAATATTGACCAGGATTCAAAATCCCAGATGACATAATAAAGCAATGAGGTTTGTTAGTTACAATGTTTTGTTTCTGTTTCCCTATAAATTCTATACATCTCAGTAATTTCCAGCCAATCACCTTGAATAGCAATTTTTTAGTTTTTCTCGAAGAAAAAAAAAATGACACAATATACCTCTTATCAGAAAGAACAAAACTACTCAATGTACATTTTTCATATTAATTACAAATGAATATGAAATATTGACCATGATTTAAACGGGCAGAGGCTGCATTGCACTAAAATCTATCAAAAATCTTTCCATCAAGGAAGCTTTTTGAATTCTCAGATCTTAATATGAATATTTGTGATGTATAGGCAGACCTCTTTTGTTTTCTTAATTCAATCTTTTTCATTAAGTATAAAAACAATGACCACTGATGGCTCGATGACCATGGCTAGGACAATTATATACTGATCAGAACTCAAGTTCCCAGACATAGGCAGTTGGGATTTGAGGGGAAAGAAGGTGAGGGGGGAGGGGGGGAGGAACTTTCCCACAACTTTTTTCTGAATTTGTATCTTTTGCATGGTGAATTTTTGCATCTTAGCATGCTGTTGTGGTTTTGCCCCCCACAATTGACTTTCCTCCACCCCTACTTTTGGTAGGCAAATCTCGCCCATGTTTCCAGACAATAAAACCAATCAATACATTTTTTACGATGTTTTGTTTCAATAAATCTCTCTCTAAACGGCGGTAATTTCCAGCCAACCACCATGAATAGCATTTTTTCCTTTTATCTCAGGAGAAAATAAAATTACCCAAGAAGCCTCTTTATCAGTGGGTGTATTTTTTAGGTCATTTTAAAAAGGCTTAACAGTTTACAGCTATTTGAACAGGCAGAGGCTACATTGCACTCAAAAACTACCCCTCAAATTGGCCATTTTACAGCTTCTTAAATTTTAAGATCCTAAAGGAGATTTAAAGTCAAATATTCTTGCTTGAAATATGATCGAAATTATAATGATAAGTCATTTGAAGAAGTTTCACATCGTACAAAACAATTTAGCATATATTTTCTAAAACATTGATACTATCAATATAAACGTATACGGAAGCTGCCATTTGTCCATACACCCTGTAATGATGTCATACACCTGATACAAATTAGAATATTAATGTATTTCTTTATAATCTATTTTAAATATTATTATAACTTCTTAGAAATAATTTGTCCTTTGAGTGGGTCTATGAATTTTAATTTGTATATGATATTAGTGACTCAAGCCCTAAGAACTTAATGTCAAAGAATATTCTGGAAAGAAAAATTCAAAGAAAATTCTGAAGAAATAGGGCAAATTATGTCATCACTGGCATAATTTCAACTTAAAATGAGACAAAATGGCAGTGTCCATGTTACAAGTTCAAACTTGGATAACTTGAGAATGGCATAAAATTTTATGATAGAATTGATTTCCACAAGTGGGTTTAATTTTTATTTCTCTATCATATATCAAGCTAGAATATTTTAGTTTGTCTTCTTTAATATGCAAATTTTATGTAAATTTGTGATGTATGCATGGGCAGACCTCTCTGCTATCTTATGTTAATTCCTTGTTTTGATATTTCTTCTACCATAATCTATCAACAGAAGTAGCGGATTCGGACAGAAAATTATGGACCAAAGTCTCATCACCACTGTCAAAGTGTAAGTGTTAAAGAGCGAGGCTTGTCTCAGTAAAATTGTGTGATGAAAACATGCATGTCACTTCCGGCTGTGGAATGCACAAGATTTCTGTATATACTGTAGTCAGATGGTGACCAGTGCTAGTGGCACGTTGTGCTTGTGAAGTTTCATGCACAGTGCGTAATGTACATGATATACGTTATAATAACGAAACAGGGAAACTTGTTTTTTTTTCAAATTGTTTGTCAGAAAGCAAAAAGTAAAGGTGAAAATTAAGTAAGATAATACTAAAATAGTAGCCATTAGATGAAAGTTACAATGAGAGAAAAAAGAGAAACAAAACTGAAAATAAATTATTCTGCTGGGGCTCGAACTCACAGCTATTGGTTTCAAAACGTTTACATGACTATTGCATAAACCGCCTGGGCTATAACATACGTTATCGATAATGGCGATTTCAATTACATGTAAGATACATGGTAAAATAAGAGGGTATTTTTTATTGAGGGTTTTTTTTTTTTTTTTACTGAGGGTTTTTTTTTTTTTTTAAGGGTCTTTTTTTTTTTTTTTTTTTTTTTTTTTGAGGGTATTTTCTTTTTATTGAGGGTATTTTTTTTTTTTATTGAGGGTATCTCTTTTTCATTAAGGTTATCTTTTTTTTTTATTGAGGGGCTTTTTAAATATTGAGGGTATCTTTTTTATTGAGGGTATCTTTTTTTATTGAGGGTATTTTTTTTCTTTATTGAGGGTCTTTTTTTAATGAGGGTATTTTCTATTGAGGGTATTTTTCATTGAGGGTATTTCTTTATTGAGGGTATTCTTTATTGAGGGTATTTTTTCATTTAGGTATTTTTTATTGAGGGTATTTCTTATTAAGGGTATCTTTTATTGAGGGTAATTTTTATTAAGGGTATCTTTTATTAAAGGTATCTTTTATTAAGGGTATTTTTTATTGAGGGTTACGGGTATCTTTTATTGAGGGTATTTTTATTGAGGGTATAATGAAGAATCAAAACCTCTCGGTTATAATCAATTGCTCCCATGTAACTAACATTAAATTCAAGAGTTAACACAAAGAAAATACAAGGCTTTCTCTTTGTGATGTCACAAAATTTAAATAAAAATTGCATTATTTATAATAAATTCTTGTATTTTTCATGGTTCACAGCATATTCTCTTCCATTTAAGCTCAAAATGTTGCTACTGTCTACAGATCTTTAAAGACTCTTTTTCTCAGAGGTTTAGGATTTATTCAATGAAAATATAAAGCAGAAAATTTTCCTAAATGTCAATGTACCTTTAAGTTGATAGTGTTTATGACAAACATTGAATGTTTCTAATGGTATCAGAATCACGATACAATCTTTCACTTCAAGGCGGACAATTATTTGCTCTAAAAGGACTCAAAACATGAAAGAAATCTTGATGTTATCAATATGAAAACATCAATAGTAAAGTCAAGGGGGCCTAAAAAACATTGAGAACAGAAATGTCAAATGCACCTTAAGCGTCAGGATGAAAGAAAAATCTCAAGAGTGCAAGAATCGTTAGAACAGACAGGTGGCACATCAAATTGTACATTGCAGGTTTGTGGAGAATGGAGAGAACAAAATTAATACTTTCAATTAATACTAGGGGCTTAATTCTAATGACTTTTCTCACAGGGGAGAAAAGGGGGCAGACTGTTGATATTGTCTTATTATTATAAAGAAGGACAGAGGTGGGGAGTACAGGACCATGCGCCCCATGCAGGGGTGAAGTCAGAGAGAGGGAGAATGTTCCCCTCTTTCAGAGGCCCTTACCCCTGTTGCTCCCCAATATAGTGTAATTGCTCAAACTCAAAAACAGAATGTGAATCTACACACACTCCTCTAACACCCCCTGCACACATCAAATGCCAATTCCACCCCCACCCCTCACACACACACACAAAATGCAAATTTGAAGCTCTTATCATATACCTTGCCTCCATCTCCCTTTGACACTCATGCGACTTTTATTATTACATGTGCACTACCAACTGATCTCAGCACAAGATTAATGCAGCTTATAGTATGCTAATATACCTCACCAATTTAAGCACCATACTCTTATGCTTAAAATTTGCATCATTAATCTTGCCCCCACAAAATGTAACCCTGCCCCAATCTTGCCCCCAAATTCCAGTGCCTAGCTATGCCACTGGCCCTGTGATGGATAAGGGCAGACCATAGTATCATTTTAAGACAGCCTGAAGGAAAAATTTCAATTAGTATGTTTTCTACATAAATTTTCTTTAAAACACAAAATATTGTCAAGAAAGTGAGGATGAGGAGGGCGACCAAGCCAATTCTACACAAATGACATGGAAATATGACATGTGGACAGATACAAAAGTTTTCTGTTATTCCACTGATTAAAACGAGCATTAAATTATGAGTCTTTAAATCAAAAAAGGCATATGTGTGGTTCGAGTTATGAATAATCAAACTGGTAGGCCTATAAAATCCTATTCATCAGAATTATCTTCGCTTTTTCAAAGCAAATTGGCAAAGGGTAAAAACAACGGATTTACATAAGAAAACAGACACGACAGTATGCCCCTGTTCATACATCTTGAGAGTAACACAAAAATGTACATATCTGCACAAAAATGTGCATATTTGCACAAAAATGTACATAATTGCACAAAAATTTACATATTTATACAAAAAAGTACATAATTGTACAAAAATATACATATTTGCACAAAAATGTATATATTTGCACAAAAATGTACATAATTGCAAAAAAATGTACATAATTGCACAAACAAAATTATATTTGCATAAAAATGTACAAAAATGTACATATTTACACAAAAATGTACACCAGCACAGTGGCCTAGTGGTTAAGGCGTCGGGCTCTGGTGTGGAAGGTACTGGGTTCGATTCCCGGCCAGGCCAGTGTGTTGTGTCCTTGAGCAAGACACTTTATCTTCATTGCTTTAGTCCACCCAGCTATAATGGGTACCTGTGAGGGCAGTGACAATTCTATGTGTTTGGAGCCCGGCGCCTGTATATGGCTGCTGATAAAACGGGCTTGTGACTCCCCAGGGAGTGAGAAGGTTTTCAGGAGAGTTAAGGCCCAGTGACCAGGGTAATAATTGTAAAGCGCTTTGATACAGTCTATGACAGTATAAAGCGCTATATAAGCATTACGATTATTATAATTGCACAAAAATATACATATTTGCACAAAAATGTACATAATTGCACAAAAATATATATATTTGCACAAAAATGTACATAATTGCACAAAAATGTACATCTTCAAAAAGCTGTAAAATCACCAAAGTTTAAGTGATTTTGAAGAATTCTTTTTGCTTTCATGTTTTTTAGTGGAATTTAAATCAAATTATCAATCAATCAATATTTCAAAAAGCTGTAAAATCACCAATTTTTAACTGATTTTGCTGTTTTTTTTTACTTTCTTCATATTGTTTAGTGGAATTTACATCAATTTAGCTCATGTTGCCTCTACCTGTCCATATCACGTTACACATGAATATCTCTTTATTCAATTCCATTTTAAAGTTCTTTAAGTTGCTGAACCACTGAACTAAGCTCTTGCACATTACTGGTTCATTATACAGTAGTACATTAAACTTACACTGCTGCCAAAAAAAAGCTACAACACACTATGTCATACCATGAGAATGTGACTTGATGTGAAAAATATTGTTGCGGAGGGATTTGATAATATTGTCATTTTCTGGCTGCAGGCAATGTGCATATCCAATCATAATAATAATAATAATAATAATAATCAATATTTAATTACCAATAGAATATTCAATGAGGAATTGAACATGCCATCTCATGTGTTGAAATATATCATTATTTGAAACTCTGGTATTTTAATTAACATGTGTTATGATCTATCATTTTTTCTTTCCTGAATTCCAGGCGATATGCATCTTGTAGCTCTAACAAGCTTCCACGAGGGATCATCTTACTCAGGGCAGGGTATTCAAACTGACTTCCATTTTGTCAGAATGGTCAGAGCAATATCAGAAAATGGGACATTGCTTGTGATAGAGGGAGAAGGGGTCTGGGATATTGCTCAGGGTGGGGAAAGGCTGAGAGAGGGAAGGGGATGAGTTGAGAGGAGGTGATGAGAGGAGGGGAGCAGGGGATGAGAGAAGAGAAGCAGGAGGGATGAGAGGGGACAAGAGGGGAGCAGGAGGGATGAGATGAGGGGAGCAGAGGAGAAGAGGAGAGGGATAAGGGGAGATGAAAGGGGAGGAGGGATAAGAGGGAGGAGATGAGGGGAGATGAGAGGGGGAGGAGGATGATGAGGGGATTTGATAATAAGAGGGGAGTGGATGAGAAGGGATTTGATGATAGGGGAGTGGATGAGAGAGGGGAGGGGATGAGAGGGGAGGGGATGAGGGTAGGGGATGAGGGGAGGGGATGAGAGGGGAGGGGATTAGGGGAGTGGATGATAGGAGGGGGGATGATGAGGGGATGGGATGAGAGGGAGGGGATGAGAGGGGAGGGGATGAGAGGGAGGATGATGAGGAGGGGAGTGGATGAGAGGAGGGGATGGATGAGAGGAGGGGGGATGAGAGAGGAGGGGATGAGAGAGGGGGGGATGAGAGGAGGGGATGGATGAGAGGAGGGGGATGAGAGAGGAGGGGATGAGAGGAGGGGATGAGAGGGGGGGATGAGAGGGGGGGATGGGAGGGGATGGGAGGGGAGGGGATGGAGGGGAGGATGATAGGAGGGGAGGGATGATCCAATGGATAATAAGGATGGGAGGAGGGGGTGGATGAGGGGAGTGGATGATAGGAGGGGAGTGGATGATAGGAGGTGGATGATAGGAGGAGTGGATGAGGAGGAGTGGATGGAGGTGGATGATAGGAGGAGTGGATGATAGGAGGAGTGGATGATAGGAGGAGGGATGAGGAGGAGGAGTGGATGAGGAGGGGAGGATGGAGGGAGTGGATGAGGAGGGGAGAGGAGGAGGAGGGAGGGGAGGAGGGGGTGGAGGGAGGAGTGGATGAGGAGGGGAGTGGGAGGAGGGTGGATGGGAGGGGAGTGGATGGAGGGTGGATGAGGAGGAGGGATGATAGGAGGAGGGAGGGGGAGTGGATGATAGGAGGGGAGTGGATGATAGGAGGGGAGTGGATGATAGGAGGGGAGTGGATGATAGGAGGGGAGTGGATGATAGGAGGGGAGGGATGAGGAGGAGGATGAGGAGGGAGGGAGTGGATGGAGGAGGAGTGGATGAGGAGGGGGAGGAGGAGGGGGTGGATGAGGAGGGGAGGAGGAGGGGGTGGATGAGGAGGAGGGGAGGGATGAGGAGGGGAGGTGGAGGAGGAGGGGAGGAGGGAGGGAGGAGGAGGGAGGGAGGAGGAGTGGGAGGAGGAGGGGGAGGATGGAGGGGAGGATGGAGGGGAGGATGAGAGGGGAGGAGGAGGAGGGGGGGATGAGAGGAGGAGAGGGGAGGATGAGAGGGGAGGGATGAGAGGGGAGGATGGGGAGGGGGGGATGAGAGGGGGGGATGAGAGGGAGGAGGGAGAGAGGGGAGGGGGAGGAGGAGGGGAGAGGGGGAGGGGAGGAGGAGGGGGAGGAGGAGGGAGGAGGGGGGAGAGGGGAGGGGGAGGAGGGAGGGATGAGAGGGAGGGGAGAGGAGGGGGAGGAGGAGGGATGAGAGGAGGGGATGGAGGGGGGAGGAGGAGGAGGGGACGAGGGGGGAGGAGGAGGAGGACGAGAGGGGAGGAGGAGGAGGAGGGGGAGTGGGGAGGAGGAGAGAGGGGAGGAGGAGGGGAGGGACGAGAGGGGAGGGGAGGAGGGGAGGAGGAGGAGGAGGAGGGGGAGGGGATGGAGGGGAGGGGAGGAGGAGGGGAGGGAGGAGGAGGGGGAGGAGGAGGAGGGGAGGGGAGGAGGAGGGGGAGGGGAGAGGGGAGGAGGAGGGGGAGGAGGAGGAGGGGAGGATGGAGGAGGAGGATGAGAGGGGAGTGGATGAGGAGGAGGATGAGAGGGGAGGATGGAGGAGGATGAGAGGGGAGGATGAGAGGGGAGGATGAGAGGAGGATGGAGGGGGAGGAGGAGGGGTGTGGATGAGAGGGGAGTGGATGAGAGGGGAGTGGATGAGGAGAGGGAGGAGGAGGGGAGGAGGATGGAGGGGGAGGAGAGGGGGATGAGAGGGAGGGATGAGGGGAGGGATGAGAGGGGAGGGATGAGAGGGGAGGGATGAGAGGGGAGGGATGAGAGGAGGATGAGAGGGATGAGAGGGGAGGAGGGGATGAGAGGGGAGGGGAGGAGGGGAGGGAGGAGGGGATGAGAGGGGAGGGGATGAGAGGGGAGGGGATGAGGAGGGGGATGAGGGGAGGGGAGGGGAGGGGATGAGAGGAGGGGATGAGAGGGGGGGGAGGGGAGGGGAGAGGGAAGGGGAGAGGAGGGATGAGGAGGAGGGGATGAGAGGGGAGGGATGAGAGGAGGGGATCATCATCAGGGGATCATCATCATCATGAGATCAGGGGATGAGATGATCAGGGGAGGATGATCAGGGATGAGGGGATGATCATCATGATGTTTGATCAGTTATTTATCAGATCATGATTTGATACTGATTTGATCATGATCATAATCATCATCATCATCATCATCATCATCATCATCATCATCATCATCATCATCATCATCATCATCATCATCATCATCAATCATCATCATCATCATCATCATCATCATCATCATCATCATCATCATCA
Organism: Chiridota heheva; assembly: GCA_020152595.1. Classification (NCBI taxonomy): domain Eukaryota; kingdom Metazoa; phylum Echinodermata; class Holothuroidea; order Apodida; family Chiridotidae; genus Chiridota; species Chiridota heheva. The sequence goes on from JAIGNY010001303.1 coordinate 1,083,178, forward strand.
TCATCATCATCATCATCATCATCATCATCATCATCATCATCATCATCATCATCATCATCAATCATCATCATCATCATCATCATCATCATCATCATCATAATAATAATAATAATAAATAATAATAATAATAATAATAATAATAATAATAATAATAATAATAATAATAATAATAATAATAATAATAATAATAATAATGATAATAATCAATATTTAATTATCAATCTAATATCAATAAGGAAGTTTAATATGTCATCTCATGTGTTGAAATACATCATTTTCAAAACTTTGGTAATTAACATGTGTTATGATCCAATTATCATTCTTTTTCCAGAATTCAAATTATGCTCTATTGTTTATGAAGTCTAGGTGATATGCATCTTTTAGCTATGACAAGCTTCCATGAGGGAATATGTTACTCAGGGCAGGTATTCAAACTGACTCCTATTTTGTTTAAATAGAACGGTCAGAGCAATGCCAGCAAATGGGACGTGGTTTGTGGTAGGGGGAGAGGTAATGGAACTCGAGAATTGAGTCCGGGATATTGCTCATGGTAGGGAAAGGCTGAGAGAGGAGAGGGGATGAGTTGAGGGAATGAAAGGAAAGGAGTGGGAGGGATGAGAGGAGGGGATGGGATGAGAAGAGGGGAGGGGATGAGAGGACGGGATAAGGGGAAGGGATGAGGGGAGTGGGTGAAGGTTATGGTGTTTGAATAGTTATTTGGAGGCATTTTCAATGATTTTTTTTTTCTTCTTCCAAAATATAATATAACGATGGTTTACAACAGCAGCACACGCAATATTGTTTTACTTCTTGCCAATGGAACTGTACAAAGTTGAAATTTACACAATTGATGACAATCAGATACAACGCATACATCAAAATCTGATTGAACATTGGGACATTAACACACAATAAAACATCCTGAAGACCCAATGATTATTTGATTAGAAGTTTTCAGCAGATTGATTTATATGTTTACTACTAAATACAGATCACCTAATTTTTGATTAAACATTTACTAATCGACTGCCATGTCATTAACATGAATAATTCAAACAGTTAGGTCATACAGCATTTGTCATTTATCTTAATCCTTATTCAAAATATACACATCACCTCTATGCATGCAGATAATGAAGTTTAGCTCCATGTGATAATGATAGCTACTGTATTACAGTTCTCTCTAACCCTCTTTCCCCCCAAAACCCGTTTATCATTTCACTCGTTTACGATCACATGTGGCAATCTGGTAATCACTGATTGCCGCTGATTCGCTCGAGTGTGTCAAGGTTGATGGTAATTATAAATGATTACACATACAGTAAGAAGCTATGCTATACAGTGCTGTGTTGAGTGATTGTAGGTGGTACCTGATATTATATCTGAAATCCATGTGTCTGATTTGTAACTGTAGGTTTCATGGATGATTTGTCTACACACATAGATGTAGATGTAGGCTTTCATACTTTGGAAATAAGTTTAAAAGTTACAAAATAAAATGTGTTATAAATGGCAATTTCAAACTTATAATGACTATATATTTTTAATACACCTTATAAAACAACTAAAGAACTGTAGTAGCTCTTGGGCTGGCAGCTCTTGGGCTGGCAGCTCTTGGGCTGGCAGCTCTTGGGCTGGCAGCTCTTGGGCAGGCAGCTCTTGGGCTGGCAGCTCTTGGGCTGGCAGCTCTTGGGCTGGCAGCTCTTGGGCTGGCAGCTCTTGGGCTGGCAGCTCTTGGGCTGGCAGCTCTTGGGCTGGCAGCTCGTGGGCTGGCAGCTCGTGGGCTGGCAGCTCGTGGGCTGGCAGCTCGTGGGCTGGCAGCTCGTGGGCTGGCAGCTCGTGGGCTGGCAGCTCGTGGGCTGGCAGCTCGTGGGCTGGCAGCTCGTGGGCTGGCAGCTCGTGGGCTGGCAGCTCGAGGGCTGGCAGCTCGCAGCTCTTGAACTCTCAGCTTAGGATTTGAACCGTATGACCCTTAAAAGAGGATCTGAAAGCCACACAGGCAGCCATTATCTAAAATGTTTTAATTTTCCTGTATGTATATATTTCAAAATGTTCCAATTTCCTATATGTATGTATATATTTCAAAATGTTATATATATATATATATACATATATATATATATGTATATATATATATATATATATATATATATATATATATATATATATATATATATATATACTGTGTATATATATATATATATATATATATATACATATATATATATATACAGTATATAAATATATATATATATATATATATATATATATATATATACACAGTATATATATATATATATATATATATATATATATATATATACACAGTATATATATATATATATATATATATATACAGTATATATATATATATATATATATATATATATATATATATATATATATATATATATATATATATATATATATATATATATATATATATATATATATATATATATATATATATATATATATATATATATATATATATATATATATATATATATATATATATATATATATATATCTTGTATGTGCAACTTCAAAAGATTTGAGGAAAAATCTCAACTCTTTGGAAACATTTTGTAATTAGAACAAAGGTTCAGTTCCTCTTTCATGTGAGATCAATTTCGTGAGATCAACTTCCTGACCAATGAACTAATACTTTAATAATACATAATAATAAATAATTGTATTCATGTTAAGATTAATGTGTTTTTATTACATCACCTTTGCAGCAGTGGTTCTATCGGCGGGTGGGCCGTGGTTAAGTGCCTGAAATTTTTATTGAGTTCCCGCCTAAAAGTTTGCGGACCACTGCTACAAAATGGACGTAATTTAAAAACTTGAAAACTATCAAATGATCATTGCACACTAAAATCTGTTGTGACAATTCGGAGTGCTTAGCTCAAGAGTCTCTTGTATATAAGTTCTTTTCATTATAAAGTTAATTAAGTCAATGGAGAAATGATCCAGGGAGAAGTTTCATGAATATGCTTGTCCCTTACTTACCCCCTTACAATGTCAATGTTCATGTACATTACATATTCTACCCACCATGGCACTCTCTCCCCCTCCCTCCCTTTACTAAAAAGTAACATATATATAACATATATCAATCACATTTTAAAAGATGTGATGTCTATATGTATCATGTGCAATTAAAGCAGTACGTGACTCAACACTATGGGGTGGGAAGGGATTTGAGCAATGACACTGCAAAGATTTTTATGGGGGTCTGTGCGCTACATTCCCCATGGCCCCCTCAACTCTACTGTTGCACCACTGAATTGAAGTATATATCTTTACAGAACCCCTTACGGAGATATCTAGCATATTTTATGAAAATGTGTACTTTTAAGTTAACAGTAACATTTCACTGCAAAACATCCTGATACTCTTTAGATCTATTTTATTGAATGACAGAACATGAAAACAAACAAATAACTAAAAGTGTTTATTTATAATATCCTAACCACCTATGTTTGATATTGTACTATTGTAAATCCTATCTGGTCTAACACTTCGTAACACACAATTGACAAATAGTTATCTGTACTATACACAATTCAGATTATGTGCAGTATTCAATCACACATGGTCAAATGTAGGATCCCCTATGGCACGTAGAGCTTGTAAAAGACATCTACAATCATTATCTATAATTCCATTTGGCGGGTTAGGGCATGCCAAACAGATGCATCACCAAAGTTAATAATCATGTGCGGAAGATTTAATCGAGTACACAAAGGCTAGTGTGCCTCATGTATCATCAATAAACGAACTACAATATATCTAGATGAAACGATCGAGCGTCTGCATGTGGAGAGAAAGTATCTTATATGGGATGCAACGAGATGTTATAAGATTTAGGAGAAGACCTGCTAGATATTGCTCCTGTCTTTGTTGAAGAGTGACCTCAGTGGTTAAGTATGTTCATCTAATGTCAACTAAAGGAATAAAATAAAGAGAGCTGTCATAAACCTAAAATCTTAGTTTGATTTCAAAGACTAAAGGACTGGTGACATGTAGAAGCAAGTTTGCTTTCAACTGATGTTTGACACTCACTGAATACTTTGCAACCCCTATTTCTACAAAATAATAATTGGAAAAGTGTGAAAATTACGTTATTTTGAAGTTCAGAATAACCATTTTCTGTGGGATCCGCAAACTTATTTAAATATGTTTGTTTTTGTTTGATGAGGGCTTAACGGCACCACGACAACGAAGGTCAAATTGTGCCAGAGAGGTTAGATCATTCTAGAGGTACGAAGGACAGAAAACGGGAAGTTTGAGAGAAACACGAGAACTAAAGTAAGAAAGCTGGGATAGAGAGAGGAGGTGCATGGGTGAAAAAAAACAAGGTAGAGAGAGGAGGGTGGGAGAGGAGGACTAAATATGGCTGTAGAGGGAAGCATGATGAAGGAAGGAGATAATTTTTTCCGAAGGGTTTTAAATATGTGACGTTTCAAGTTGTAGTCCCCCGCAGTACTACTCCTTGTGTAATGCGTACAAAGTAATTACAGATTAAATGTCGCCAACAAAAAGTTTTGAAATTTCATTCTCAGATTCGTTTTGAGAACTTGACGGAGACATTATAGACCCCCATAGTACTGTATACCTGAAGATGCAATCCAACCATAAATGATCGAAGTATTACCAGGGGAAGCTAGCCACTCTGAGTCGGCTAAATGCAAAGTTCCAGACCTATACATACATGTATCACGACAAACCCTTCGCGAATGCCTTCACAACACTGCAGATTTAAGGCAACTTACAAATACATTTTGGAAATGATTAGTGCCTCTCAGTCTCATCCCGTACATGCACTGATTCATCCAATTCTTTCCTTTTTGTCTAAGCTATACCATCATGCAATTTATTTCCTAGAAATCGCCAAAAGAAAGCTATAAGTTTAGGCCTACAACTGGACTCGAGCTAGTAGTAGCTAATAAATACACATAATACACACATTGTATATGTAGGCCTATACGGCCAGTCGGAGATCAGTGATATGACTGTCCAACATGTCACAAAATTTTAATAATATAAATTAGAATAAGAAGTCAAGTCGTTTATAAGAGCAGCAAAAAAGAGATATTTTAATATTGTAACAGACAGACATTTTCCAAAGTGCATTCTGTATAAAGTAGAAAGTTGAAAACCAAAGGTTTTGAGGTTCCGACGTGCAATATGGATTTTGAGTTTTTACTAATCATATACTAAATCTGATTACACAATGGGCTCAAAATAATTATGACAACAAAATAAATGACACTTCTCACAAGAATGGAATCTAAAGTAAATAAATTCAACAATTCTTATTCCATTAACAGATACAAACTTGCTAACAACATAATATTCTAAATGTGAAACAAACCTGACGAGCTTTTGTTAGAATATGAACATTTTAACATTTAGCCCTGCCCACTCATTAATATGCATGATATCACCACCAAAAACAATAGGGCACATCTGCAGTTCATGGGCAATCTGTGTACCACATATGACCTAAATCACATGTATTGGTCCTGAGATACAGTGTTTACAAACTCTTTTCAACAAAATCATGTTAAAAGAATATTCCCATGGATTTTTATTTTTTCATATATGATAGAGAAATTTGTTAGAAACAAAGTGATGATAAAAAAAACTATGTAAATATCTTATTCCGTTTAGAAGTTACAAAATTTTGAAGTATTTTTGAATTTGGACAGAATTGACTGATTGGCAACATCTGTGATGTCATAGAGGCAATTTCAACATAACGTCTTCTGCATTTCTTCAAAAATAATTTGGATTTCTTTCTCATTAAAAATGTGATAAATACCAAGAAAAAACAAAATGTTTTCTTGTAAATTATATATTCCACCCTATCTCTATAAGGAACCAAACACGCTGTTCGATAATGTAAAAAAGTGTGATTCAATTTATAAGAAATACATAAGAACTGTGCTGGAATTGCCTTGATAACATCACCAAGCTCAAGGACATACATGTATACTGTTCGGAGGTGTTTTAAGAACATTTTCCTACTCTTAAAATTGGCATAACTTCTAAACGGAATAAGATATTAACATAGTTTTTTCACCACTTTGTTTCTACAAATTTTCTCTATCAAATATGAAAAAATGAAAATCCATGGGAATATTTCTTTAAGCCTCAAGAGAATATTTGCAACAAATCTGATTCTTTGATGCTTCCCTTCCTTGTTACAGAAAAAGAAAGATCTGCATGCTGAAACCCAAGCGGATTTCAGACATTGATAATCATAACATAGATATCGTGATATAGTGATATAATGTGATACTTTTGTCCACGATAATCGATATCTGATTTCCCATATCATAATAGCCCTACTTTTAATAAAGGGTGAGGTATTTAAAGGAATATTCCCATGGTTTTTTGTAATATTCCCATGGTTTTTTGTAATATTCCCATGGTTTAAAAAAAATAATATTCCCATGGTTTTTTGTAACATCCCATGGTTTTTTGTAATATTCCATGGTTTTTTGTAAAATTCCATGGTTTTTTGTAAAATTCCATGGTTTTGTGTTTTTTTTCAGCTTTTTTTGAAATATTCCCATGGTTTAAAAAAATATATTCCCATGGTTTTTTGTAACATTCCCATGGTTTTTTGTAACATTCCCATGGGTTTTTTTGTGTGTAATATTCCCAAGGTTTTTTTGTTGTTGTAATATTCACATGGGTTTGTTTTTGTTATATTCCCATGTTTTTTTGTAATATTCCCATGTTTTTTTTTGGTAATATTCCCATTGTATTTTGTCAAATTTTATTTGAAAGAGCATACTTTTAGAGCCAATTTGGTACACACATCAGGTTGATATCATATTCCATTCAAGAGATGGATTTTTCAAGATTTCCCAATTGCATTTTAAAGTTTTGTAAAGTATGATGAATTCGTGTTTGATAAAGTCATAGAGGCAATTTCATTGCAAATGTGTATGTATTTCTTTGAATGTTAATTGGTTGTTTCTGTGTAATTAGAAACAATTTTCCAAAAGTTATTGAAGTAGGGTATATTTGGCAATGTATATAAATACCCAACTTTCATCAATTATTTTTCTAGCAGGTTTTACTAATAAAATAGGATGATAGATTTTAGTAAAATATATAAACTTTGTAGTAAAATGTGTTGCTGTGATGTCCTACTGAGCCTTTTCCTATTCATTTATAGGCATTTTCTATGAACCTTAAAATTTGAATATCTCCTGGTGGGAATAACATATCAACATGATTTTTGAACTAAATTGTTTCTAAAAAAATTCTCTTTCTTATAAAAGGTTACGAAAAAACATGGGAATATTCCTTTAAAAACATGGGAATATTCCTTTAAAAACATGGGAATATTCCTTTAAAAACATGGGAATATTCCTTTAAAAACATGGGAATATTCCTTTAAAAACATGAGATAATCCTTCAAATGCTTCTGTGGCTACGAATCCACACTGAAGAGAACTTCGTAAAAGATTGATAGACATTTAATAAATTATAATATGGTATGGAAAAATGGTATCAAATTAGCAGTAAATCATCATTCATAATTCAGACTTGATGAATGATAGAAAACAAAAATGAATTAAGTACCAGTACCCTAATTATGAATTCCCAAGAGCCATAAAATATTTTAAAATTTCATTTCAGCCGGTGAGGGTCTATGCCTTGAAAATCAAAATAAATGACCTCTAAGAATGTACAAGCGCACTGTATGAGTTTTGAACTTACATGGATGGAACTCCCTCCCCTTACCAACTTTAAAATTTCTTTTAGAAGGCGTGGTGAGAGATATTTTAACAATTTTGCATGATTAAATATGAATAAATTGTTTTAAATACAAAATAAATTGCATTATGACCTATCTCAGGCTATCTGCTATGACCTATCCAGTATAACAACTTATCCGTTAGGACTACAACATCTACCTTAATTTCAAAATTTAAAGACTTACAAGATGAAAAAATATGTGTACATTATATGTACACGGAGCTGGACAAATTATACAGTTCCTAGTTATAACCACAATTTTTTTTTTTTTTTTTTTTTGGGGCGGGATTTCTGAAGTAAAACAACAGTATATGTGGTAAATCTGTGCTCTAAAACGTTCCCTATGTAATTGTGCATTATGGAAAGTACATTACACTGCTAAAGAGGGAAGTATATAAAGATGTATTCACTACATTAATATTATTTCTGCAGCAATTGGGAAGAATTTCGACACCTTTATTCAGAACCGTGGGGAATTGTATAATCAATTCAAATTCCGCTGTACAATTATTTCTGTATTTGAAAGGTGAATCATCCGATTCCCTTTTATATACACAGTCAATACTCATTCATGTCAGAAGAGATGACATCATTAAAAAAAACATTCATTTTACACTCTTACTTATTTAAGGTTATGATACTCTTAGCAGAGACACCTGACAATGACTCATATTTAATGCTATTCACAGACATTCTAATTTGCTTAACTATCCTCTCTTTTTCCCCAGACTGTTTTTTGTCTCTCTAATATGTTAAACGATTCTCTTTTTACAGCACAGTGTGAGTTCTGCCAATTAATGTGATGATTCTAACAACTTACTAAAGTGAACAGACACCAGAATTTCAGCAAACTTTACAGATACATTGTGACTGAATGAATATTACTCAATCAATGATTGTTGTATTTTGTTTTTAATTGAGTTTAATTACCCTTACAAAAAACAGGGAGGGGGTTGCTGAGGGAAATATTTTGACCTTTTAGCATATTTTCTGGACTTTTTTACTATTACCATTTTACACTCTTTTTTTTTGTCGACCACCCCCCCTCCCCGGCTACACCCATGTTTGGATGGATGATAACCCAATATGACCTTATGTTACTCATATGTCTATTTGTAAATATTGACTAATGCAACACAACATTATCCAGACATAATTAATGACTCAGGCTTTTCATTGACGCTCATAATTTAATCACTTTTCCCTCTTTTTCTTTGTTCTATGATTGGCCATAGACAAAGGATGTGATAGAGAGAGAAAATGTAAACAAGCTTGACATACGTTTAATGACCTAAAACAATGGATTGGATGAATGTGTTATACATTAAACCACTCTGGTTTATGACTCGCTTCTTAACGGTGTGCATGCAGGGCTTGTTAAATATTTAGAGTAATTACACAAGCAAGAATGTGAATAATTGTATACAGCTTATCTATTAAAATGGTTGATTGATGATAAAATACACCTTAAATAGGAAATTGGTTGGTTATGTATACAGATCTATCAGAATAATAAAAACATTGCCACATCAGACTATCATAAATAAAACAAAGAAGGTTAAAAGGCATTTTGGGAACAGTAAGTGGATGAATGGTTGGCACCATGGACGTGATGGACAAGTTGTGCCAGAGATATTAAATTATGTCAAAAGTGAAAAAAAGTTTGAAAGGAGATAGTGAGCAGAACAGGGGACAGGGTACGTTGGATGAATTGGAGATGGGAGGGAAAGCGTTTATATCAAAGGTGATGGGCAGGGAAAGTGGGACAAATTCCCCTATGGCTTTATCAAATTTGTTCCCTTTTGGGGTGACAGTAGATGTATCAAAAAGGTTTACTTTGAAAATTTTGAAGTCTATGGAATTATGTTGACTGTCTTTTCAACATATTGAGTCATGTCACGGATGATTCTTCTTTAAAGGAACAATATAGCATGGCAAAAATAAAGAGCAACAAACCTTCTTATGACAAAAGAAATCGTTTGGAGTATTACAACTGGTAGGTCTATATCCACGGGCAATTTAAAAACACACTTTGAAAAGAGGAAGACAAATATATTCTCAAACGGCAGATTCCTCTTTTGGAATAAAAGGCATTTCTCTCCCCTACGCTGGGCGAAATTAAAAGAAAGGTATTGTTCCATAAATAAATTCAGAAGTGAACGTTGCTGTTTTTGGTAACGTATATCCGGTTTTCATTTTCCTTATTGATTGTGAGAAGACTGTGATATTATCGATAACACATGTAGGCCCCTATGTTCGGTCCGGCGGATGTGTGATCGATAACATCACAGATTTTTGCGATCAACAGGTAAGGCAAATTGCAAAGCTAAAATGAAGTTACCAGCATGGTGGTGTTACCAGTATGGTGGTGTTACCAGCACGGTGGTGTTACCAGCACGGTGGTGTTACCAGCACGGTGGTGTTACCAGCATGGCAGCTTTACCAGCACGGCGACATTACTAGCACAGCGGCATTCATTTCTGAATGAACGATACCTTTCCTATAAAGTATCAGGTTATAACAAATAAAAGCTTCACAAGTACGAGTCTATGACTCCTCTCCAGGTAAAAGATCTACTCACATTTCACAAATGCTGATCTGCTTACACAACTTGTATCATATACTCCAGAGGGAGTTCAAGATTAATAAACTTTCACACTTTAAAGGAAACATAGTCTGACATAATCCTTATTTCATATGATAGAATTATTAAAAACAAATTTTTCTGAACAAGTTTCATACCCTCCTAAGCAATCTAACGCAATTCTTATAATAATTAAAAACTTTCATTCTACTACTAAATAGTACTATGGGGGCCGCCATTTTTATTTTAAAACATGCAGAATATGATGTCATCAGCCCAGCAGGATGTTGGAATGCTTAGTATTTCTTTATAATCTACCTCAAGATTTCTAGGTTATGAGATTGTTTTTTTTCTGATGTAAGGGTCAAGGAATTTTTGTGTACACATTAAATTAACAAAACATTCTGTTAAAACTTTGTGTCACATCATTTTAGAATAAAAACTTTAATCACATTTATAAAAAAATACATTAAATTTTTTATGTCCCTATTGCAGAAATTATGTCATCATGCACAATATTTCAATACAGAATTGAACAAAATGGCAGCCTCTATGTGTCAAATTCAAACATGAATAACTTGAGATAGAAATAAGATTTTGACTTGCTATTTTTGGTAGTTGGTTAAGATATGTTTCCTCTATAATATAAAATAATAATTGTATCAGACTTTATGTCTCCTTTAAGCTTCATGATCCAATGAAATAATGACTGTATCAGACTCTATGTCTCCTTTAAGCTTCAGGATCCAAAATTACCTGAAATATCGGATGATTAATCATCAAAGACACCGTAACTAATTTGATTTAGGTTTTCAAAGCTTCCCTAAAAATTGAAAATCTTTATCTCATCCATATAATTTTAAAGGTCCCAAAGCTCAAAATAAAATCTACGAGAAATACTTAATCTTCCCACAAAATAAATAAGATATTATGCATGCTTCTTCCCAAAACTATCACCCGTGTCAAGAGTAATTCTTCTATGATATTCATATTTGCATATTTATTAAGGAATTCTACAACACCTAAAAAACAAAAAAGGTGTTTCTAGATTATATCAAGGTGTAAAATGCAATTTTGAGAAAAATTCAATTATTAATTATCTTTAACGAAAAACAAATGATAAATTACAAACAATTCTAAATTAAAGAAGTTTAATATATAATGAAAAAAAAGTAAGCCTAAAGAAACTTCAAGAAACAAAAAGATTTGAAAACTTTGACCATGGAATTATTTTCTTGCAGCAGAGACTGAATTACAGTGTAAATTGTTCCGACTACGAGTAATTGCCATGAGTGTCAAATTAAACTGCTCAGAGCCACATACTTTTTCTGAGCATGAGAGTGAGTACAAATGCATATGCCATCATATTAAAATAAACTCTTATCAAATTAAGAGTGTACAAGCAGGTCAGTTTTCAATTACAAAAGGGACACTTTTTTTTCTCCAAAGGTTATATCTCAAAGGAAAATTCCACTTGAGACCAGTTGGCAGTTGGCATATCCCCTATGCCAGTTGGGATTCCAAACTGGGATGAACTTACTGGTCCAAACTTGGATTGAATGAATTCCCAACTGGGATGAACTGGTCCCAAACTGGGATGAACTGATCCCAAATTGGGATTGAACATTTTTCCATGGACAATGAAGCTCATCCAAATTAGGATTTTCCTAAATTCTGGTCAGAAAAATTCTAGCTGGAACCTGAGTTAACTAAATTTTTTTGTGGGAATCAATTATCCTACATCTATTCCGAAACTAGGATTTTTTGATAAAACATATCAGAAGCTAACATATATTTTGGCCAAAGATGATCCTTACATGTTATATTTTTCTGAGATGAACTTTAGTTTCCGTGGAGATCAATAGGTCTACATTTCATAATGAATGTTTTAATTGGTCGAAATGCAATGATCCTCATATGAAGTATATGCACCGCTAAAAGCAAGACTACTAACATCTATGCTTGCTTACCTTGTTTTTAGTAAATACAAAATTGATAAACAGATAAATAAAGTGTCTGTTACAGATGTCGGCAAAAACTGCCAAAACATAATATATCTCCTTCAAACGTATACAAATACTGATAACCTGTAAAAACCATTTCGGAAAAAATGTATTCCACCACATTTAAATCGGGATAGGAGGCTTTCAAATTTTAATCATGTGAAATTAAGCTCACATACAAACTGCTGGCTGCAACATATTCATGCGAGTCTGATAAAAATTCTGGTTAACCTAATTTTATCAAATGAATTCTCCCAGACATGAAAGTCCCAAAGGGAGAGAGGCTATTTGATGAAAGAGGTAAAAGATTGACGGAAACAGCCCACAGCGTTTGGAAATTGCTGATATGTACTGTAATTAGTTTATATGGCATTCCCTCAATGAATGAGTGGCAAGCTACATTAAATAAAGTTAACATCATTGAAGTTAAACACAATTATTTCAAATCATTTATTAGTTCACAATTACAATATCTGGAGTACTAATATTATCACAATTGTACAGTATATTTTGAGTTCTTTGAACTTTTCAGTTTTTTTCGGACAAAACAGTAAGGTTTTTTGACTGAGGGTCTGTCATATTCCATTCTAGTATTGGGTAAGGATATAATGTGGTAACTTGTAAAATGTGAAGCAATAATAAAACAAAAAATATGAATAAGTGAGAATATCTATGACCAGACCCATTTTTATTGACATTTAGGATTTAATTACTTTATTTTTAAATCATATCATATCTCATATGTCCCACATTGCATTCTGTCCCATATGGCATTCCACCATATGTCCCACAAGGCATCCCATCCTATGACCCACATGGCATCCCACCCTATGTCCCATATGAATCCCATCCTATGTCCCATATTAATCCAACCATATATCCCACATGGCATCCCTCACTATGTCCCACATGGCATCCCTTCCTATGTCCCACATGGCATCCCTACCTATGTCCATCCCTCCCTGTGTCCCACATGGCATCCTTCCCTGTGTCCCACATGGCATCTCTCTTGATGTCCCCCATGGCATTCCACCTTATGCCCTGCATCAGTGGTTTCCTACCTGATGTCCCACATGGAATCCCACCTTAGGTCCCACATTGGATCTCATTATATGTTCCACATGGTATCCCTCTCAAATGTCCCAATGACATCCTACTTTATGTGCTACATGGCATCACATCCCATGTCCCCATAGCCTCCTACCCTATGTCACACATGGCATCCCAACCTAATGGCATCCCAACCTATGTCACACTCTGTGTTACTCATGGCATCCCACCCCATGTCACACCCTGTGCATACATGTCCCACATGCATCCCACCCCATGTCCCACATGGCATCCCACCCCATGTCCCACATGGCATCCCACCCCATGTCCCACATGGCATCCCACCCCATGTCCCACATGGCATCCCACCCCATGTCCCACATGGCATCCCACCCCATGTCCCACATGGCATCCCCACCATGTCCCACATGGCATCCCACCCCATGTCCCACATGGCATCCCATCCATGTCCCACATGGCATCCCACCCCATGTCCCACATGGCATCCCACCATGTCCCACATGGCATCCCACACCATGTCCCACATGGCATCCCACCATATCCCACATGACATCCCATGTCCCACATGACATCCCATGTCCCACATGTCATCCCATGTCCCACATGTCATCCCATGTGCCACATGACATCCCATGTCCCACATGACATCTCATGTCCCACATGACATCCATGTCCCACATGACATCCCATGTCCCACATGACATCCCATGTCCCACATGACATCCCATGTCCCACATGACATCCCATGTCCCACATGACATCCCATGTCCCACATGACATCCCATGTCCCACATGACATCCCATGTCCCACATGACATTCCCATGTCCCACATGACATCTCCCATGTCCCACATGACATCTCCCATGTCCCACATGACATCTCCCATGTCCCACATGACATCCCATGTCCCACATGACATCCCATGTCCCACATGACATCCCATGTCCCACATGACATCCCATGTCCCACATGACATCCCATGTCCCACATGACATCCCATGTCCCACATGACATCCCATGTCCCACATGACATTCCATGTCCCACATGACATCTTATGTCCCACATGACATCCCATTCCATGGCATTCCGCCCTATGTCCCGCATGGCATTCCATCATATATCCCACATGGCATCCCACCCTGTTTCACATGGCATCCCACCCCATGTTAGGGACCATGTCCCACATGGCATCCCACCCCATGTCCCACATGACATCCCATAGGCTCCATAAGAAGTCCTGTCCTGTCCTAGCTATTATAGTCCCTGATTCAGCACACTATGTATAAAAGTCTGTCAGTTATAACAACTTATATGCAAATGACTTGTTGAAGGAAAAAAATAGGCAGTTAAATAATCATGCCTGATATAGCCCTTGGTGCATACCACATGGTGTATATTCTATCCTGTCCTGCATGGCCTCCATCCATGTCCCATATAACATCCCTACCTATGTCCATATGCAGTCACATCTTGTCACACTCCCTGATTGAGCATACTAAGTAAAAGTACAAGTATGACAAGTGACAAGTACATGTATGTACTTGTCAGTTCATACACTGTAGCAACTTTATGCAAATGACCACAATAATAAAGGAGGAATTTATCATGCCTGATACAGCCAATTAATGGTGCACAAATATTTAAAAGAAGTTTTAAGGGTATTAAACCTCCAGTGTTATGAGAGACACTTGAGGATCTCTAAAGAATTTTGGGAAAATATATCATCTAACGGTTATCTTTGAAGGAAATATCAAATATTTTTTAGACTTTTTAAGGACACTAATCTTCAACCCGTCTTAAGAGTGAAAAACTTTAACAATTAGTAAGGAAATTCCAGCCTTCCATGAGGATATCTGGAGAAACTTTAACTTTTTCTGAGGAACTCTGAAAAAACTTTAACATTTTCTGAGGAATTCTCAAAAATCTCAGGTAAAACTGTGGACGGCCGAAATCGTCATTACATAGGTTTCCCATTATGCTTTGTATGCTCACCAAAAAACATCTTATATGTGAGTATACATCATCCTGAATATACATTCAACAACTATACTATTCATATATGCCAACAAACATATGCAAAATGTGAAAAATGTAAGGTAAAAGGATTACATGTCAGGAATGTAATCACAAATTAATTACCCCCCCAAAACTCATGCAATAGAGTTAAACTTGCACTTCCATATGCCCTTATAAACTTCACACTTGAAAGTAATTTAATCTTTCTAAGTGCCACTCCATTTAATACAATATATATTTCCGACCGACTGACCCTTCGTAAAAACTTCAGTAAATTCCTCGGAAATTATAAGAAAGGAATTTGACATACTTTTAATTTGTCTGTGTAAACATACACAATATGAACTCCAACAACCCTGCAGTATGTGTCAGCTTGATTTTCATGACAAATACCATTCTTTCAGCTGTGGGAGGTAGAAAATTCAACATTATCATCAATAATTATCATTGTCAATCTGGAAAAAGAGAAAATTATGCCCCACGATAAAAACAAAATTACAAAAATGCAAAGCAACAAAATTGCTATATTAAATTATTCATTTGTGAGAAAAAATATCTGACATTATGATCCCCTTATGAACCTCAAAGTGAAAGTGATTCAATCCTACTGAACACACTCCCATTTGGTGTAGAATATTACTGACCCCTCATAGAAACTCCACTAATTTCATTGGAAATAATAAGTAAGGAATTTTAAGTACTTTTAATGACACAGTATAAACATACACAATATGAACTCCAACAATCCTGCAGTATGTATCAGTTTGACTTTCAATACAAATACCGTTCTTTCAAATTGAACGTGAACTATGGGAGCATGTAATGGTGAGAAGAAAGAAAATTTAACATACTGTATCATCAACATACAGTTGATGATCAGGAATTTTCAACAACGTTCCCTGGGAAGCTCTTAACGTAAATCTAATTTCGAGAATAGGAGAAACTGGTAATGTGTCAATCACTTTGTAATGAAATGGTGTAGGCATAATTAACTCTCAGAATAACAGCACTTTTATTTTTATTCGGGTGTGAACCAATTTTACAGAACGATGAGGGTGTATTGAGAAAAAGAGAGCTATAGAATTTATGGACAGTACGTTATATGAAGACACATAAACATATCACAATGAGAGGGAATCTCCTCTCAAGAAATATATGTGACTTATAATAAATCTCATACACACTTAAAGATTAATGTTGAGTGGAGAGTTTATATGTGTATTTAATGCACGGGGCAAAGGACTTTGGCCCCAGTAGAATGACCTGACTTTATGTGTCATTCGCGAGTACAAAGTCCTTTGCCCGTGCATTAAATTCGCATATAAACATTCTGCCTCAACATTAATCTTTAAAAACAATATCCATATTAGATTGTTTAAAATGCATCAAAAACAACAAAACAGAATGAACTAGACATCAATGATGTTATAGTTCAACCCATGGCAGTGCAAAAACCAATTTTGTATTTCAAAAGCAATTTTAATTTTTGTCATATTTGTTCTTTTCAAATGTAGTTTAAAGATTTTTTGAAGTCTACTATTTTTAGCTCAAATCTGAGTTTAAATCTGAGTTTACCTCTTGAGTTGTTGATAAGCGTTTCCATGACAACCAGATTTGGCCAAAATTTGGTCAATTTTGAAGAATCAAGCATTTTGAAAGCATAAAAACTGTTTTGACATTTTCCAACTTAAAAAAATAAATGATTGAAAATATGACATCGCTAAAGAATTAATGATATAGTTAAAGTGTAAACAAACCATAACATACACTAAAATGGGAAAAGTGAAACAAATGTGTTTTAAAGTAAAATTTGTTAAATTTGATTTGAATGCAGTTTTGAAATTAAATAAGTTGTGTTTATAGCAAATGGTTTAGCCATGTATAGAATTAACATTTAGGGACATAATAAACAAAGAGAAAGTCTAATTAATGACCTAAATTATTAATTAACATTAACAAAATGTGAGACAATTCACTGATGGGGTCAAAGTGTGCAAATCTAAAATTATTTCAGTGTGCTTCAAATAAATAATTAGGCTGACAGTTGTAGGTTTCTAGCTAAAATGTGTGTATAATTTAAATAACAAGACAAACAAACACATACATGTAATTACAAAATTCATTAATAATCATGTAAAATTATTTGGAATTCCCCACATTTTGGGTTATTTAATGACATTGTTCAAAACTTAAGATGCATTTAATTTGATTAAAACCAATTTAAATAATTTTGTAATATTTCATTAAAATGTCAAAATAAGACAAGAATTTAACTACAGTGCTAGCGAGAACGAATGTGTCATGCATTCCCACGTTTCACATGGTTCACGCCGTCCATGGAGTATAACCGCGATCGGATTAACTATTTTTAAGAATACGGGGAAATCGCGATCAATAAACCAGCTTAAGTTGTCCACTTTAAGTACAGCCTATCTGTGGTTACGAACCAGAAAAATCCGTTTACTGTTTCGCAGGGACAATGAGATCAATTCTTTTGTAATTGCGTTTAATCCCCGAGGTTTGCTGTGGCTCGACGCACACAAAAGATTTACAAGGATGTTTAAAAGGGATTAAAGACTAAGGCCCTTTGTCAGTTCCGAAATCTCAATAGGTTTAAGACTCCGTGTAGTAGACCCCTAGCCCGTATTGTATGTGTGAACTTCATTTCTTTTGTATATCTACATGCAATCAATATCTTTTTCCACAGGTTCCTAAGTCCATGATAAACAAAGAAAAAGAGAGGAAAATATTCCCTCTAGTGTTCTTTTTTCATTTGAAAAATAAAGAAAAAAAACACATTCGCTACGCTTTTTTCTTATACCATTACCAGCTCATCCAGCATTTACAATCAAGCATGTGCTGAACGTAAATAAATAAGAAATCCCCGAAGAAATCATTATTAATTCAAATTTACCCACTCAATGCCTTCCAAATCCTCATATATTTGACTTCTTCTAATGTGTATTCCATATTAATATCACTTTAAAATCGGGCTTAAAAAATCAAAAGAGTTATCATAGTACCTGTAGACTTTCCATTTTCCTGCTTTGTCGCAACGTAACTGTAGGCCTACTATACATGTACATAACTTAACAACCAGGTCCCAAAACCCAGGTCCATAGCTATCCAAAATCTATGTTAAAACAATGTGTGTATTGTTCGTTTGACATGTTGGGCATGGTGAAATTTTCCATTCCCCCCGGGCTTGTAAACGCGAATGTTCAGACTCCTTGGTCACACCCATTTTCCTTTTATGGTCACATTTACTCTTGCTGAGACAAACTTTTCTCGTACGTACAAGAACCTTGGGCAACTTATCACAATGTATCGTTGGGCGTTGATGTAAATAAGTCCCTCGGTGTTCCGAAAATATCCCTGTATACCGACCCCTTTCCTTACAATTTATTTTGAATATTTCTGCAAAAAGGAAAAAAAAATACATACAATTACCGACTTTTTTTTTGCTCTTGACTTTTGATAAAATGTATTCTTAATGTATCGTTCTTTTTGACTGGGGGACTTGAAAGACAACTGGCACTACACACGATTCCTTATAACCACGCCGTAACTTTGTGTTACGATGGAATGATATTATTTTCTTGCACGTGGCAAATTTCATAAGGTTGCGGGGAATTGCGCAACAAGCCTTCGGCGATAATTATTTCCAGATGTTTAAGAAATGCCCAGGGCACAGTACAGCACAGGTCACTTGCTTATACTCCCTGCTTCTACTAAACGTGGATGGTTACCATGGAAATTGAAACTGGATGTTAGCGGTGTGCCTAGATTCTAGAAAATGTAACGATCTCGTAAGATTGACCTATTTTTTAAAAGAATTTCTACAAAAGCAGGGCCGACAATAGGCTCAACAATTCAACAATACTTTTGAAGGGGACCAGTGGTGGCGCACTGGCGTAAGTGTGTGTTTGTGTGTGGGAAGGGGAGGTGGGGGTAGGGAGGTGGGGGTGGGGAGGGTGGGGTAAGCATTCCGTATATTTCTCATCAGTGTTACTTGTCCCTCAACCCGTCAAATAAACGTTCACATTTATTTTTACCAAGTTTTTTGTGGGGGAGGGGGTGGGGGGACGGTAGCCCAGTGTTTTATTGCTAACTTCTCGACATTTGGAAATATTTTCAAAATTTGATTTTTCATCAGAAGGTGTTATTAAGTTGTTCGTCACCAGCCCGTAACCTCAACAATTGATCCAGAACCGTTACCATTACCAATTGAGTCGCACGTTATATTTCATACAAAAAGGCTTATAACTTTTGTTACAAGAACATTTCTTTTAATACTCAGATGTCACTATTAATTCATTTTAATTTCCCACCATGTCGTATGGTCAAATTTACCACCACCCTAGGCGTCTTATAACTTCTACAATCCGGACCAGTTGTCGTCCCTTCCCATGGACTTGTAATTCAATACTCAAAATGTGAAACTTCTAGATCCAGCAGGTTACTGCCAACAATTGTGAGCATGAAACTTTTCCGTAGTGGGACTACTACATGGAAAACACGGGGCTGTGCGCACCATTTTTAAGTTATGATTTAAACTACTTTTGTCAAAAAAGAGATGGTGTGGGGCCACGGGGAGGGGGCGGGTCACATGTTCAACTTGTTTCCATTAAAAATAATTATTTACACTTCAAGAAACGTGTTAGTAGGGAACCAAAAACAATAATTCAACTAAACATATTTGCTAGAAGAAAATAATATTATTTCACGGCGGACAAAACCACTTACATGCAAACAAATGGAGGTTTGAAATTAGCTGTCATTTTAGAATGACAACTTGTTAGGAAAATCCAGTAATTCATAAAGTGGAAATGGAAGAAAGAAATGCATGTATGAAATAAAACTCGCTGAGGTTTTTGTATTTATTTATTTCTCTTGACATATTAGTAAAAGCAGTTAGAAGTGTTAGCACTTTTTTGTTTTTTGTATTTCCATCACACAACCTGTCTTATACATGCCATAAGTGGGCAACAAAAATATGTATTCTTAAAAGATCATGCGTAGTGAAAACAAAACAAAACGTTGAGAATTTGACCAAACTATACTCATCTTAAAACGTACCTGCGGAAAACAAAAAAAGAATATTGGGATATGAATTAAGGGTTAATTACGATGTTATACTGACGACCATAATCGAAAAATTGCCATTTGTGAACAGAAGTCTCAATGAGTAGCACTACGCTATTGACTAAGTGTGTATTACTGCAGGCTTACGTTGTTGTCAGTGGAACTAGTTTGAAAGGATTAGGTAACCACAACATCCCTGTCAATAGTTCTGTGGTTAACACTCTCCTGACACAGCAAACCAGCTTAACAGAGTTTTATTGATTAGAGGGGATTATTTTCTGGCACAATAGGGAATGCAGGAATCGACTTAACATTACCACCTAATCCTGTCAAGTGCATTCCAAGGTAATGTAAATGACACATTCATTCCCGCTAGCACTGTACCAATTAAGTGTTAATGAATTAATTATGATTATTAATCACAATGTTTAAAGTATGAGTATAAAATGCATAATTTTTTTTATGAAAAATGAACAAAATAAATGTGATGAAATACATAGTATTTTTATTTAATCAAAAGTTAAGTTTCTCTCAGCAATATCATTACTAAACAAATTATACACAAAGATCAAGACAATTCATGATGGTACACACACAATAACAGTGTACTTGCAATGTCAGGTAGATCAATAAATAAAACTCTGGCCATAGGCGCCATAGGCCAAGGTTGAAAATTTAAAGTTCCAAAAAAAATACAGTAGCAGCGTAGGCCTACCCGCAATATGTTCAGTTGATCACAAAATGTTTAACTCTCCTAAAAAAAGATAGGCCCTAAATAGCTGCACAGTGATTGTTGAAAATTAAAGTTTATTTAATCAAAAAGTTAATTTTCTTTCAGCAATGATAGTATTTAACAAATCATACGCATAGATCAAGAAAATTCATGATGGTATGTACAGCGTACCCGCCATGTTCAGTTGATCAAGAAATGGTAACTACCCCCTCCCTAAAAACCCAACAAAAAACAGGCCCTGGGCAAAACTTAAAACAGCGTCAGAGATTGTGCTTTTTTTTATAACAAAAAAAAAAATCTTGAACTAGGCTAAGTAAAAGTAAATTCCTTTCAGCAATATTCAAGAATTTGAATTAAAGATGGTCCGTACACAATAACTAAACATAAATAGTTACTTAATCACAGTAGACCTACACTACAGATTGCAGTTGAAAATGGCTGCTTAGTGCAGTACTATCTGACTACACACAGTATATTCATTGTGTACACTACACTACATTAGTTACATTACTGTACTGTACAGTATTGCATCATGCATGCTGAAAATCCCGGCCAACATCGGCATAAAATTACCCTTAAATCCAGCTGATAAATCATTTAATTAAGCTTCCATTAACATAAGTAAATTATGCTTAACATTACGTACGATTAAAAAGGCAAACCATTGTCCTCGAAGTACGGGAATTTAAGCTTTAGTTTTAAGTTGTTTACAACTTAGCAATATGGGTCAATTCACAAACGAGTCGTTTGCTGTTTAAGTGGGGCATCGTGAAGAATCATATCTCATTTTTCGCATTTGCATTTTAATAAACATGCTTAAAAATGAAAATGAAAATGGTTTTCAACTTTTTTCAGTGAAAAAATCATTAAAAACTTAAAACTCAGGTATCATTAAAAAGCTTGAGATATTTGTCTTTATTTCTGGCTACAACGATTGCTTTTTGCATGCACACTATACTACTAGTACTGTACATAACACAAAATCACGTCCCAAAAATTTCACACTGCTTCAAGTCTCCGATATAGAGTTGTTTATCATCCCATAATTTACTCAAATTTTCATCAAATCGCATATTTTTGGGCTTATATGAAAGATACTACTACACAAATTAATAATATTATACCAGCTTTTAGATATGTTGAATAGAAGTAGTAAATATTGTAGCGCTAATAGGAAACACATGTACTGAATGCATGAGGACCAAGCCATGTACGGTACACGCAGTAGCATAATGTCTACAGCTAGCTATTTTAGCACCATTATGTATAAAATCTGATACTTTAGTAAAATCTTTGGGAGCTTTAATAAAAAAACACATAGAATATCTCTTAGCAAAATACAAGCTATATGATGCATACAAAAATCTCGTTTCAGCCAGAAACTCAAGAGCAAACCTGTTAAAACCTGGGAAGGATGCATTTTAAAGCAAACCATTGCACAGGCACATATGGGAGTTATGTACGATTTGATAAGTTCCACTCATTACTGTGTAATGGTTGGAACTAAAAATAAGAAAAGTTTACATACATTGTTTCGCTTTAGTAAGTTCACCTGTTGTAAAAATGGAAGTGGTGGATAACTGCATCATGTTCTTCCCTCTACCAAATTTGGAGACAACTTAAATTTTTAAGAAAACGAGGGTGGGGAGGGGGGGAAAGGGGGTGACTGGCCCTGTGGAATTACAGCCTTGTGATTCGAACATAAACATGTCTGGGTCCAAAAATTTATGGTGTCTAGAGTGTTTACTTTATATTTCAAACAAATACATTATAAAATGTAAAAAGTATATGAACACATAGCAACAACATGAACTTATATTGTTTAAAATGTACTAAATTTAACCATGCAATTTAACCCTTACTCTACCATGCGGCGATACTATCGCCTTTTTGAAACTACCTTTTCCAAAAATAAAATCGGAGCCTTACCAAAATCCTATAGGGTGCAAATAGTTTCACTGCAAAGATCTCGGAAAGATCTTTCATAAAATTGTATTTTTTTGGGAGGTCTATACTAACATTTGTTGCCAAATTTTGTTCAAACATTCAGAAATTTTACTCTTTTTTTAAAATGTCCCAAAATTTAAAAAAATTGCTTAGATTTATATATTTTCTTTTTATATAAATAATATGTAGACAAGTCATATTGTCCAAATCTAATCACATTTTGCTCATACCTGGTAATTATTTTTAAATCATTTGTCAAATATGTAAAATTTTGTGAGTTTTGGTAATTTTTTGACCTTTTTTGTTAAAAAAATCATAATGAATAGTTACAAACACCATTCTGTAGCGAAAACAACGTGCTTTTACATGGATTGCTGCAATAAAGACGTACCTCCTCGATCGTTGCTAAATCGTTTTATAGCTACGTCACTCGGTTATTTTTAGATTTTTTGACATTTACGTTGATACGACAGAAGAATGTGTATCCCGAATCTTGTTTGAAAGTGGAAGTGAGGATTAGGAAATGTCAGAAGGCTTATTGCCAGTGATGGAGATCTTTTAGTACCTGGGTCCAATGCAAAAGAGGCCAAAAGATTATCAGAACCAGGTGAAATGATTTTTTTAAATTTCTAAAATCGCGAGTGTATTTTTAAACTTCATGCTTACGTTATAACGTTACTCGTTAGGCTTAACGCTAGGCATAGCTAACGTTAATTCCGATCTGTTCAAAATAAGGCAAAAACAGTGTAATTTAGCTGGGATTATTTACTTGTAAGGATTACAAACAAGTAAATGGGTCACTAAAATCCGACGTGATTAACATAAATTGTCTTTATTACAGTAATTTGGGATGAAACTTTACAGATCAAACTTTAATTTGTAGTGCAACAGTGCCCATATACCTATTTCGCGAATTCTCGAATCCATGTTGTGAGGTTGTGGTGCCGTGGAGTAGGATTAAAATTCTAAGGGGAAAGGGACCCATGTTGTTGGAAAGAGACACATGTTGGGGTAAGAGACCCATGATTGGGGCCAAGCAGTCTCATGGTGGGGGCCAAGCATCTTATGGTGGGGGCCAAGCTGTCCCATGTAGGGGGGAGGGGATTTATTTTCTTTGAAGCAATTTAGATCCTTAAAAGAGGGCCATATTTTGGAGGGATGGCATTTCCCCTGGTTCCCTCTCCCAATATAAATAAGCCAGAACCCTCATTCCACCCCCAACCCTTATATTTCCTTAAAAACAGTTGAAATTGTATTTCTCTTAAGGATTTTCCTGTATTTAGACAAATTTGTTGACATTTTATATGCGGTACCAACTGTCATTGAAGGATACCAAGTTTGGCAATGTCAACATGATTACTGTTGCTCTGAACCATTTTTGAGTACCTTTTCACCGAGAATTCCTACAGGAATCAACAAAAGTAAGTTTCTACAAGACTTTCAATATTCTGAATAAATAAATATAAGTATTTCCAAAGCTTCCAGTGGCTAAAATTGGCTCATTAACTAAAAATGTAAAGTCTGTGTATAATAAATGAGGTAATTTAGCTAATTTGCATATCATTTGCATAACATTTTAATTGTAATATTGGTTTAAACATTTCCTTTTTATATTATATTAGTTTTGTGCATCATAGAAAGGAACAATGCATGTTTAAAGGAAAGTATAGTGCCAAATCCTATCAGATAGATCATTGACAAATTCAGAGGTCAATTTTTAGGTCAAAAAAGTTTAAAAAAAAAATTGATATATGAATTTTTTCCTTGCTCCAATTTTTGTTTGTTTGTGTGAAATAAAAGTTTGAATCGCATCAGAGGTAAGATATTCATGATTTTCATTTAGGTTAATGAAAGGTCCTTCTTTCAACAATTCATAATTCCATCAATATTTTTTTCTAATTAGCCGCAAGAAAGCAGAATATCACAAATATATCAGTTTTAGAACATCTAATAATCTGAATTAATGACCTCATTTGCAAAAATTTGCATATTTGACCAGAGAATTATGCAAACCAACATAAAGTTCAAAGTCTTAGCTTTTATATAACATAAACTTTTTACAGTAGAACATAAAGATACATTTGTGAAAAAGCCCCCTTTCCAAAACATTCCCTAAACTAACACTTGTAATCTCAAATGCTTTAGTAGAGTTAAGGGTCAAAAACCTTTAAATTTGGAAAAGATATATAAAGAATTACAAAAAGAAATTTAATTTTTCCACTTTTTATTTTTTGCACGTGTATAATGCTGAACATTTTTACAAACTTTAATTTGACATAATTTAAATTTAAAACATTTAGATAAAAGTGCTATTGTGACCATTTAACTAAAAGTTTTGCTCAGAATGTACGGTCATGCCATTCATCTAAACTGTAGCACCACTGGACTTCATTTTCCAACAAACTTGTTGGATCTTTAAAAATTTATATCTATTGAATAAACGAGGCAGGCATCCAAGCACCTTTGTCTGCTTCTCCTAGCTCTATACAGACCACAAAACTAATCCTTATTAAATCTGAATGTAAAAGTGCCATATGGGGTTATTGCCTATGAATGTAAAAGTGCCATATGGGGTTATTGCCTATGAATCTAAAAGTGCCATATGGGGTTATTGCCTATGAATGTCAAAGTGCCATATCGGGTTATTGCCTATGAATCTAAAAGTGCCATATGGGGTTATTGCCTATGAATGTCAAAGTGCCATATGGGGTTATTGCCTATGAATGTAAAAGTGCCATATGGGGTTATTGCCTATGAATGTAAAAGTGCCATATGGGGTTATTGCCTATGAATGTAAAAGTGCCATATGGGGTTATTGCCTATGAATGTCAAAGTGCCATATGGGGTTATTGCCTATGAATCTAAAAGTGCCATATGGGGTTATTGCCTATGAATGTAAAAGTGCCATATGGGGTTATTGCCTATGAATCTAAAAGTGCCATATGGGGTTATTGCCTATGAATGTAAAAGTGCCATATGGGGTTATTGCCTATGAATGTAAAAAGTGCCATATGGGGTTATTGCCTATGAATGTAAAAAAGTGCCATATGGGGTTATTGCCTGAATGAATGTCAAAGTGCCATATGGGGTTATTGCCTATGAATGTCAAAGTGCCATATGGGGTTATTGCCTATGAAAAAAAAGTGCCATATGGGGTTATTGCCTATGAATCTAAAAGTGCCATATGGGGTTATTGCCTATGAATGTCAAAGTGCCATATGGGGTTATTGCCTATAATGTAAAAAGTGCCATATGGGGTTATTGCCTATGAATCTAAAAGTGCCATACGGGGTTATTGCCTATGAATGTAAAAGTGCCATATGGGGTTATTGCCTATGAATGTAAAAGTGCCATATGGGGTTATTGCCTATGAATCTAAAAGTGCCATATGGGGTTATTGCCTATGAATGTAAAAGTGCCATATGGGGTTATTGCCTATGAATGTCAAAGTGCCATATGGGGTTATTGCCTATGAATGTCAAAGTGCCATATGGGGTTATTGCCTATGAATCTAAAAGTGCCATATGGGGTTATTGCCTATGAATGTCAAAGTGCCATATGGGGTTATTGCCTATGAATGTCAAAGTGCCATATGGGGTTATTGCCTATGAATCTAAAAGTGCCATATGGGGTTATTGCCTATGAATGTAAAAGTGCCATATGGGGTTATTGCCTATGAATGTAAAAGTGCCATATGGGGTTATTGCCTATGAATCTAAAAGTGCCATATGGGGTTATTGCCTATGAATGTAAAAGTGCCATATGGGGTTATTGCCTATGAATCTAAAAGTGCCATATGGGGTTATTGCCTATGAATGTCAAAGTGCCATATGGGGTTATTGCCTATGAATGTCAAAGTGCCATATGGGGTTATTGCCTATGAATGTCAAAGTGCCATATCGGGTTATTGCCTATGAATGTAAAAGTGCCGTATGGGGTTAATGCCTATGTTCGTTAAAGTGCCATATGGGGTTATTGCCTATGAATGTATAAGTGCCATATGGGGTTATTGCCTATGAATGTAAAAGTGCCATATGGGGTTATTGCCTATGAATGTCAAAGTGCCATATGGGGTTATTGCCTATGAATCTAAAAGTGCCATATGGGGTTATTGCCTATGAATGTAAAAGTGCCATATGGGGTTATTGCCTATGAATGTCAAAGTGCCATATGGGGTTATTGCCTATGAATGTCAAAGTGCCATATCGGGTTATTGCCTATGAATGTAAAAGTGCCGTATGGGGTTAATGCCTATGTTCGTTAAAGTGCCATATGGGGTTATTGCCTATGAATGTATAAGTGCCATATGGGGTTATTGCCTATGAATGTAAAAGTGCCATATGGGATTATTGCCTACAGAGATTGCGTTAATGACAAATTTGTCGTATATTACGCCATGGCTGAAATTTCTTACGACACAGGTTGTACCTGAGTCGTAAGATTTAGATATAGCGTGTGGAATTTTATGCCAGAGTTTTTTTCATTAACATAAATGAAAATCATGAATATTTTACCTCTGATGCGATTTAAACTTTTATTTCACAGAAAAATGATTTTGAATTACTCATAAATAAAAGAAAAATGACACAACTACGAGACTAACCGCCGAATGATTCAACATGCCCGTAGTGCTGTACATGAACACATATAGGCTAGTACACAGGCCCTATGCATGATGTACGTACACTGCATACAGTGTACGTGAAAGTTTTGATGTTGATGTTTAAATGCAGGCTGTCAATTGTCAATGATATCATTAGCTAGGATTCTACTTTCCTCCTGTATTGTGTTGATCGTGTATCTGTGAAGTAATCACAATAATCTGCAAGTCAAGTTACTATACTGTAAAGAAGTAGGCGTGTTCGAGATCTGAGTAGTATATTATCGTTGACAATTGGTCAAAGTTCACTAAAACCTCATGAAAGTTTGGATACGATAAACATAAGTATTTTCTACTTTATTTTGGGATTGTTAACCCAAATTTCATGATTCAACAATCAACATTAAACAAGGATTTGGTATGAACTTTTTCTTAATATTTTTCATGATAATAATAGACCAATTTTTTAATGTTTTTGGTATTTTAAGGGCAATTTTCATTCACTTTAGTGAGGCAGGCCTACACAAGTGTATGTGTTAACAATTACTTTCATCCTTCGCTAGCGCGCAGTGCCCTGTACATTACACAATACCCTGTACATTACGCAGTGCCCTGTACATACGACGGCAAAATTCAAGGGCTTGTCGTAACCAAATACGCCAGGCAAAAAATACTTAACGCACCCTCTTGATTGCCTATGAATGTAAAAGTGCCATATGGGGTTATTGCCTATGAATTACTATGACTTATCATATGGTGCTCTAACAAGCTCCAACCTGGAAGTTATTTCATCACTGAGATGAGTCATAAAGAACTGAAATCAGAACAGCTGATTGATAGGTGATCTTGAAACTATCCCTTACATAAATTTAAGCTTGCAGCATGCTTGCAACAATTTGCTAACAATTTTAGCTTGTGCAAGTGTGTGGCAAGCTAGCAGTAAGCATGCTGCAAGCTTGCAAGTGTGCTGCAAGCTTGCCCAAGCATGCAACACACTTGCTACAAGCTTGCAACATGATTGTGCAAGCTTGCAGCTTGTATTTCTCTGTAAGGGTATAAGTATTTAGCTATCCAAATAAAATCCTAAAAATTATCCTCCGGAAAAAATAACAAAATAAAAATACTTTTTCAAGTTTTTAAAAATCTTCAGGGTATCATATATTTCATCTGATAGTTGACTATAATTCTGATAGATGTTTTTGTTATTTACAACAATGCTTTTGATACAATCTAAATCTTTTTTAGCTCCACCTGTCCATTTCAAAGATTATCAAGCTCAATCAATCCATAAATTAAAGCCTATTATGAAATAATAAACCCTTAACCAAACACAATTTTCTTTTCCTCAAATGACATCAAAATTACTGTAAATGTTAAAAGCAGGAGGCTGAGAATTAACTAAAAGTATAATCAAAATTTCACAACAAACTGCATATATTTTGTTCCAACTCCATATTACCAAAATGTGTTACTTCTATCAGTAAGAAAACAGATAAACAAACACAAAGCCAAAATCAAAGATGACTTGCACACTGGTTGAAATGATTGGCAGTTGTAATTACCGTTACAACAATCTGTGAAAGCTGGAATTTTGATGTTGCATTTAAAAGCTCAATTGTAGAAGCCAAACGGCTTTTGCCAGGCAGAAACTACAAGAAAGGTTGAATGAAGTGAGACAAACTGAGGCAGAAACTACAAGAAAGGTTGAATGAAGTGAGACAAACTGAGGCAGAAACTACAGCAAAGGTTGAATGAAGTGAGGCAAACTGAGACAGAAACTACAGCAAAGGTTGAATGAAGTGAGACAAACTGAGGCAGAAATTACAACAAAGGTTGAATGAAGTGAGACAAACTGAGGCAGAAATTACAACAAAGGTTGAATGAAGTGAGACAAACTGAGGCAGAAATTACAACAAAGGTTGAATGAAGTGAGACAAACTGAGACAGAAACTACAACAAAGGTTGAATGAAGTGAGACAAACTGAGGTAGAAACTACAACAAAGGTTGAATGAAGTGAGACAAACTGAGGCAGAAACTCAACAAAGAAAGGTTGAATGAAATGAGGCAAACTGAGGAACAAAGGTTGAGTAAAGTGAGACAAACAAACTGAGGCAGAAACTACAGCAAAGGTTGAATAAAGTGAGACAAACTGAGGTAGAAACTACAGTAAAGGTTGAATGAAGTGAGGCAAACTGAGACAGAAACTACAACAAAGGTTAAATGAAGTGAGGCAAACTGAGACAGAAACTACAACAAAGGTTGAATGAAGTGAGACAAACTGAGGCAGAAACTACAGCAAAGGTTGAATGAAGTGAGACAAACTGAGGCAGAAATTACAACAAAGGTTGAATGAAGTGAGACAAACTGAGGCAGAAATTACAACAAAGGTTGAATGAAGTGAGCCAAACTGAGACAGAAACTACAACAAAGGTTGAATGAAGTGAGACAAACTGAGGTAGAAACTACAACAAAGGTTGAATGAAGTGAGACAAACTGAGGAAGAAACTCAACAAAGAAAGGTTGAATGAAATGAGGCAAACTGAGGAACAAAGGTTGAGTAAAGTGAGACAAACAAACTGAGGCAGAAACTACAGCGAAGGTTGAATAAAGTGAGACAAACTGAGGTAGAAACTACAGTAAAGGTTGAATGAAGTGAGACAAACTGAGACAGAAACTACAACAAAGGTTAAATGAAGTGAGGCAAACTGAGACAGAAACTACAACAAAGGTTAAATGAAGTGAGGCAAACTGAGACAGAAACTACAACAAAGGTTGAATGAAGTGAGGCAAACTGAGGTAGAAATTACAACAAAGGTTGAATGAAGTGAGGCAAACTGAGACAGAAATTACAACAAAGGTTGAATGAAGTGAGGCAAACTGAGACAGAAACTACAACAAAGGTTGAATGAAGTGAGGCAAACTGAGACAGAAACTACAACAAAGGTTAAATGAAGTGAGGCAAACTGAGACAGAAACTACAACAAAGGTTGAATGAAGTGAGGCAAACTGAGGTAGAAATTACAACAAAGGTTGAATGAAGTGAGGCAAACTGAGACAGAAATTACAACAAAGGTTGAATGAAGTGAGGCAAACTGAGACAGAAACTACAACAAAGGTTGAATGAAGTGAGACAAACTGAAGTAGAAACTACAACAAAGGTTGAATGAAGTGAGACAAACTGAGGCAGAAACTACAACAAAGGTTGAATGAAGTGAGGCAAACTGAGATAGAAATTACAACAAAGGTTGAATGAAGTGAGGCAAACTGAGACAGAAACTACAAGAAAGGTTGAATGAAGTGAGGCAAACTGAGACAGAAACTACAACAAAGGTTAAATGAAGTGAGGCAAACTGAGACAGAAACTACAACAAAGGTTGAATGAAGTGAGACAAACTGAGGCAGAAACTACAACAAAGGTTGAATGAAGTGAGACAAACTGAGATAGAAACTACAACAAAGGTTGAATGAAGTGAGACAAACTGAGGCAGAAACTCAACAAAGAAAGGTTGAATGAAATGAGGCAAACTGAGGAACAAAGGTTGAGTAAAGTGAGACAAACAAACTGAGGCAGAAACTACAGCAAAGGTTGAATAAAGTGAGACAAACTGAGGTAGAAACTACAGTAAAGGTTGAATGAAGTGAGGCAAACTGAGACAGAAACTACAACAAAGGTTAAATGAAGTGAGGCAAACTGAGACAGAAACTACAACAAAGGTTGAATGAAGTGAGGCAAACTGAGACAGAAACTACAAGAAAGGTTGAATGAAGTGAGGCAAACTGAGACAGAAACTACAACAAAGGTTAAATGAAGTGAGGCAAACTGAGACAGAAACTACAACAAAGGTTGAATGAAGTGAGGCAAACTGAGACAGAAACTACAACAAAGGTTGAATGAAGTGAGACAAACTGAGGCAGAAACTACAACAAAGGTTGAATGAAGTGAGACAAACTGAGATAGAAATTACAACAAAGGTTGAATGAAGTGAGGCAAACTGAGACAGAAACTACAAGAAAGGTTGAATGAAGTGAGACAAACTGAGGCAGAAACTACAGCGAAGGTTGAATAAAGTGAGACAAACTGAGGCAGAAACTACAGTAAAGGTTGAATGAAGTGAGACAAACTGAGGCAGAAACTACAGCGAAGGTTGAATAAAGTGAGACAAACTGAGGCAGAAACTACAACAAAGGTTGAATGAAGTGAGACAGACTGAGGTAGAAATTACAGTAAAGGTCGAATGAAGTGAGACAAACTGAGGCAGAAACTACAACAAAGGTTGAATGAAGTGAGACAAACTGAGGCAGAAACTACAACAAAGGTTGAATGAAGTGAGACAGAATTACAGTAAAGGTCGAATGAAGTGAGACAAACTGAGGCAGAAACTGCAACAAAGGTTGAATGAAGTGAGACAAACTGAGGCAGAAACTACAACAAAGGTTGAAACTACAACAAAGGTTGAAGTGAGACAAAGACAGAAACTACAACAAAGGTTGAATGAAGTGAGACAAACTGAGGCAGAAACTACAACAAAGGTTGAATGAGTGAGACAGACTGAGGTAGAAACTACAGTAAACAAACTGAGACAAACTGAGGCAGAAACTGCAACAAAGGTTGAATGAAGTGAGACAAACTGAGGCAGAAACTACAGCGAAGGTCGAATGAAGTGAGACAAACTAAGGTAGAAACTACAACAAAGGTTGAATGAAGTGAGACAAACTGAGGCAGAAACTACAACAAAGGTTGAATGAAGTGAGACAAACTGAGACAGAAACTACAACAAAGGTTGAATGAAGTGAGACAAACTGAGGCAGAAACTACAACAAAGGTTGAATGAAGTGAGACAAACTGAGGCAGAAACTCAACAAAGAAAGGTTGAATGAAGTGAGACAAACTGAGGCAGAAACTACAGCGAAGGTCGAATGAAGTGAGACAAACTAAGGTAGAAACTACAACAAAGGTTGAATGAAGTGAGACAAACTGAGGCAGAAACTACAACAAAGGTTGAATGAAGTGAGACAAACTGAGGCAGAAACTGCAACAAAGGTTGAATGAAGTGAGACAAACTGAGGCAGAAACTACAGCGAAGGTCGAATGAAGTGAGACAAACTAAGGTAGAAACTACAACAAAGGTTGAATGAAGTGAGACAAACTGAGGCAGAAACTACAACAAAGGTTGAATGAAGTGAGACAAACTGTGGCAGAAATTACAGCAAAGGTTGAATGAAGTGAGACAAACTGAGGCAGAAATTACATGATTTCAGCAAGAAAACTATCCAATACTAAAAAGAGGAGCTGGACCTAAAAGTGAAGGCATATCTTTAAGGGAACCCCTCCCCAAAAATGAAATGCTTATCTAACACACAACAGTATTGCAATTTTCTGGTTAATATAAATATTCAAGTGATCTGTACCCTCACACTGTTTGTGGGCTATGGAGGCATGAAGATTTAATGACATTCCCCCCCCCCCACACACACTTTTGAGTTTGCCCCATAATCCCGCCCATGATTGGTTACAATAGTTTGCAATGTATTACAGGGTGACCTTGATATCGATCATATAAATACTTTCTTTTTAAATCATCTACCATAATTCTTTGTAGTGGTGCACCAAATGTTTTGGGAGTCTTTACCAATCAAATCATAGCATTTTGAGGGAATGTATAAAAGCAATTTAAAAAGAATAACATACATTTTTAGATATCTACCCAGCTGCAGTCATACAGTGCAGTGGCTCATGGTTAAGGGGTCATGCTTGTATGCAGAAGGTACCAGGTTCGATTTCTGCCGCTAGCGCTGCATTGTGTTCTTGAGCAAGACACTTTACTTGCTTCGGTCCACTCAGCTGTAAAATGAGTACCAACATTGCTGGGGAGTTAACCTCCATCCCATCTAGGGGGAGTCATAAACTTTCATCCGCTTGCACCATGGAAACCAGGAAAGAACGCTTGTCCTATAAGCCTAATGGCTCGGATGGATTTAGCTTACTATGCAGTCAACACATCACAAATTTGCAAATTGAGACTAAAATTTTAAAGCCCTATAAAATGGTAATTTCTAAAGGTATTTTGATAAAATAACAATGAAGAAATTTAAGTTTGCAATGGCAGAGTTAAAAGTTGCAGGTTTCCTGCAAGCTTAAATTTTGCAATTTCTGATTCCCACAGCCTACAGTATGAATTTTCTGTTGTTTCTCAAATATTATGATGACGACAAGGTCAATCAGGTCCTTTTAAATATTAAGGGATCATCTTAAAATGAGTTCTTCTCTCCATCTTCTAAACTTTTGCTCATTCATATTGTACATCCACATGACTATAGAATTAATGTAATGTTACAGGCTTGGGAAATCACTCCCCCCCCAAAAAAAAAATTGTGGCTAGTGAAAATTTCATAATATACTGTGTTACTCGCCACACTTAATAAAGCCATGGCGAGTGAAAATCTTGCTTTGATAAATTGCTTAATTTTGGGTAACATACAATACTGTCTTGTTTTTTTTCCTACTAAATAATGCCCACACACACACACACAAAAACAAGTGATATTTCCATTAAAATCCAAAACATAAATCAGTATTTGGCCAATAGCCATCAACTTTAATTGCCCAAAACACCACCTATTGTGTGAAGCCATATACACTGTTTACATCCAGTGAACGGCATGGTTTGAAGGCACAAACGTAGCTGGGGAAATTGTGCAATATCTCGTTGTTTTTAGCAAGCTACCGTGTGACCCAGCTACACAGATAAATCTGATTGGTTCACATAGCTTGCAAGAAATGCGTTAATGTCAATATGGGTGGAAACGCTATATCCTTCCGAATATGTCTTTGCTTGATGAAAATATAAAGTTTTAGACTCGCTATCTCTATCGCTATCTTATTTCTTAAGTGGGCAGAGTTTCGGAGCTCTCCTTATGCATAGAATACTGTACTTTCTACATTATTCAAGAAACAATTTCACTGGGCTGCCGCTGATATCACACCAGTATGTACTACATAAAGTACAGATATGCACACAGTTTGTGTACATGTATATATGGGCAGGAGCCACTACAGGCATTGATTGTAAACTTTCTGCCATAGGGGCATACTTGTTTCTGCCATAGGGGCATACTTGTTTCTGCCAGTAGGCTTGAAATTAATGTTTAAAAATCCAAGTAAGTTTGTGCATGTTGATTTTATTTGTTTTTCAAACCACCTACTTTGTTTTATTGCGTGTGTAGTCTTGCTATGTTTTTTTGGGGGTACGTATAGTCATGAAGTCAAACCCAGGAAAAGGACAATACAAAGGTATGCTAGTTGCGTGAAAATTGTCAAATTTCAGTAGAAAGCGTTGGCGATAAGTTAAAAATACTTGGCAAGTGAAAATACTGGTTTTATTTAATTTACTTGCCAAGTTGTATAAGAGGATGGTGGTGACTTCTTTAAATTATTCTGTAATATCATGATAGGGGTCAGCCCAAGCAGGAAGGTAAATTGTTTCAAGTTCAATTATACAGTATATAGGGAAAGCCTGAACATTGAAATGCTCATGCCATCTAAGCACAGCTGCATTTCAAATTATAGGGATAGCCACATTATGTCTTCCACTAGTCTTCTGGTATCATTCCCACCAGGGAGCTGTTACTTTGACAGCTCCCCGTTCCCACTAATAGAATTGCTATGAGTACTTAGTATTTAAAACTGACTCGTGCTGTGATGCAGAAAGACAGAGCAAATGCACACGGACACATGAATGCAACATATAGTCTGTGCATACCAATTACAACTGCCCTTTATTTAATGAACATGAATGATGGATGACTTTAATTTCCTTCTTTACTTAATGATTAGTTCAGCAATCACTGACATTTCGACCTTGTATGATAAAGGATTAAAACAAAGAGAAGTGAAGAAAAAACCGCAACATTTTGTTCTGGTCAGGATATATTGAATTTTCTTCAAAATTTCTTCAGGGTGCAAAATCGCAGTTATTTCACCAAATGCTGTTTTAGTACTGTCCTGACATATATGAAAGAGAGAGAGTTGAACACACAATTACAATGATGGGGTCGTCGCCTGCGTATTTGGTTATGATAGTACAAATGCTATCACGAAACGCTTAATACGACCTGGACGAGAACACAGGTACGACATACTGACAGACATAACATCGACAATCAAGTCGATGTCCATGGCTTTTAATAACCAGTTGTGGTACACTGGCGTGTCTACCCAACCCAGGCTTTGACCCAGGGGGACCCAGGGCCTCGTGGTCTGTAGACAAGTATGATAACCGCTACACCACAGTAGGTAGATCCTGACATATATCCAATGATTGTAACTTTTATAAGCCACCATATACGGCATTACTTTGTCTTTATGCTTATGTATGTACACATATTTAATAAAGCAATGCCCAACTTGTTTGTTAAACTGGTTGTTATCAGCATTGTGGACAAAGAAGAAATATTAAAGCTCTATGACAGGTACAAATGGTTTCAACCACTCACTACAAATCAAAGTCTGAGTTTAGTAGCTATTAATCGTCTTTGCATTTTGAAAATACCATGTGCAGTTTTCAACTTATGAGTAATCAAACGTTTTTAATATATTGAAAGAATGTGCCGTATGAGCAGGAAAACACCTCACAACACTTATGTTTACCTGCATTATATATATATATATATATATATATATATATATATATATATATATATATATATATATATATATATATATATATATATACATATTTATATATATATATATATACATATTTTATATATATATTTATATATATATATATATATATATATATATATATATATATATACATATTTTTATATATATATATATATATATATATATATACATATTTATATATATATATATATATATATATATATATATATATATATATATATATATATATATATATATATATATATATATATATATATATATATATATATATATATATATATATATATATATATATATATATATATATATATATATATATATATATATATATATATATATATATATATATATATATATATATATATATATATATATATATATATCTTCCCTTAATTTCAGATCTTGAAAATCTTCAAAATGTCATCTCCAGCCTGGTTAAGGTAAAATCCTCTTCATTAGAATCATCTTCCTTTTTTCAAAGAGAAATGGCAGAGGGTTTAAAAACAGTAAGAAAATAGACGTCTCATTCATACACCACAAGAGTCACACAAAAATTTCATATCTGCCCATATTTGCAAAAAAATCTTGCCTAAAATGGCCAATTTTATAAATATTTTCATGAATTGTTTTGTTTTCTTTATACTTTTAGTGGAATTTAAATCAAGTTACATATATACCTTTAAGAAGTATAATATAAAATGTGCACGCTTTTATTTCTTTTGCTAGACTTTGGAATGACTTGCCAGAGGATAATAAGTTAAGTTATTTGCCTGGACATTTTTGCAAAGTTACTGAACTCTTATCTAAATGGACAGTTTATAATTTCATGTGCAGTATATTTATTTTGTTTTGTTCTGTCTACTATCTATTGTTGACACGAATTGATCTCCATCCTAAGCAAATGTATTCATTCTTTTCATCAGTGCAAATGATGCAAAAATAATGCAACCATTCATGCAAAAATGAAAATAGCTTGGTGAAATTAAAGTTCTACATTTGTGTCTGTGATAAGATTCAGAAATTAATTTACTATTAGTCTAGAAGAGGTATCTTTTGATTTATTTTTGAGACGTTGGAGAGATATGAAATAACCAGAGAATGAATCAATAAGGAAAGAGAGAATTGTGGTTAAGGACTATAGGGGAGGGCAAACGGGGTCTAAGGTAACACTGATATCTGTCTGACAAGAAGCGTTTAAGTAGGTAAGGACACTATAGGGGAGGGCAAACTGGGTCTAAGGTAACACTGATATCTGACAAGAAGTGTTCAAGGAGGTAAGGACACTATAGGGGAGGGCAAACGGGGTCTAAGGTAACACTGATATCTGACAAGAAGTGTTTAATCATGGAGGTAAAGTGGTACCTCCATGGTCTAATGAGGTAAGGACACTATAGGGGAGGGCAAACGGGGTCTAAGGTTACACTGATATCTGACAAGTAGTGTTTAAGGAGGTAAGGACACTATAGGGGAGGTCAAACGGGGTCTAAGGTAACACTGATATCTGACAAGAAGTGTTTAAGGAAGTAAGGACACTAAAGGGGAGGTCAAACGGGGTCTAAGGTTACACTGATATCTGACAAGTAGTGTTTAAGGAGGTAAGGACACTATAGGGGAGGTCAAACGGGGTCTAAGGTTACACTGATATCTGACAAGTAGTGTTTAAGGAGGTAAGGACACTATAGGGGAGGTCAAACGGGGTCTAAGGTTACACTGATATCTGACAAGAAGTGTTCAAGGAAGTAAGGACACTATAGGTGAAGGCAAACCGGGTCTAAGGTAACACTGATATCTGACAAGAAGTGTTTAAGGAGGTAAGGACACTATAGGGGAGGGCAAACCGGGTCTAAGGTAAGACTGATATCTGACAAGAAGTGTTTAAGGAGGTAAGGACACTATAGGGGAGGGCAAACCGGGTCTAAGGTAACACTGATATCTGACAAGAAGTGTTTAAGGAGGTAAGGACACTATAGGGGAGGGCAAACCGGGTCTAAGGTAACACTGATATCTGACAAGAAGTGTTTAAGGAGGTAAGGACACTATAGGGGAGGGCAAACAGGGTCTAAGGTAACACTGATATCTGACAAGAAGTGTTTAAGGAGGTAAGGACACTATAGGGGAGGGCAAACCGGGTCTAAGGTAACACTGATATCTGACAAGAAGTGTTTAAGGAGGTAAGGACACTATAGGGAAGGGCAAACCGGGTCTAAGGTAACACTGATATCTGACAAGAAGTGTTTAAGGAGGTAAGGACACTATAGGGGAGGGCAAACAGGGTCTAAGGTAACACTGATATCTGACAAGAAGTGTTTAAGGAGGTAAGGACACTATAGGGGAGGGCAAACGGGGTCTAAGGTAACACTGATATCTGACAAGAAGTGTTTAAGTAGGTAAGGACACTATAGGGGAGGGCAAACCGGGTCTAAGGTAACACTGATATCTGACAAGTAGTGTTTAAGGAGGTAAGGACACTATAGGGGAGGGCAAACCGGGTCTAAGGTAACACTGATATCTGACAAGAAGTGTTTAAGGAGGTTCTGACAAGAAGTGTTTAAGGAGGTAAGGACACTATAGGGGAGGGCAAACAGGGTCTAAGGTAACACTGATATCTGACAAGTAGTGTTTAAGGAGGTAAGGACACTATAGGGAAGGGCAAACCGGGTCTAAGGTAACACTGATATCTGACAAGAAGTGTTTAAGGAGGTAAGGACACTATAGGGGAGGGCAAACAGGGTCTAAGGTAACACTGATATCTGACAAGAAGTGTTTAAGGAGGTAAGGACACTATAGGGAGGGCAAACCGGGTCTAAGGTAACACTGATATCTGACAAGTAGTGTTTAAGGAGGTAAGGACACTATAGGGGAGGGCAAACCGGGTCTAAGGTAACACTGATATCTGACAAGAAGTGTTTAAGGAGGTAAGGACACTATAGGGAAGGGCAAACCGGGTCTAAGGTAACACTGATATCTGACAAGAAGTGTTTAAGGAGGTAAGGACACTATAGGGGAGGGCAAACAGGGTCTAAGGTAACACTGATATCTGACAAGAAGTGTTTAAGGAGGTAAGGACACTATAGGGGAGGGCAAACCGGGTCTAAGGTAACACTGATATCTGACAAGTAGTGTTTAAGGAGGTAAGGACACTATAGGGGAGGGCAAACCGGGTCTAAGGTAACACTGATATCTGACAAGAAGTGTTTAAGGAGGTAAGGACACTATAGGGAGGGCAAACTGGGTCTAAGGTAACACTGATATCTGTCAAGAAGTGTTTAAGGAGGTAAGGACACTATAGGGAGGGCAAACGGGTCTAAGGTAACACTGATATCTGACAAGAAGTGTTTAAGGAGGTAAGGACACTATAGGGGAGGGCAAACCGGGTCTAAGGTAACACTGATATCTGACAAGAAGTGTTTAAGTAGGTAAGGACACTATAGGGGAGGGCAAACTGGGTCTAAGGTAACACTGATATCTGTCAAGAAGTGTTTAAGGAGGTAAGGACACTATAGAGGAGGGCAAACGGGGTCTAAGGTAACACTGGTATCTGACAAGAAGTGTTTAAGGAGGTAAGGACACTATAGGGGAGGGCAAACTGGGTCTAAGGTAACACTGATATCTGTCAAGAAGTGTTTAAGGAGGTAAGGACACTATAGGGGAGGGCAAACTGGGTCTAAGGTAACACTGATATCTGTCAAGAAGTGTTTAAGGAGGTAAGGACACTATAGGGGAGGGCAAACTGGGTCTAAGGTAACACTGATATCTGTCAAGAAGTGTTTAAGGAGGTAAGGACACTATAGAGGAGGGCAAACGGGGTCTAAGGTAACACTGGTATCTGACAAGAAGTGTTTAAGGAGGTAAGGACACTATAGGGGAGGGCAAACTGGGTCTAAGGTAACACTGATATCTGTCAAGAAGTGTTTAAGGAGGTAAGGACACTATAGGGGAGGGCAAACGGGGTCTAAGGTAACACTGGTATCTGACAAGAAGTGTTTAAGGAGGTAAGGACACTATAGGGGAGGGCAAACGGGGTCTAAGGTAACACTGATATCTGACAAGAAGTGTTTGAGGTAAGGACACTATAGGTGAAGGCAAACAGGGTCTAAGGTAACAGTGATATCTGACAAGAAGTGTTTAAGGGGGCATTTCTCCCTGATAAGAATTCCAATCTTGCCTCCCTCCCAGAGATAATTTTGCATGAGCAAAAATTGTTTCTTTTCTTTTTACTATCTTCTTCTGAGAATACCAACTTCAATACTGAAGACCGGGCACTGAAATGAGTGGGCTGTCTAGTCATCATGAAAGAGATTTTTGTAAGAGGCAGCAGATGGGGCTAAAACAGTAATATTGTTACAACCTACATGTAGCTGAATCGTCTACCCACCAAAAATATTCTGCTGAAAAGTTATGATAATAGAACCGTTAAGTACACTACTTGGTGGCATGTCTATTGAGGGGCTTGTACGTTGTAGACTTACTGTAAGACTTCCGTTACAATATTAATGCAATATAAATTTCAATGCTGAAAATTAAGAGCATTTTGGCAATACTGGCAACACAGAGGGTGGAAAGGAGTGCCAGGATGGGGAAAAATTATAACAAATAAAAAAAATATATTTTCACATTTTGTTACAGTGCCACTTTTTCAAATGGGAGTTGCTCATGGTCATGAAGCATACAGTACCTCTCAGATCAGGTCCCTTAATTAGCATTCTTTATCCTGCTGTTCATGTCATAATATATGTCAGCAACTATAAGACATACTGTATTATACTAACAATTGAACTTTGGCCAGTAACGGTGCTACCTAGGGGCAAGGGTGGGGGAGGGGGATTTCCCCCCTGAAAATTTTGTATGCTTTATAGGCTTTTGCCCAATGAAACAAAGCTGCTCCTACCCCCCCCCCTCCCATCCTCCTGCTTATCATCCTGGTGTTAAAATTCTGGCACCCCTACTGACTTTGACCTCATAAATATTCAACAAGATTCAAGTCTGTCATTGAAATCCATATAAGACAGATTGAACTCAAATGACCTCATGTATACATAGCGAATAAAATCTGCATATAAAACTGATGAACTTGAAAAAGGTGTTAAAACAAAATGGCAGGATAGATATTGGTTTCACTTTCATCAGCTTCAAAACGAATATCATAAACACTGGTATAAATAAAAATCAATTACCATTGTTGCAACCAGCTTAAAGAAGCACTAGACCGATAAGTGAGGGCGCTCATTTTTGCGAATTTCACAGATATATTATCCACAAAAGATCCATAAACGTCATGCCTCCATTGCGCACAGACGACGTGAGGGCAAAGGTTACCTAAATATTCATATTACCCAGAAAATTGCTATACCGTTGCATGCTAGAATTAGCATTTGACTTTCTGGGAGACCCCTAAAGATACATCCTCACTTTTGGTCTGGCGCTCCTTAAGCTTTAACAGATTCACCCAGTTCCATCAATTTGCTCTTAATGGTAATAAATGTCACATATCCTAGAGGCACAAGTCGTAATAAATCATTATCACCGTCATAAAAGTGCAGAAGGAAATATGATAATGGCCAATCTTGATAATACATATTGATATACAGAAAACCCAATCTTGATATTACATATTGATATACAGAAAACAGTTACTGCCTTAGGCCAATACCAACACACCCTAATATAGCAATATCAACGGATGAGAATGTAATTATGGAAACAGTACAGTACTAAGGAAAAATACAAAGACATTCTACTTAAATTTTGGATTTTTGTGGTTTAAATTTGATTTTAAGTTTTGTAAGAATTCTTGCTATATGTATAATTTTTGCATGTAGTTTTGATGGAGGGGAGGAGGGGGGGGGGAGTGGGCTTATTAACTATGTTTATTAGTGTTCATTTTGCTGCATTTTCCTTACAGATATTTGGCAAAAACCTTATTAGCTTACTTATCCTTACAGATATATTAGCTTGCAGTACACATGCAACAAGCTAACAATTTTTAGCTATAGCGCAAGTATGCTGCAAGCTAGTATTTGGAACAAAATTTATACAAGCTTGCTAGCTTGTGCAAGATATCAAAACTTTCTGCAAGCTTGTGCAAGCTAACAAATATTTTTTTGCTAGCTTGTGCAAACTAAAATGTTAGTTTGTGCTAGTGTGCTGCAAGGTAATATTTCTGTACTGGATTTACCACAAGGCTGGTCCAATTAAGCTAGCAATTGGATATTTAACAAGTCCTCATTTTGAAATGAGTGGGCCGGAGTCACAACAAGAACCTGTAAGAACGTACTTGCCGAACAAAAACAAGCTTGTTTGATGCTATAAGAAGCTTGCAGGTATAAGCTAATGTTGAGCTGGTAAGAGCATGCACAAGCTACAGGTATGCTCACGTATTTGTACGGGTTTGCTGCCAATCTCCTACTAAACCTCAATCAGTCTGGAATGGACTAGGTACTGATAACCTTTGAAACCAGAGGGAGAAATCCCACATGGTTCCGATACTAATTTTGGATTATTTTTTTTTTTATTATATTATAATATATTTTTAAATGTTGTGTTTTACACGTTTAGTTAATTTATCATACTGGAACTATTTCTCATAATGGAACATGTAATTTGTGTATATTCTTTTGCTTGTTTATTTAAGTTGCTAAAGTTTTTGCCTTTTGTTTTAAGCAACAATCCTAACAACCAATGAAATATTGTATTTGGCTCTGTCTAGAATAATGATAAAGTCAATAACTCAACATAACATAACATAACAAGATTATGGGCTAAGGGTGAGTCAACCCCATAAAAAAGCCCAACCAACACCACCACCAAAAAATAAAAAAATAAAAATCAAAGATGCCCAGAGTGAATAAAGAACTTATCAATGTTGACCTTGAAATTGTGAACAGAATTGGAGCTAACTACCTACTCAGGCAAACCATTCCACTCATTAACAACTCTTTGCGAAAAGCTAAAACGCTGAATATCTATCCATGAGAACTCTTTGGTCAACTTCAAGCTGTTACCACGTGTCACAAGAAATGGGATCATGTATCATCTGACATGGGTTTGTGGAAATATGAGCATAAACAGAATTTCAGTTATTACCCCTTATCATAATGGCATCAGCAC
Source organism: Chiridota heheva (assembly GCA_020152595.1). NCBI lineage: Eukaryota > Metazoa > Echinodermata > Holothuroidea > Apodida > Chiridotidae > Chiridota > Chiridota heheva. Next base: position 1,126,801 of record JAIGNY010001303.1, read on the forward strand.
TAAAAACAATAGGGATCATCTGCAGAACAAAGAACACCCACACACTAGTATGGCATAAATCCACCTTAATTATCTTGAGATATATAGTGTTTACAAGCTTTAACAGAATTTTACATTTAGCCACGCCTACAATTAATATGTATGACATCAACGCCAAAATCATGAGGGCTCATCTACAAACAAAAGCACATCCATATATATATATCCGAAACCAAAAATGTTGTTGAAGATCTACAGTAATTGGACACTGCAAAGGTTTTCTGTTCATTTACATAAAAATCAAAATGTAATTCTCAGTGGAACAGGCTGGATGGAACAAGCTTGCAGAATTTAGTTTCTTCATATTTTTGTTTGTCTTTTTGTCTACGAAGACATGTGACTACTACATTTACAGTAATCCCTGAATTAAAGCCTTTTTGAATATATTTTCATTTTCAAATGATGTTATACTTTGAGTCCCAATCCACTAGCACACTTGTGTTTAAAATTTCCACACTTTCACTTTCAAATTTGAATATATGTCACAAAATAAAGGAGCAAAATAAAATGCAATGAAAAAATTGTTCAACCTCAGTTGTTTCCGACAGTTACACAATTTCATCTTAGGGTTAAAAGTGGTCTACCTCAAAAGGTGAGTACTAGTTCTTTGCTTCAGAATCACAAAAGGCATTTTGCCACATATCCCACAATGCCTCTCTCCCCATGACTCACCAAATCCCCACTGGGAATGAACTTAAAATCTGATATATTCCTAAGGTTGTAAATAATCTTGTATTGTGTGTGGTGCATGGGGCTTGCATAAGGATGCTCAGCTGCCAGCTGGCTCAAAAAGCAGCTAGAGAAAGAATTTATTAAATTAAGATGACTAAATCTCCTACATCGTTGTCAAACCTAAGTTTTTGTCTGTAAAACACAAACAAAATTGTTATGGTGTAATACATGTACACAGAGCTTTGCATGATGCAAAGCTCTGCATTATTTGTATACATGTCAACAAACAGAACATGAAGGGACTGCAAAAGGTTATTTGTCTAAAATTGTCTTTTAAGTAATATTCCCATGGTTTATTGTAATATTCCCATGGTTTATTGTAATATTCCCATAGTTTATTGTAATATTCCATAATTTTTTAATATTATAATATTCCCATGGTTTATTGTAATATTCCCATGGTTTATTGTAATATTCCCATGGTTTTTGTAATATTTCCATGGTTTTTGTTGTAATATTCCCATGGTTTATTTAATATTCCCATGGTTTTTTGTAATATTCCCATGGTTTTTTGTTGTAATATTCCCATGGTTTTTTGTAATATTCCCATGGTTTTTGTTGTAATATTCTCATGGTTTATTATAATAATCCCATGGTTTATTTTATTCCCAAGTTTTTGTAATATTCCCATGGTTTTGTAATATTCCCAGTTTAATATTCTTATGGTTTTTGTAATATTCCCATGATTTTTTGTCATATTCCCATGGTTTATTGTCAAATTTTATTTGAAAAAGCATACGTTTAGAGCCAATTTGGTACAAAAATCAGGTTGATATTAAATTCCGTTCAGGAGATATGGATTTTTAAAGATTTCCCAATTGCATTTTAAAGTTTTTGTACAGTATGATGAATTCATGTTTGATGAATTCATGTTTGATGAATTCATGTTTGATGAATTCATGTTTGATGAATTCATGTTTGATGAATTCATGTTTGATGTTGTCATAGAGGCAATTCCATTGTAAATGTTTATGTATTTCTTTAAACGTTAATAGGTTGTTTCCGTCTGTAAAATTAGAAACAATTTTCCAAAAGTTATTGAAGTAGGGTATATTTGGCAATGTATATAAATACCTAACTTTCATCAATTTATTTTATAACAGGTTTTACTAACAAAAATGGAAGATAGATTTTAATGAAATACATAAACTTTGTGGGAGAATGTGTTGCTGTGATTTATATTAAGTCTTATTCATTTATTGGCATTTTTGTGAATTTTAAAATTTGAATATCTCCTGGTAGGAATAACATATCAACATAATTTCTGCACAAAATCTTATTCATTTATTGGCAAAATTTCTTATTCATTTATTGGCATTTTTGTGAATCTTAAAATTTGAATATCTGCTGGTAGGAATAACATATCAACATAATTTCTGTACAAAATCTTATTCATTTATTGGCATTTTTGTGAATCTTAAAATTTGAATATCTCCTGGTAGAAATAACATATCAACATAATTTCTGTACAAAATTGTTTGTAATATTGTTCTCTTTCTTACGAAAACTGGGAATATTCCATTAATCTTTTAATATGTACAGTATGTGGCTTCATTCCTGTCTAATTACACTTCTATAATTTTAAATCTTTTATTGTGTTATACTTTTAACAAGAGTTCTATCTAAGAAATTCATTAATTTTAGCGGCATACAGTTCTCTCTATTCAATACATCCCAAGCTGTACTAATTACTAACGAAGAGGATGAGATTGTCGGAACAAGCACAATCATTATCCCTGTTAACTAACTTACGAATGATACATTGGGTGCAAAAACAAATGGTAGTTTTGCTGACAGACGTATTGATCAATTTTTGTTAATGGTTTGGTGCTTCCTGCAGGTCTATCGTACTCAGTTTGGGTCCAATTAAATGCTTAAGCAAATTGAATAAATGAGATCAAGGGCGGTAATCCATACATTTGAGGAGATTAGAAAATGAATCTGTATTCAAAAATTAGACTGATATTATGAGAAAATGAAGTATAAAAGATGCTGCAAGTAGTCAATATGCTGAAGTACTGACACTAAGCAGGCACAAATGCTTGTTAGTACAGTAGATCACTTACAAGTGGCATCCCCCGCTTACACTGGGTAAATACTATGAAACAATAAGGATTGAAGAAGGGAAATAATACTATCAAGTCTAACCTTTGGTAAAATGAATAAGAAAAGTCACAAAGAACAGCTGATAAAGAAAAGTCAGCCAATAGAAAATCAAATGCTTGTTAGTAAAGATCAAAAGTGGCAGCTTACAATGAAACAATAAGAAAATAATGTTCAAGTCTAACTTTGGTAAAATGAATAAGGTCAAAGAACACTGATAAAGAAAAGTCAGCCAATAGAAAACTGACTGTTTATCTGATGACTGTTTATCTGATACTAAAAGTAATTCAAATTACATATGGAAAGGATTATCCTTTCCCCCCTCAATTTGAGAAACATCAGCTAAATCTTCATTCCATTTCGCTACAAAAATAGGTCAATCCGAGAATTGTCACTTTAACAAACAAGCCCTTTCGTTCTCTTTTATAATTTTGTTTCAGTGCAGATTTCCATATTTCCTGTTGTAAGACTCCAAAAGTTTGTTTTTGAGGATTTTATTGGAGAGAGTGAGGCGAGTGGGGGCGGGTGGGGGTGGGTGGTTGGGTGGGGGAGTGGTCATGTTCCTCAGGATCATCGCTTATAATTGTGCATAATTCAAATTAGTTGAATTTTATAACCTTCAACAATTCTAACTGCAATGTTCCCTGAGACAGTAGGAAATGCCTTACCCTGCTGCAAGGTAACACGTATATTTAGAAACTTAATTTCCATGGAACCATCGGCAAACTTGCAATTAATAAAAAGGATGAGTTCAGAGTTACCCAAGGAACTAGTCATTACAGAATTTGTTTGTCTGCCTAATGAATCAGTTATAATCACATTACCTCCTTAATGTGCTACCAAGAACTTGTGTCTCTTAAAGTAAAACATCAAGTCTAAGACGCAGTAATTACGAAAAGGTTTGAAATTCCACCTCACACCATACAACCTGAGTTTCTAGTGACTAACTTCTTCAAATAGCGTGTTCAAGTCCATGCATGTTGAAGGTCAGGATTGTGGTGGGCAGAAGCAAACAACATGATACAGTGCTGTTAACGATTAATTGCTAATCGCTCGCAACTCTTCAAAACATTTAGTAAAATTTTAAAACAATTATTTGTGAACATTCTATATAAATAACTGGCTGCTAGCTATGGTGCCTTCTGTTGTGTTGCTGACTTGTGCAACAGTATTTTATCAAGCTGCAGTCTATGGTGCCTTCCATTGATATTTTGTGACAACCTCTTGTCAGACCAGGAAAGTGACACTTCACATGGTCAAGCAGTGCTAAGTGAGGCCAAAAATGGCAACATTTCTGGCTGATATTGCATTTCCACACCTGTTAGAAGGTCATCTAATCCTAAGATCTTAATTTGCAACTAGTTTCATCAACCTTACAGATAATTTTATGACATATTTGCATTTTGGTGAGATTTTGGGCCTATTTGTTTTCTGAAAATACATGGACTGTGTGGGAGCTGTAACCGGTTGCACTAAATTTCATTGAACATTTAAAAGATTGTTTCTTTAAATGATTTTTGGGGGAAGATTGGTTGTGATTAATCGCAAATTTTGGCAATTAAACGTTTAGTAAATTATTCGCAAATCAACAGCACTATTGTGATATGATCAGTTTTGATACGACGACATGGGAAGGGGAATGCTTTTCATTCCAATTTCCCTTCATATTAATATAATGGTTCTTCAGAATAGTCCTAGATCCCTTTCATACCAAAAGGAGTACAATCCTTTGCACATCACTTATTTTTTAAATTTCAATAAGAGTACTAAGGTATTTTCCTTCACATAGGGGAGGGAGGAGAACAAATAACAATGCCACATTAATTGACCAGTAGTTTAATTTACCCACTCCCCCCACAAACACAGTGGGGTGATTGAGAAGGACGTGATGAGCATACTAAACCATTACTAAGCTAACCTGATTTAAGTTCCACCCTAATGAATAAATATATTCGGTTGCACTAGTTTGATTTTCACCCATTAAGAAACTCTAAATCAAATATTAATTTCTGCAAATTCCATTCAACAAAATTTATATGGTTTTTGATTGGTACCAGTACTTTGATAAAATTCTTCTTGTGTTTGAGTACCTTTTAAACCTCACACGTTCGAAGAACCACGGAGCCAGAATAAATCTGATACACTGTCCAAAAGCAGCTTTAATTGTTTATTTTTAACTGGTAGGACAAGCAATATGTAATTATACAGTTTATTGTGTAGGTCTCACAATATTCAATATTTACTACTTTAAGAATAACTGTCTTTAAAAAAGCTTTAGTCAAAAAGTGAGGGGGTCAAATGTGATGTCAAAGGAATTTTGAAATAACACAATTTGATACTCATGTCAATGAAAATGACTGAAGTACTCACAAGACATAATTATGATCAATTTGAACATTCTTATCGTAAGAGACCTTGGATTATTGCAGGGGGAGGGGGGAGTTCTAGCCTTTGTGTCATATAGCATTATGCATATGATTTACTATACAACTTGGCCAATTATTAGGGAGGGGAGGACCTCCCCCAACCCCATATGCTCCTACGGCCCTGATAAATCCTCAGTTTTTGGACGCCAGCCCCTTTAAATACTACAAACATAACAATTGCTGAACAGTTTTTATGATACTTTGGTAACGATCTTTCTAACACAAACAATTTTGGACATGGATTTCTGTTTCCATCATACAGCATGAATAATATATTATGTTTGTTTGTTTGTTTGACGAGGGCTTATGGATAGTGGGGAAAAAATCATAAAATCATACTAACATACAAAAAATCATCATAGAAAAGATATAACATGGACAAGTGTGGGAGGGAAGGGGGGGGGGAAGGGGAGGCGGAGGAATGCAATTCTTGTACCTCCAAAAAACATATGTTTCTACATAAGTTTATATGTACAGTGGTCTGCAATCCTCATCCAAGTCCAAATTAATTTTAATTTGAAAATAGATACAGAAGAAACCTCCAGATAATACTCCATTGCAACCAGCAAAAGATTCTTAATTACTTTGGGAATTTCAAATTAAAATTGAGAGATGATATGTCAGTTCTTTTTTGTTTTCATAAGATCTTATTAAACACTGTTACAGCATAAGGTGTATTGTAATATGTGTCTAAAGGATTTCTAAAGTACAACATGTAATGAATATATTCTCTAAAATAAAAAGAAAAAAGATAATATAAAAGTGAAAGTATAGATTAGATCCTTCATCATGAGATCGACCTATATTTTCATTTCAAGTCCAGGGTATATGCACTTTAAAGATAAGTTAAAATTCAGGAACTTCTGTTTTATATGATGTTTTATGCAGCACATGTTATAATCATAACATTTGTGTTTGTCAGAGTGGGGCAGAGTCAAAAAACAATTCTTTCCTTTGTACAAAAAAGTTGGAATACATTTTTACAAATGTCACAGTCTTCTCTAAATATTGTGGCCCTAGAGACACTCATGCTGGTGCAGTAAAGCTTCAGCTTCCCAACTAGCAAGCCAGGTTCATTTGATGGTGGATCTCTTAAGTGCTCTGCAACTCAGGTTAATAAAACAGCCATAGGTTTTTAATGTTATAGATCCCAATAGAGTTCTGATGTAGGGCAGGGCCCAAGCTTTGCTGCCTGCCCTGCCACTCCAATTTTTTTTCAGCTCTCTGAAAACTTAAAATCTTTATTAACTCATAAATGAAATACCTTACATGGACATAGAACACAGAATGATAGCAAAGTAAGAACTTGTCCAGTTTGGCTAATGAATGGTCCTTATGAGTCAGAATTCTGAGGTACAATTATATCTAAAATCCCAGAGCTTCACCAGGGGCACCCTAAAACCCACACCGAAAAGTGCAGTGCTTAGCGCATGCATTAATGTGCCCCTCAACAAATCTAGCACCCTGTCCCTTTTTACATCAAGTTAGGGTGTCTGTGGGGATGTTATAAACCTAATAAACCCAAACCTAATACATTTTTTGTTGTATTGATGAGAGACATGGGGAAACATGACATGGATCAGACAACATCAATACATTTGCTACAGTACTTCCTGCTACAAACGTTACAGATCAAACAATCAGGACAATGATGCAGCGTACTCCTCGACCGTACATAAATCCATTAATCCAGTGTGTCAGACATCGGATAATTGAGTTTCCTGGAACAAATACTGCAAATGCCAGACAGTGAATAAAGACTGCCAACAGTAATATGCACTCTACATTCCAAATAATGGCGAGTGACTACCAGACCATCAGTATGTTACATTTGATATACAATCGAAACATAATAGGATATGATTGCACCTATACTAGGATATGATTGCACCCATTTGCATATCCCCATTCCCCACTCCCAGGTCAACCAACCTTTTCTGCAAAATGCAAATTGTGTTGGAATTGCAGGAAACTTGTCATAACCTGCTGCGCACTATTGCATTTCTGACTTTTAAGTACCAAGGATTTTCTAAAAGGTAATATACCAGTATTTGGGACCTTTTTTGTTGAAATATATCCACTGATTTTGCAAAATTTTCCATAAAATTTCAGTTGGAGAAGGAATTTTCTCCCCATGCTTGTCGTACACTAATTGCCTTCAAGCTATCAAGAAATTTTATATCTTTCCTCAAAACATGACTTGAGACAAATGTACGACTTGCAAACACACAAAAAGAGACAAGAGAGTTGCCAATGAAAACAATTCCAATAATCTAACGTATACTGTTTTGTCCATTTGTGTCTATATCAAGACGATTATTGTCAACAATGATATATTGCTATCCTAGATTCCCAGGTAATTCATATTACTTCCTTTAAAGATGAAAACAGAAATGTAGTTTTCATTGATAATACAAAACATGAAACATTTTCTAATCAAGGAAAGCATCACTTAATAAGGATAAGATTCCCATTTGCAGATGCAGGAAATGTGGAATTACTTATTATTTCCTCATTTTGTTTTCCATAATGTTCATGTGTAAAGCTATAGCAAAGAACTGTACATGCAGAACAACTCACACAATCTTTTTGTTTCTTGTGAAGTGTTAAGAAACAAGCAGCATCTATGTAAACATTTAAACCACTATTTAACTAAATATTTATTTAAAACTTACTTAAAACAAACAAAACTTTAATTAATACTTTAAACGTTTTCCCCCTTTGGGCTTTGATAATTGATTTTAAACTGTTATCATTACGACAAAACAGCATTTAGCTGATCTACATGTTCAGTTCGGTTCATACCGCCCATCAGGGGACTCAATAAGTCCCCCGATCAGGAGACTAAAGCATGCGAACTGTCGTCGCACTGCCAATCAGGGGACTCAATAAGTCCCCCGATCGGGAGACTAAAGCATGCACACAATAAGTCCCCCGATCGGGAGACTAAAGCATGCACAGTCGTACCCCCGATCAGGGGACTCAATAAGACCCCCGATCGGGAGACTAAAGCATGCACACTGTCGTACTGCCGATCAGGGGACTCAATAAGTCCCCCGATCGGGAGACTAAAGCATGCACACTGTTGTACCGCTGATCAGGGGACTCAATAAGTCCCCCGATCGGGAGACTAAAGCATGCACACTGTCAACCGCTGATCAGGGGACTCAAGACTAAAGCATGCGCACTGTCGTACCGCCGATTCAGGGGCTCAATAAGTCCCCCGATCGGGAGACTAAAGCATGCGCACTAAGCTTACAGTGATATATAAAAGCTGCCATTTTTATTGTGAAGTTTTAGTCATAGACAATTATCACGGGTTTCATTAAAGGTTTGTAACAAAGTTTGCTTTGTTCATGTTCAATTTCGCGAAAGTATAACAACTTCGTTACTATCACGCAGTTATTGCTAAATAATTTTCACAAATCTCCAAGTTATTTCTTATAATTTCAGAAAATCTTCTTAAAGCGCGACTGCCTAACGGTAACACATAATAAGATTTCACCACTTTTCTTCAAATTTCTCGAAAACCACACTGTGAATTTTAAAAGCGCACAGTGAAAAAAAAATTCATATACCATTATTTCAAATCGTGAAGAAAAATTCAAACCCTTTGCAGTGGTTGAAAGTTCCCCGAGCTCAAAATGTGTCTGATTCTTATGTTATTCCTATACAAACTTTGAATTTGGATAGATGCATTGTGGAATACTTCTGTAAAGGATCCCCCTGTAGGGAGAACAAAACTGTTCTCCCGATCGGGGATACCAACCGGACTGCTGTTGATGCTGCAGTGGCTTAGTGACAGGCAGAGATCGCGTTAACGACAAATTTGTCGTATATTACGCCATGGCTGAAATTTCTTACGACACACGTTGTACCTGCGTCGTAGGATTAAGATATAGCATGTGGAATTTTACACCAGAGTTTTTCATTAACATAACTAAAATCATGAACATCTTACCTCTCTGATGCGATTCAAAGTTTTATTTTACACAAAAATGATTTTGAATTACTCACAAATAAAAGAAAAATGGCACAACTACAAGACTAATGGCCGAATGATTCAACATGCCCGTAGTGCAGCCATGAACACATTTAGGATAGTACATAGGCCCTATGCATGATGTACGTACACTGTACAGTGTATGTGAAAGTTTTGATGTTGTTTTGAATGCAGGCTCTCAATTGTCAACAATATTATGAGCTAGGATTGAACTTTCCTCCTGTATTGTGTTGATCGTGTATCAGTAAAGTGATCACAGTCTGCAAGTCAAGTTACTATACTGTAAGGAAGTAGGCGTGTTCAAGATCTGAATAGTATATTATCGTTGACAATTGGTCAAAGCTCACTAAAACCTTATGAAAATTTGGATACGATAAACAAAAGTATTTTCTAGTTTATTTTGGGATTGTTAATCCAAATTTCATGACCCAACAATCAACATTATACAAGGATTGGGTATGAAGTTTTCGTAATATTTTTTGTGATAATAATAGTCCGATTTTGTGATGTTTTTGGCATTTTAATTTGACATTTTAGTGTGTTGTGTTAACAATTACTTGCATGCTTTGCTAGCGTGCAATGCCCTGTACATTACGCAATGCCCTGTACATACAACGGCAAATTTACAAAATACGCCAAACTTCAAGGGCTTGTCGTAAACAAATACGCCAGGCAAAATATTCTAACGCAAAATATTTTAACGCAACCTCTGGTGACAGGTATTCCAAAGGTGTGTTTCCCCAACAAGAGGCCTGCATTTTATCCTTGAGCAACACACTTGCATCAGTCTCCTAAGCTGTTAAATGAGTACCTGAGCAGTGCTGTGGACATTACCTAAATTAACCCGAGATGAGCTGTCCAACATTTTAATGGAGTGCTTTGTTGGCTAATGAAAAAAATACAATGTAATGAATTATACAAAATTTTACTTGAAGTGTTCACAATCACATCTACTGCTATATAAGGTTTTTCACTTCATACAGGTATGTTTCTAGGCGACTAGAGTGCATTCAAACATTCATGAGCAAAAGCTATCAAGAAGAAAGACCCATTTTACTGTATAAATGCTCTCAAGAAACAATGGAAATTTTTAGTCAAATTTGACTTGAATAGACATATTGGTATCTTCAAAAGTCATATCAGCGTTAAAATGAACTACTTAACCCCCTCACCTGTCAAAAGTCTTGAAATGAACACAAATAATTTTGATAAAATACCTTTGTAAAATTTGATTAACTGTATTCAGACAGTGAATCAAGATTGCCAAGATGTGGTATGCACTCTACATTCCAACTCATGGCAAATGACTACCAGACCAACAGTATGTCATATTTGATATACATTCAGAACATACTAGGATATGATTGCACCCATTTGCATCCCCCCCCTTCCTCCCCAGGTAGACCACCCTTTCTACAAAATGTAAATTGTGTTGGAAACAGGAAACTTGTCATCACCTGCTCCGCACTATTGCATTTCTGACTTTTAAGTACCAAGGATTTTCTATGAGGTAATACACCAGTATTTGGGACATTTTTGTAGCCTTTTTTGTTGGAATATATCCACTGATTTTGCCTAATTTTCCAAAACATTTTAGTTGGAAAGGGAATTTTTTCATCATGCTTGTTGTACACTTAATTGCCTTCAAGCTATCTAGAAATATCAATATAATATAAATAATATTATATTAATATCAAAACATATTAACATCTTCTAATATAAATGAAAGTTAAAATCTTTTAATATAAATGAATGCTAATATCTTTAATATATCTATGCGATATGGTTCTTTGAGATATGGTTCTTGTAAACAGTATTTTCAAGTTGTTCACACACAATGCTGACCAGCAATTAGCATGTGTAAATAATAGTTTGCTTCACAAAAGAGTTAAAAATGAACATGGAAATCCCCTCACATGGTAGTATTGTGCAATATCATACAGATCAAAGAGATTACTACTACTTTGCAGGGTGCTGAATACCTCATTCACTGTACAGTATATCTTCTGTGATACATTACATCTACTAATCTGTCCATCTTCCAGAGGATACTTCAGTCAGTTTTGAAATTCCAGGATTATTTTCCAGGTATATTTTTCTTTCAATATTTCTATGCTAATGATAAGCATTATTGAGCTATATTATAGATACAGTATGTTAATGTGTACTGCAGGCTATAGTGAACTGTGTTTTTAAAAGAGCTGCAACAGTTGAAATAGTGTACTTACATTTTTTTACAGCCCTTATACATGCAATTACATGTACTTGAGAAGGGAATGGTGTGTGTGTGTTTGGTCCAGGGGGAAGGGGGTGGTAGACTGGAGGTGATTGGGGGTATAGAGAAAACTATAAGCCTGCCCCAATTTAATAGATCTCCAGGAGGGGAGGGGTGAGGGGACCAAAGGTATGAAGAAAACTCTATAACCCTCCCCTATTTCACAGATCAACAGAATCATTTTGTCATATTCGCATGTAGTTTGCAAAAGATGCAGATATGCTTCTCACTCTATTGATTCCTAGCCCTCTCATTCATATTTTAGGTGTCCAAACTTCATACTATATGAAATTGCTACAGTACCTTCTAAGCATCCTATTTTGTTATTACCAGCTGCATTGCTCCTTTCTGATTCAAACAGGGGGGTGTAGCTCGCTTTCTTGACACATACTGGGGGTTGTAGCTCGCTGTCTTGACACATACTGGGGGTTGTAGCTTGGGGGTTGTAGCTCGCTGTCTTGACACATACTGGGGGTTGTAGCTCGCTGTCTTGACACATACTGGGGGTTGTAGCTCGCTGTCTTGACACATACTGGGGGTTGTAGCTCGCTGTCTTGACACATACTGCGGGCTGTAGCTCGCTGTCTTGACACATACTCGAGGTTGTAGCTCGCTGTCCTGACACATACTGGAGGTTGTAGCTCGCTGTCTTGACACATACTGAGGTAGCTCGCTGTCTTGACACATACTGGGGGTTGTAGCTCGCTGTCTTGACACATACTGGGGTAGCTCGCTGTCTTGACACATACTGGAGGTTGTTGCTCGCTGTCTTGACACATACTGGAGGTTGTAGCTCGCTGTCTTGACACACACTGGGGGTTGTAGCACGCTGTCTTGACACATACTGGGGGTTGTAGCTCGCTGTCTTGACACATACTGGAGGTTGTAGCTCGCTGTCTTGACACATACTGGGGGTTGTAGCTCGCTGTCTTGACACATACTGGGGGTTGTAGCTCGCTGTCTTGACACATACTGGGGGTTGTAGCTCGCCGTCTTGATACATACTGGGGGTTGTAGCTCGCCGTCTTGACCCATACTGGGGGTTGTAGCTTGCTGTCTTGACACTTACTGGGGGTTGTAGCTCGCTGTCTTGACACATACTGTAGATTCAACTTCAGCTCATCCAAACTAATCATGTCTACACCGTGTCTGTATAATTAAAGGAGCACTAGACTGAAAGATGAGGGCATATTTTTAGGGATCCCCAAATAATTGAATGCCTACCTAGCACCCAATGGTATAGCAATTTTCTGCTCAATATGAATATTCAAGTGACCTTTGTCCTCATGTTGTCCGTGGGCTATGAAGATGTAAAGTTTATTGATCTGTAGTGGATAATAAATTTGTGAAATTCACAAAAATGAGCGCCCTGCACTTTTCAGTCTAGTACTCCTTTAAGTTTGAGATTTATATATATATATATATATATATCATGCTCAAATACACAAGTGATGGGAGCTGAAAATTGCTAAGGCATCCAAAATTTTATTTCATGATCCGAGACAGAATCGACAGCCATGGGGATATTGATTTATCATTCGTGAGATAGCTACTGTACACCATAATAACTTTACAGACACACAACACTTTAACTGAGAGTATAATGAGGCATTTGCTGAAAACACAAACACTATTTATCTTAATATTCAAGAGTGATTATAGCAGTGAAAAAGCTAAAGTGAAATTTGAGTTGAATCCCCAGATCAAATCTGACGTCAAAGTAGATTCAAGAAAAATACTGTATCGTCACTTTAAGTTGGAAATAGATATAAGCTTTCATTAAAAAAGATAGTATTTTAAATTCAAATATATGATAAATGTATATTATTCTCTCCCATAGGTCATAATCTTTTTAGGTATATCCTTGCATTTCAAAACAATTAGCTTAATATCTTTAACTTCTTACAAAAATAATTTTCTTGTGTCAAAACAGTATATATAGGATAATATTCACTGAAAGATTCCAGTTTAACTGAAGTAGAATTTCATTAATTTCACCACCGAATTACAGAGAGCCATATACTTCAAAATTGCTTTTAATGAATTTTGTATTTCCAATCTGCATGTTTTTTGTATTATCAACATATCCAGGATATTACTTATGATTAGAAATGCCTGCAGGGTAATAAATGAAAATGTGAAATCACCTAAACATAATTCATGCAATATATCATGTTTCATTTTATTAGCAGTGGCTTGTTTTACTGTTGTATAAGAGTTACAAAGCTATACAATTATATAATTACATAATATTGCCAGACAATAGTGTCGAGCACTCTGTCTGCAACAATCTGGTAAATATTAAAAGAGAACTTAATTTACCGACATCCTCTGTCTGAGCTGCTAGCACAGAATGTTATGTTTCTTGAATTTTGGATGCATATAATTTTCTTTTCTGTTTAAAACAAAATAGCTAGTTTTCCAAGATTGAGACTGATTTGAGGCCTATATGAAAATGATTGAGATCGATAAGGCCAAAAATTAAATATATATGTAAGTTACTGATTGACTGTCAGATACTGTGCTGACCATCGCAGTTTAATTAACATGGGTATATATACATGTAAGAAAGAATGTATAGGCAAATTGGTGCCCTCTCTATCTCAGACCCCTCCCTATCTCAGACCCCTCCCTCCCTGCCCCAATCCCCTACCTGACTCCTCCTTCCCTGCCCAGCTCCTTCCTGCCCCAGCCCCTTCCTGCCCCAGTCCCATCCCTGCCCAAGTCCCATCCCTGCCAGAGTCCCATTCCTGCCCCAATCCCATCCCTGCCCAGTCCCATTTCTGCCCCAGTCCATCCCTGCCCCAGTCCTGCCCCAGTCCCATCCCTGACCCAATCCCATCCCCAGTCCCATCCCTCCCGCCCCATCCCTGCCCCAGTCCCATTCCTGCCCAAGTCCCCTCCCTGCCCCAGTCCCCTCCCTGCCCCAGTCCTCTGCCTAAGTCCCTCCCTGCCCCAGTCCCCACCCCTGCCCCAGTCCCCACCCTGCCCCAGTCCCCTGCCCTAGTCTGACCAATTCCCTTCCTGCCCAGCCCAGTCCCTCCCTGCCCCAATCAGCTCTCCTCCCTGCATACAGTAGTCTAGTCACCGAGCCCTGCTCTAAGTCCCCCTTTGGACACACACAAAGGCAACCCCTATGCAAGCCTGAATTTCTCACCCAACATTTCAGGTAGAAGGAATCAATTTATATGGCCATCAACCTCACAATAACCTCCTTATAACCTTGCAATTTTATGGCCATTATCATCACAATAACCTACTTATAACCTTGCAATTTATGGCCAATAACCTCATAATAAACCCCTTATAACCTTGCAACTTATGGCCATTAATCTAACACTAACCTCCTCATAAGCTTGCATTTTATAGCCATTATCTTTACAATAACCTCCTTAAAACCTTGCAATTTATGACCATTATCTTTACAATAACCTCCTTATAACCTTGCAATTTATGGTCATTATCTTCACAATAACCTCCTTATAGCCTTGCAAATTATGGCCATTATCCTAACAATAACCTACTTATAACCTTGCAAATTATGGCCAATAACCTCATAATAATCTCCTTCTAACCTTGCAATTTATGGCCATTAATCTCACAATAACCTCCTCATAACCTTGCATTTTATGGCCATTATCTTCACAATAACCTCCTTAAAACCTTGCAATTTATGACCATTATCTTTACAATAACCTCCTTATAATCTTGCAATTTATGGCCATTATCTTCACAATAACCTCCTTATAACCTTGCCATATATGCCATTAACCTCACAATAACCTCCTTATATAAAACCTTACAATTTTTCTCCACACATTGAAAATAATTACTATCCTTTTGAATACATCAGACAATGCACACAATGACTTGTATAAAAGTTGTGATGAAAAGCGAACAGATGCTGGTGCGTCAAGCAAGATACATTAAACATTCAGGCATACACTCAAGAACTTACACCAATTGTCTAAAATCATCTTACAGACACCAGAGCTCTATAATTTACTGAGCTGAGTCACCTCTGAAAACCAATCAGCAAACCTTGCATTTGGTTCTAAAACCAGACCTACAATCCTCTTAGCTCACCGCATGAAACATGGTTTCATTTTCGGTTTCTATGGAAACAGTGAAGAAACATGAAGCTTCACATATATGTTTTGATTGTGACAAAGAAGTTTGAGAGATAAGTGATGTGCTGCTGTGACAATCTCAAAGGGCGAGAACCATCTAATTCAGTTTCTCCCAAATGAGTATATATTGGATTTTCACTTTAGATTGCAGGAACAAATTCTGCATCAAGTATATTAGTATGGTGATTACAACTTTCTATGGTATGTACTGTAAGTACATGTAATGCAAACTTGTGTATACTTTGTATCACATAATCACACACTGCGCATCATAATATTCAATTTCAATAATTCAACAAAACTGATGATCTGAGAATTGACTATTTTTTATAAGTTATCAAGTAAAAATTAGGTACCTCTGCTACAACCATATTTAATAGCTAATTTGCATCTATCTTTAAGAAGCCAGATATCACCAACAAACCTTTTAAACTAGATGGGATGCAGACTGAGAAGACGTAAACACAAAGGACACAATTAAATATGGTATACCTTTAAGAATACAGTAAACAGGCACCCTTTTCACCTGAATTGAAAATACATCTGTTGATTTTTATTTGGGCAATGTCTCATCTTCATTTGGAAGGCACAGAAACTTTAGAGGATAAGCCCCCTTCCCCTCCATACCCCTTGTCTAGACCTCACTAACAATCATTCATAACATTTGAACAGAGAGCTTCCATATCTAACTGGCAGCTCTATCTCCTCCACGTTTGCTAAATTAAAATGATCACTTTCTTTGCTCGACTCAGACAGTTGAATTCGTTTGCTCCATTTCCCATAATCAATTACGAGGACAGATTGATATTGATCTGTAGTTTGACACTGTGGAAACTTCCTCCTCAATTTTTTCTCAAATCATTGCGCATGAATTCAACTCGGCAAATGAATTTGTGTCTGCGGGGAAAACCACTAACAAGAACACAAACTTGTAGAAAGCTTCATCTTCATTCACAGATTGTAAGGTCTAGAGACATCTACTTTAGATCAAGCAAATTCATGCTTTTTGGAATTAGATGCAATTCTGAATAGTACTTTATATTTTGTGAAAAGGTTTTCTTGATTTTTAGGTACGGCTGAGTAAAAGCTCCATGATATTTTAAATATATGCAAAATTGATGACAGAAAGTTGAAGGCGATTACAGTAAGATCTTCATGTAATTTCTTGGAGGTTTTGTTATTAAAATTCATCTACAATTGATGACCCTCAGAAGAATGTTCCCTCAAAATGTCAAATGGAGACACGATGACAAAGTCAAAAATATAAGTAAGTTAATTCCTCTTGTGTTATACAGTATCCTTGAACCCCATTGCACACCCCCCGAAAAGTTTAATAAAACAAAAACTGAAAATTTGAGAGACTTCAGGTGCTCGGTTCTGTCCACCAGCTTTTCTGATTGAGAGGACATCAGGCTGCAGGCTTCGTTTAACAACAAATTTGTCATATATTAACACCATGGCTGAAATTTCTTAGAACATACGTTGTACCTGCGTCATAAAATTTAGATATAGCGTGTACAATTTTACGCCAGAGTTTTTCATTGACTTAAATGAAAATCATGAAAATATTACCTATCTGATGCGATCCAAACTTTTATTTCACACAAAAATGTTTTTGAATTACTCATAAAATAAAAGAAAAAATGACACAACTACCAGACTAACCGCCGAATGATTCAACATGCCCGTAGTGCTATACATAAACACATATAGGTTAGTACATAGGCCCTATACATGATGTACATACACTGTACAGTGTACGTGAAAGTTTTGATGTGGTTTTGAATGCAGGCTGTCAATTGTCAACGACATTATTAGCTAGGATTCTACTTTCCTCCTCTATTGTGATAGTGTATCTGTGAAGTGATCACAATCTGCAAGTCAAGTTACTATACTGTAAAGAAGTAGGCAAGTTCGAGATCTCAATTGTATCTTTTCGTTGACAATTGGTCAAAGTTCACTAAAACCTCTAAAAGTTTGGATACGATAAAGAACATTTTTTATTTTGGATTGTTAAGCCAAATTTTATGATTCAACAATCAACATTATACAAGGATTGGGTAAGAACTTTAAAATATTTTTATGATAATAATAGTCTAAATGTTTTTAGTATTTTGAGCGCAATTTCCATTCACTTTAGCGAGGTAGGCCTACAAAAGTGTGTGTTAACAATACTTGCAAGCTTCGCTAGTGGGCAGTGCCCTTTACATTACGCAGTGCTCTGTACATACGATGGCAAATTTACAAAATATGCCAAAGCTCAAGGGCTTGTCGTAACCAAATACGACAGACAAAAAATCATAACACCACCTCTGTCCAGCTATATGGTCTCTTTGTTTTGCAGGATTGTGTCAAAGTAGCAAAGCAAGGATCATCTTCTCAAAATATGGACCTTTTAGGAATTTTCTGAGCCTTGTTATACTCTGATGACCATTGGGGGTTGCATGACCCTGTCAAAGCCCCCTGGTTACATCCATGACCCCGCCGAACCCCCTGGTTACATCCATGACCCCGTCAAAGCCCCTGGTTACATCCATGACCCGGCCGAACCCCTGTATATATCAATGACCCCGTCGAACCCCCTGGTTACATCCATGACCCGCTGAATCCCTGGTTACATCCATGATCCGCTGAACCTCCTGGTTACATCCATGACCCGTCGAACACCATGGTCACATCCATGACCCCATTGAACCCCTGGTTACATCCATGAGACCCAGGTTACATCCTTGACCCCGTCGAACCCCCTGGTTACATCCATGATCCCGTTGAACCCCAGGTTACATCCTTGACCCCGTCGAGCCCCTGGTTATATCCATGATCCCTGTCAAACCCCTGGTTACATCCATGATCCGTCAAACCCCTGGTTACATCCATGCTTCTACAGTTCATATGAAAATTTAACATTTTTTTAAAAATATTCATTATTTGCTAATTAATGCTGACAAGTGTGTAACTCCCTGGTCACACCTATATACCACATGACCATACACATCAGTAGCACCGGAAGCGCTGACAAATCAAAGGACAATGTTCCATATTTGCCACCCCATTACTCTTTTTGGACAAACCAAATTTATGTTCTGAAAGTAAAATCAAAAGAAATATACTGTATTAAGATGAAAAAAAAACATTAAAAGTATTTCAGGGTTCGACCCCACAGGCAACATTGATAAACATATTGTACATAAAACTTCAACCCTGAGACTGGGGTATCAAATTATTCCAAATTACCAATTCATGAATGTAATAATTTTCAATTATAACCACCCAAAAAAAAAAAATTAACAAAATCTTTGAGAACATGAATTGAAGGGGGAGTGTAAACTCAGTGGTATATTTTGTAGTAATATTTCTTTCTGCTTCCAGGACATGCAAGGCAATCATTTTGACAATGACTCACCACACCTGAACAAATACTCGAAACACCCTAATGAATTATGGGATAGCGCTATGTGCTACATTGAGCAAACAGACATGTACAGTACTCCTAAGCACCTGCCAGTAGCAATATACAATATGCAACATAACACACTTGTTTCTGGGAGAAATGTGTTTCAATCAATATTATTTTTCTTTAATTTCACAAAAAACAGTGACTTTAAGAAATATTTTGAGAAAACAATAGATATTAAATTTAAAAGATTCAAGCAAAAATCATTAACAGTTTAACAAACCCCTAGATTAATCTAGAAATGGGCAAAGTGTCACTAACCCAATGGGGCATTTATAAAGCATCAAAGCCAGAGCAGGTTTAAAGGGACTTGAAATGTAAATAAACGAGCTTTGTGAACAAAATGCACAGAGCTTTGTGAGAAGGGCATGGTGGAGGCAATGAGGGGGCAGAGTGGAGGTTACATGGGGCAGGGTGGAGGGAATGAGGGGCAGGGTGAAGGGAATGAGGGGCAGGTGGAGGCAATGAGGGGCAGGGTGGAAGCAATGAGGGGCAGGCAACAGGGCGGCAGGGTAAAAGCAATGAAAGGCAGGGTGGAGGAAATGAGAGACAGGTGGAGGCAATGAGGGGCAGGGTGAAAGCAATGAGGGGCAGGGTGGAGGCAATGAGGGCAGGATGGAGGTAATAAAGGGCAGGGTGGAGGAAATGAGGGCAGGGTGGATCGAGGCAGGGTGGGAGGCAATGAGGGGCAGGGTGGATCGAGGCAATGAGGGGCAGGTGGATCGAGGCAATGAGGGGCAGGGTGGATCGAGGCAATGAGGGGCAGGGTGGATCGAGGCAATGAGGGGCATGGTGGAGGCAGTGTAGGGCAGGGTGGAGGCAGTGTAGGGCAAGGTGGAGGCATTGAAGGGCAGGGAAGTAATGACGGCAAGGTGGAAGCAATGAGGGTGAGGTGGAGGCAATGAGGACAGGGTGGAGGCAATGAGGGCAGGGTGGAGGCAATGAGGGACAGGGTGGAGGCAATGAGGGGCAGGGTGGAGGCAGTGAAGGGCATGGTGGGGGTAGTGAAGGGCAGGGTGGGGGCAGTGTAGGGCAGTGTGGAGGCAGTGAAGGGCAGGGTGGAGGCAGTGAAGGGCAGGGTGGAGGCAGTGAAGGGCGGGGTGGAGGCAGTGAAGGGCGGGGTAGAGGTAATGAATGAGGGGCAAGAACTAGCACTCCTGTGAAAGAGCAAAACTAATGGCCTGAGGACCATTCCAAGAAAATATTGCATATTGAATGATATAAGCCTGGTATTATCAAATGTACACATTAGAAAATTTATGAAATCAGAAACCTGGTGAAATCCATTACTACTTTAAGTGATGTAATTTCCTCCTTCTTTCGTACCCTAACGTTTCTGTTTGCTTATGTCTACAAATTTTTTTTTGTCACTTTGAGGAAAAGAAAGAAGAAAAAACACAGACATGCTGTTAGTACTGTATGTCAACTTTCCAAGTGTCAAGTGATTCACACGATTAAATGCATACAGTATATGAAAGTGAAAATACAGTCCCATCTGAAAAACTAATTATTTACTGAGCTGTTTTTGTTTCTGCATTCTACAAAAAAATGTTGTCAATTGAGGAGAAAAAAAGGAGAAACACAGACATATACTGTACTGTATGTCAATTTTCCAAATGTAAAGTGATTCATACAATTAAATGCATACAGTATATGAAAGTGAAAATAACTTCCCATCTGAAAAACTAATTGTTTACTCAGCTATTTTTGTTCTTGCATTGATGCACTGATATTTACATGTTAGCGTTTGTTTATGTAGAACATTTACAAAGAGAAATCGTCTTTATACCCCGAGGCTTAGATGGTTGAATAAACTCATTCTGAGCCAAATACTTGTCCTACCAATAATTTTCTTTCTTTATTAGGTTCTTTTCTTTATTATGCTGAACAAGTGAATACTACTATTATTGTAGTTTTAGGTTTACTACGGTTCAAAATGTCCTGACAGAACTACATGGAGTACTTATATCAATCACGGCACCAACAGCCGTGTTAATAACCAGTTGTGGAGCACTAGTTGGAGACCCACAGTGGCGCCACCGAAACAAATTTATTGGGGTGGGGAGGCATAACTGAAATTGTATTTAGAAGTGTGTACCACCTTTGGTGTAACTTCGCATACAAAGTATATGTCACAAAGGCGTGGGATCCGGGGTCCTAGTGGGGTCCAGGGCCCTGCATTTTTTGTGGGTTTGGTGGCAGGAAATTGCTTAAAATCATGTCAAATACATACTAAAACCATTTTGAATTTTTAGGATGAGGGGGAAACATGCACACCCCTCCCCCCCCTTTCCTTGTCCCCATGCCGGCCCCACTGGAAACCCACAAAGGATCAATTGAGTCCAGGGTACTGCAGATTGGGAAGCCGTTCGAAGATCAACCACACCAGCCACTGAGATCTCTAACATACCATATTTTCTTGATGAAACACTGATATTAGAGTGTTCATCACAAAATTGTTATTTCATACTAAAGCACACAAGATACTCCTTTTGATATTCAAGTTTACTGACATGCAGTCCAGAGTCACTGTTTACCTTGTCAACCATTCCCCCTTTGTTTAATGTTTACATTAAACAAACAATGTTTTAAGTAGCTTTTAACCATTTCAACTTGTGTTCAAGTTCATGAAGTCACTGTGTTTTGAACGTTATGCATCTTCAAGAGGATCCATGTTGTCAACTATCTGTTTTTGTTCAAATGTAAACAGTAACGGTATAAACAATCGTGAGATTCAAATTTTAAAGTCTAATGACAATGCATGACTACACTTAATGACTGAAATTTATAAGCGTTACTGCCTACAAGACAATATATCAGTTTAAAAATAAACATTTGTCACTCATTTATTCTTTTTAATATTCTAAACCAATGAGCATTTAATTGCTTTATATAATACTTGAAAATATAATGACCAAAATGGGGGTGTAGCCAGCCTTTTTGGATTGGGGGTCCATGAGGGAAAATATTGGACCTTTTAATATATTTTATGGACCTTAAATTAAACCTTACTTTACTCACATAAGAGGTATTTTGACTGCAACACCCCCTCCCTCCTTGGCAACAACCATGGCCAGGATGAAGCTATCTTTTCCAATTGGGGGTCGCAAAGGGAAAATGATTGGACCTTTCAACCTATTTTTGCACCTCTTCTTTACCATTTTTTTTGTCATTTGACCCTTTCAACCCCCTTAGCTACATCCATGCCAAAACCTACATGAACATGTCCCTATTTTCAAGAAATTCATACTGTGCACATAATTGTATAAGTGATTGGTTACCCCACACTCGACAAATATCCACAAGTCAACCTCAAAACAATGGATCGGACTACCCTATTATGTCAGGAAAAGTGGGGGTCTGAATTTACTGCTCGGATATAACCTTTGTTGTCATAGTAAGGCAGGCGAATGATGTGTCAATACCTGGGGCTCTAACATACTGTACATGGCGCTGCCAGTGGAAAAAAAAATCGATGGTGATCGGGATGTATTTTAAAAGACTTAATTTAAAAGTGAAAATAATTCAGATGTATATTTCATAAAAAACCTTGGTTTTGTTTGTCTCCTGGGTCAAAACAACAAACAGTTGTGTAGGAAAACGTTTTAAAACTCTCTAATACCCCCGTGGAGAAACTATGTATATTTTGAACAATATTTTACCTAAACCTAATAATGTTCCAAGCTGTTAATCCTAATACAGGCTATCTACTATTGTTTTGCAAAATACCATGCCAACAAAATATACACATTTGATTACTACAGGTACTGTAAGTGAAGCATATAGAACTATAAAGGAAGTAAGGGCCACACATTTGTATGCTGAATGCACAATACAGGAAAATTGGATGTCTGGCCTCGTTCATGACCTTTGGATGAAATCTGTAATTTATAATTGTTAGGATTACGCTGACCAGTGTCTCGCAGGAAACTGCAAACTCCTTCCACAATTTTGTAATTATCAGATGGAATGAAAAGGCTATCTTTACCGAAAAACAGGCTTGCAGCACACTTGTGACAAACTAAAAGGCCCAACACAGGTTTCATATAGGAAGGAAGGTGGGAAGGGGGGCAGGGGGGAGACAGATGTTGTCATTTGCCAATCGGAAATGTTGGACAAAGAGCATATTGAAAACCATTGCTTTAAAAATCACGGTGTTGAGGGCCCTGAAATACAAGCTTGCTACTGTAGCTTGTGCAAGCTACTGTAGCAAAAACTTTCTGCAAGCTTGCACAAGCTAACAATATTTTTTGCTAGCTGTGCAAGTTAATGTTAGTTTGTGCAAACTACATAGCAAGCTTGTAATTGTTCCAAAATACTAGCTTGCAAGCTAATAAGCTAATGTCAACTTGTGGTAAGCATGCTGCCAGCTAGATATTCTGTAAGGTTACAGTACACTAAGGCTCTCAAAAAAAGCATAGAAACCATTCAGTTAGGTTATAGAAATAGTGAGTTTGTATTAAGCTCATCACAAGCTCACTGCAAGCTTACAATTACAGCCTTAACAAAGTAGTAATTTGCATAACAAGCTCAAATTTTAGACCCTTTATGAGCTTGCAGAACAAAAACAAAGCTAGTTTGCGGATATGAGATTGCTACAAAAAAGTACTGTGCGCTCACTGTGATCTACTAAAAGTTACTACAAGCTTAACAGCAAACTCGTTTATGAGCTCACAGCTACATGTAGCTTGAAGAGTTTAAGTTCTGTGCCAAAAAGTCAGGGCGTCTTTTAAAATACAAGGAAATTTTAAAATAACACAGGTCTAATGTTTGATATTTGTGTCATTGAAAAATTTATCTAAATATTCATTTAGAAATAATTTTGATTAATTTGAACATTCTTATAAAAGGTATTCAGTACCATTACGTACATGAAAAGTGTGCTCAAATAATCTTGAGACTCAATAAAAAATACGCCCTCACTTTTCAGCCTTCAGCTCCTTTAACACAAGCTTATTCAAAGTGAGCTCAACTTTTTATTAGGGTTATTTGCAGAATAGGTCAATGACCTTAACAACTGTTATTTATGGTGTAACAAAAAAGAAGTAACATTTTTATTCAATTTTGCATTTCTGATAAAGGGGATCTCTTAAAGGTGCACCCCAAGCATTAAACACTGTCGTACTGCACATCACAAGTTCATATACTAATGTATGGCATCAAAAATAAAAAAATATGTCAAATAGCATCGTCAATTTTTAACAGAAAGTAGTGAAATTATATACTATTTTTATTGTAGACAACAACACATTCCAGCTAATGCATGCCTCCACAAATCCAAAGACTTAAACGAATTGATACCCTAACAGAAAGGAAAATTAATTGCTTTCACTGCAAATGAGAAAGACCTTAAGTACAATAAATCAGAGATTCATTTGACTGTCACATAAATACAGTTGGTCTAATCCATTAAAATATCTAATTCTAAATCGCAGACTAAAGACACATGATATCTTTTTCAAAAAAAACATTAATTCAAGTACAGTAAGTGACCTTTCATGTTTAATTCACCAAGTGATCTTTTTTGGTTAAAACATGGGAGTTGCAATGAGACTCCCAGATTCAAAGGACAAAATGTATGCGGAGCAACGATTATTGAAAGTACGACGTCAAACACCACTTGTCTGCTCTGTCATGATAGATCTGCCATTTTTAATGCACAGGGAGAGCTTTAAAGAAAGTATCAGATTACTGGACAGAGGATAGAAAATCTTGTAAAATCCTGCTGTAGTATAGCGATAAATTGCTAGTGTTTAATTAAGTAAGTTTATTATGCGTTTCTTAGCTTATTAATTTTAATCAATTTTTTTCACTCTTGGACTGAAATTTCATTTTCAACAGAAAAATTTAACAAGAATATTTTAATTTAATATAATTTAAACAAAAATGATCAGATCTTCAAAAATCTTAAAATTTTCTGGCATTGTAACGTTTGTTGAGTTTAAAGGCACCACGAGTCAGTCAAATGTGCATTTTAATAACGGAATCAAATTATATTACAATAAAACTAATTTTTGCCAACTGTACTGCTATAGTTAGGCTATAGTAAGAATTGGCTGAAATTCATTCCTTTGTAGTGTAATAGGCAAAAATCTTTGGCCTGTTTTGATTGATATGTACAGTATGTGAAAAAGAGGAATTAAGATATACTGTACCTCACCGCTTAACAAATTTCTCTTTGTATAAATCTTTTCATGCTGTAAATGTGATCAAATTTCACAGTTAATTAACAATGTTTCTAAACATAGGCAGAATTTGCCACCCGAAAGTGTGGGTGAGTCAATAGTAATGGGAGGGGAGGGGAAGGGGGGAAATCACATATTTATGCTAAGAAATTAAAAAATACCATACAAAAGATACAAATTCTGAAGAAAAAAAGTGGGGGAAGGGGAGGTTTTCCCTTGCTCCTCAGATCCCGCTTATGCTTCTTAATCAACTTTGCGGAAAATGTTTCCTTCATTACTGTTGAAAAGGAAAGATTATAAATTTCTTAAAAACTCAATTTACCTATAGGGAATTTTTTCTGTACTAAAATAGAAAATATAGTCATCATCTAGGGAGATGATTTAAAATGCAAATTTTTCACAAAATTGATTGTTTTTAAAACAATGATAAAAACTCTGCAAAAAATTCCTAGTCATCTACTTTAATAAATACAATTATGAGCAGTGAACTGCAAAATTCATCTGATTGCTTAAAGATCAAAGAAATAAATGAAGAGTACTTGGCCAAAAAAATGACAATGACTCACCCCTACTACCCCCAGTAATGTCAGTCAAAGGTGAGTCATTGACATATAAAAATAATGACTCACTTGTGTGTCACTGTAAAAAATTGTCACTCACCAGTGACTCCTGGGGTGGGGGCAGGGGTGGGGGGGGGACGGGGGGGGGGGGATGGGGGTCAATTTTCTTCAGACCCATATACTTTGTACAGAGGCAAGTGATTTGGGGTAAGTCATTTTACCAAAAATGTCAGTTACAAGTGACTGAGGGTGCGCCAAATTGTTTTGTCCACCCAGTTTGGTGTAATGACTCACCTTGTTCGGGAGTGTAGGGGCGAGTCACACAATTGACAAGTGCATCACTACCTTGTCCATTTTCCTTTTGAATTTGATTGCCTGCCCCACCTCCCCACCACAACTATGTAAGTCACAGTTTAAATTAAGAATAAATTATCATTATGGGAAGGGCAGCAACTTACCTTTTTGTATCTCCTTTAATATCAGCTCTGGATATTCCTCTGATAACGGTTCTCCTACGGCAACTAACGCAAAGTGTGAGATCGTGCTTGGAAATTTAGCTGAAACTGCTGCCAGGGCTAGATCCCCATCGGCTGCCATCTTATTTTCTGTTCCTGCTTATATAATAAGCCCTTTTACACATCCACAAAATTAATATTCAGAACAATTTATACGATTATATTTCCAAGATGTTGTTACAGGTTACAGTATCCTCTCCTGTAACTTCACATTGACAAACTTCAAAATACAACGTCTGAAAATAACAAAGGCAAAGAAGAAATAATTATAATTTAATTTAAATCAATTTTCCTGCTCAATATGGAATATATCATTAACTTTTTTGTTCCTTTTCGTTCAAATTTCCAAAACATAGGCCTAGGCTACCTCATTTGTTCTGTAGGCTTATTAACAATCTTAACACTGTTGGGTGCACACGTCCAGTGACGAAAACAAAACTTCATAAAGTTGTTCAGGATCGGAGAGCACAGCGAACAATTAATGTGGGCGTGGCCCAGCGAAGATACCTTCGCAGAGAAAAGAAGCTAAAACATGTGCATTCCTCAGATGTAAAGCAGAAGGGAAATCATTATAAAAAGTATTTCTTTTCCTCGATGAGATAACAGTTAAGTAGTTTTATGCGCAAAAAATACTTAATCCTCGCAAATATATTCACTCTCACTTTTCGACTCGCTTTTGAGTTCCGGCGCGGCTGGTCCGAGCTGATGAGAAATTTTGTTATAAATCATATATTTGTTTTTATTATGCTTGAATCAATGTACGGTACAAATTATAATCTATTCTATAGCTTTTTTTCATAAATTATTACAGAAATTTAAATACATTACTATTCAAAAGAACGAACTCTTTTTTACTTGACATTTTCGGCGTAGGAGGAAAACATACGATAATTTACAAATTACTTTGATTTGAGTGTACACTTCCAAATATGTGATATAGACAAGCTCGTTTTACTAGTCCAGTCGTCCGCAGACCGACAGTGATAGCATTGTTGTATGTGATTGGTTCCTTTGTCCGAGATTCGGGGGAATAGACCAATCAATTATCTCTATCAATGGCTCTTATTAAAGGGACATCAGCTGTCAAAAACTGTCTGCTTGGTGCACAACTTTCTTGATTTGTTGTGTATTCGTAAAATTATCGGCGATTTGCAGCACACGATTCCTCATTTTCACCATTTTGCTTTATTTGCAAGAAAGCTGTAAGAAGCTTTTTAACACTTCTCTCCAGCTTTTTAGTTCAAATTGTCTCTAAGACTATGATATTACTTAGGCTATAGGCCTATTAGCCTAACGTAATATAGGCCCTATGTACCAATGTATACAACTTACATACAAGCGAACTTAGGCCTAGCCTAGGCCTACTTACACGTTAGGCTTAACTTAAGTTAGCGTGAATTTTCATTCTCAATCTCAAAAAACAGATCTAATTCTTTCGGAATTTTATTAGGCCAAGCCTAGTACTTTAGTAATTATCTATTGCATAAAGTTATTAAAGCAAATTTCATAGAAATAATTCACAGTTTACATTCTAACGTAACTTATATTCTAAGTTATGAAGCTGGCACAACTGCAGAATCACAGGTGTTCCTAACGTTATAGCAACCTATATGCTTATATTATATATATATATATAAAGAAAGGTAGGACTCTTTCTAACGCTACTATCAAACCGTATAAAAAAAATTCCTTTTTTTTACCACTCACGAATTTTAATTAAACTTTTTTACTCTACTCACATTTGCTGGAGACTACCATCTTCGTGTATAAGCTACGTTATTTGTTAGTTTTTCTCCGATTAGATGTACAAACAATGAATTTTCTACCAAATGACCGTCAAGACAATCTATCCGCCCAACAATTTGCTGCAAACTATAAGAAACGTTGCAATGACGTAATTGCAGTGGCGCTTCTTCATGACGTCATCGCAATGTTTCTTCGGTTTGCAACAAACTGTTGGGCCGATAGATTGTCTTGACGGTCATTTGGTAGAAAATTCATCGTTTGTACATCTAATCACAGAAAAACTAAGAAATACCATAGCTTATACACGAAGAAGGGAGTCTCCAGCAAATGTGAGTAGAGTAAAAAAGTTTAATTAAGATTCGTGAGTGGTCAAAAAAAAGGATTTTTTATACGGTTCTATAGTCTCGTTAGAAAGAGTCCTACCTTTCTTTATATATATGTATAGTATAAGCATATAGGTTGCCATAACGTTAGGAACACCTGTTTGCAGAATGCCCTGCTTTATGCCATACTTTACTAACGCTAGCAAGGCTACAGCAGAAGTAAACATACAGTGTAGCCCTGAAGCCCTTTTCTATCAAACAGACTTCAAGACCTATTTTCCCAGTGTAACCGTGCACGTAGTTCTTCACTCTCGAATTGTCAAAATCTGCACCGTAGCCTAATGTTAGTACATGTACGTGGTAGGCCTAGTACTAATGTTCTTGTTGATTTGTGTGACTCACCCCGAAACCACAGGTGTTTCTAGTACTATGGCAACCTATATACTTATTACACACATATATATATATATATATATATATATACTTATTTATACTTATTATATATATATATATATATATATATATATATTTATACTTATATATATATATATATATATATATATATATATATATATATATATATATATATATATATATATATATATATATATATATATATAATAAGGTAGGTCACCTCCTACATGACTTTCAAACCATATGAAAATTCCTTTTTTTCTATTGAAGTGCTGCTTCTTCATGACGTCATCGCAACATTTTTTTTGGTTTGCAGTAAATTGTCAGGAAATTAAACTGTCATGACTGTAATGGGGGTAGAAATCTCATCGTTTGTACATCTTATCGGAAAAGAAATAACAAATACTGTGGCTTATAAACGAAGAAGGTAGTCTCTGGCAAATGTGAGTTGAGTAAAAAATGTAATTAGGATTCGCGAGTGGTTTAAAAAAAGAATTTTTATTTACGGTTCGAAAGTTGCGGTAGGAAGTGACCTATCTTATTGTATATATGTAATAAGTATATAGGTTGCCATAAAGTTAGAAACACCTGTGCCTGAAACCCCAGGACAATGTGAGTCATTGCACCAAGTTGGGTGAACAAATTATGTACATTGATGCACCTCAGTCACTTAGGTGACTGACATTTCTTTTGAAACTACTTACCCCAAATCACTCACCTCTATACAAAGTGAATAGATCTGAAGTAAATTGACTTACTCCAGAGTCACTCTGGTGACTGACAACATAGATGCTTCTGACTCAGCAGAATTTGACATCAAATACATTGACCCAGTGAAGCCCCGTTGCCAAGAGTAATCTTCAACATTTTGTGCAGGGAATCGATTGTAAATAAGTTCATCTTGCAATTTTTTTGAGTTTCATGACTAGTGATTCAAGAAGTTTGTAAAATAAAAATAAAATTTCAACAAAATTTGAGATTTTTCCTATGCAGCCTTACACTAAAATACCTATGAGTGCCATTTCAAGTGTGGCCTATACCGAAACTGGTGTATCAAATAGAATTTTTTTTTTTTTCGCATGTTGGATGTTTCTTTAGTTATAATTTTTTTTCCCTTTCCACTGAATTTTGTTTGCAGATAGTTGTGAAAGTTAAGTCTGGAGACAAGCAGTTGGCAACCATGGATACCGAGAAGGGAGAAATTGATGACTCTCTTTACAGGTGATTTAAAATTCTGTACTATATGTATTTTTTTAAAGAAAAATATGCCTATTTAGAAGGGTGTGTGAGGATATTCTCTTGTGACATTTTGAAGCTACTTTTTTAGACAATTGTAAGAAATTGATGTGATTTGGTCAAGGGGATTAGTGAAATTATTATGTCAACTTCTAGATGTACCTATTGATTCAATAGAAATGAAAGAACTTTAATGAAATAATGACAAATCCACGAATTTATTATAATATGGTGTTCTCAAAATAGCTGTATTTTCATGAAAAAATATTGCAAGTAAAACATGCTTATTAAAGAAGACCTTTAATTGTCCTGGTTTTTATTTCACATTAAAAAGAGTATTAAATTCTTAAGTAAACTCCTTGTTATTTCTTCAAGAGTGTATTTAGTTGTATAAATTTGAGTATTTTTCCATTTATGTAAAAAAATTCATAAAATGAAGTAGAAGATTGTTCAACATCGATTTCTTTACATTTTTTCTTGATATATTCATTGAAAACTATTGGATTGTTTTTAGTTGTAGCATACAATGTAGAGGGTGTACATAAGGAAATTAAAAAAAAAACCCTTTATCTGAATTGGCTTCAAAGAAAATACTAAGAGGTTTGCCGATTCATCCCCACATCACAATTTTATCTTTAGGTCAAATTTTTTAATTTAGGGCCTGCAGATCCCAAAAGGCTGTTAAGTAGCTGAAGAAGTTGAGCTGAATTTGATTGTTTTGTCAGAATGATTGTTTTTGCAGACAGAGATTTTCTTGCAATTAAATGTATTCCTGACATCTGGAGATCAGGAATCTATGTAATATATGTAAAGTAGACTGAGGACTATACTGCCTAGTTAATCACCTCTGATGTACATTATATGCTTTTGATTTAGCTAATAGTTGTTGGTTTGTCCCATAGCTGCTTTGAAAGATTTAAAAAAATAAATGTAGTAAAACGTTTTATATATCTTCAATTTTTTAATTCATTTTGTGTAAGATGCTTGATGCTGTGTTTGTTGCTTCAAATTCCTTCCCTTCTCTGCGTTACCTTCCTCACCTTCCTTTTATTACCTTATCTTCTTTCCCTTATTCACCCTCTCTCCCTCCTTCCCTCTATCCCACCTTTCTTTCTCTCTGTCCTAAGTCAAGCTTCTTAGATTTAAACACCCGCTTGGTACATTTGACTCTTTAACTGATAGAAAAAACTTGTTGCTTTAAGTTTTGTATGAAGATTAGGAATGTCAGAAACTCTAAAGGTTCTTCTTTGTAAGAAATTTTTAAGGCTTATGCTTACACTGTTTGATGTGTGTGGTATTTGTAAGATGATGCACAGCCTTTAGGGTCGTAGGGGATCTGAGATAATTGTAGTTGCCAAGACCTGACCTTTGCTTCTTATGACATACTTTAGCTTATACATTTGAAATGACTTTACCACTTTGCAAATTATTTGGGGCCAAGGCTCCTATGGCCTTGCCAAGAGTCCATTTAAAAAAGTTAATTTGTTTGACCTTTTCTTGTCCGTTTACTACTTTCAGTCGTCAGAGGTATGTGTTGGGAGATTCGGCAATGAAGCGAATGGCCAACTCCAGTGTCTTATAAGCGGCCTTGGAGGACTTGGAATAGAAATAGGTAACTTGAGTTTTTCGCAACTAGCATATACGCTAAATACTATTATTGCGGGAAGTTATAAGAAAAGATGTAACACCAGGATCTAAAAGCAAAATTACATACATGAAACTGATAATTTCTTCAAGGCAGGATGTCAGCTCTTCCAGAAAAATCCTCTGGATAAAATTATCTCCTTCCTTCATCATGCCTCCCTCCACAACCATATTTGATTCTCCTCTTTCACCCCCTCTCTACTTTGTTTTTGTTTCAACCATGCTCCTCCTTTCTCGATCACAGCTTTCTGATTTTTTGTTCTTGAATTTCTTTCATTCTCCCCCTCTTTCCTTTCCTTCCTACCTCTAGAATGATCTGACCTCTCAGGCACAATTTGACCTTCGTTGTTGTGGTGCCGTTAAGCCCTCATCAAACAAACAAACAAACTTTCAGTTAAAGTTTGTGACTTGATGATTCTTGAAAGAATTAGTGGATTTTTCTTTGTCATAGGAATGCACACACTAAGAACTAGAAAACATTAGCTTGTTATTTTTAACAAATTTGTATTCTCTTTCAAGTGGCATATTTAATGAAGCCATTATTCCAAAGAGGCAAATTAATTATATTCACAAGCATCCAGATCATCACTTCTTCGTCCTCAAATGGAGGAAATTTTAAATGGTATTTAGTTACATTCATGAATGTACTCAGTTCCCCCCTTCGCTTTTAAAAAAAAAACCACACACACACACAAAATGATTAATCAATAAACAAAATACATCAATAATTCATGGTGAAAGGTCTCCTTTTTTTTGCAAGAGATCCTCAGCTTCAGAGTTTGTATATAGGCTCCCTATACATTTCTTGCAGCTGTTATTCAAGGTACCTAGATAACTGAACATGTTAATTAAATTTACTGGCAGAGGTATTAACAGGAATATGTGTGTTTCAAGATTATTTTGATAAGATAATAAATGTTCAAACCTATAACATACTTTGTAAGTATACCATAGTTGAATTTCTCTCATTCTCCCCCTGTTTCCTTTTTTCCCTACCTCTAGAATGATCTGACCTCTGAGGCACAATTTGACCCTCGTTGTTGCTGTGCCGTTAAGCCCTCATCAAACAAACAATCATAGTTGATGAATAATAGAAGAAATTTTTATTAGAAAATTGTCCCAAATTCACTGTTGAATGTTCATTTTTGTAATATCATAATGATGTTAAAAGCAATAAGCTCTCATGTTACCATTTTCATAGTAACACCAACTGACTTCATTTTATCTGCTATTTTATTGCAGCAAAGAATGTAACTTTAGCCGGTATAAAGGTGAGTTATTCACATCCTAGTTTGCACAAGTACATTCATTTGATTCCCTTGTTAATGCCATGTGTTGACTTTTTCTTAACTAAGTTTAAAGTTCAGTCATGTCTATGTTTGCCTTGTGAAATAAGTTTTCATTCTGAAGTAGTTATATCTCTAAATTAGACTCCGGTTTAACTGCTGTAGAATCCAAAGATCAAATCCATTTTTTGTTTTAACCCTTACTCTACCACGCAGCGATAATATTGCCATTTTGAAACTACCTTTTTCTAAAAATAAAATCAGGACCTTACCAAAATCATATAGGGGTGCAAATAGTTTCATTGCAAAGATCTCGGAAAGATATTTCATAAAATTGTATGTTTCTCGTGAGTCTGCTTCACTTTTTTCGGTAAATTTTGTCCAAACATTAAGAAATTTCACTTTTTATTTAAAATGTCCCACAAAATGCATTTTTTTGAAAAATTTACAAAAATTGCTTAGAAAATAAATTTAGATATTTTTTTGTTATATATAATATGTAGACAAGTCATATTGTCCAAATCTAATCAAATTTTGCTCATACCTGGTCATTATTTTAAAATTATTTTTAAAATATGTAAAATTGTGTGATTTTTGATAATGTTTTGACCCTTTGTGTTAAAAAATTGTGTGATCCACCCCTATATTGTAATGAAAAGTTTCAAACACCATTCTGTAGCGAAAACAACGTGCTTTCACATGGATTGCTGCAATAAAAGACATACCCCCTCGATCGTTGCTAAAACGTTTTATAGCTACGTCACTCAAGTTATTTTTAGATTTTTTGACATTTATGTTGAGACGACAGAAGAATGTTTATCCAGAATCTTGTTTGAAAGTGAAACTGAGGATTAGGAAATGTCAGAAGGCTTATCGCCAGTCATTAAGATCTTTTAGTACCTGGACCCAACCCAGAAGAGGCCTAAAGATCATCAGAACCAGGTGAAATGATTTTTTCAAATTTCTGAAATTTGCAGGTGCATTTTTCAAACTTCATGCTAATAAACGTTACTCGTTAGGCTTAACGTTAGGCATAGCTAAATTTAGTTCCGATATGTTCAAAATTAAGCAAAAACAGTGTAATGTAGCTGGGATTATTTACTTGTAAGAATTATAAACAAGTAAATGGGTCACTTAAATCCGACATGAATAATATGAATTGTCTTATTATAGTAATTTTGGATGAAACTTTACAGATCAATTTTTAATTTGTAGTGCAACAGTACCCATATACCTATTTCGCAAATTCTCGATTCCATGTTGTGAGGTTGTGGTGCAGTGGAGTAGGATTAAAATTTTAAGGGGAAAGTGTCCCATGTTGTTGGAAAGAGACGCATGTTGGGGCAAGAGACCCATGGTGGGGGCCAAGCAGTCTCATGGTGGGGGCCAAGCTGTCCCATGTAGAGGGAAATTATTTTCTTTGAAGCAGTTTGAATCCTGGAAGAGGGTTTTATTTTTTGGGGGGGGATGGCAATACCACTGGTCCCCCCTCCAAATATAAATAAGCCAGAACCCCCACCCCACCCCACCCCAACCCCTGTATTTCCTTGGAAACAGTTGAAATTGTATTTTTCTTCAGGAATTTTCCTGTATTTGGACAAATTTGTTGACATTTTATATGGGGTACCAACTGTCACTGAAGGATACCAAGTTTTGCAACGTCAACATGATTACTGATGCTCTAAACCATTTTTGAATACCTTTTCACCGAGAATTCCTACAGGAATCAATAAAAGTAATTTCTACAAGACTTTCAGTATATCCTTAAGTATTTTTTCATAAACTAAAAATTTCAAGCCTTTGCATAATAAATGAGGTAAATTAGCCAATTTGCATATCATTTGCATAACATTTTTAT
Organism: Chiridota heheva; assembly: GCA_020152595.1. Taxonomy (NCBI): domain Eukaryota; kingdom Metazoa; phylum Echinodermata; class Holothuroidea; order Apodida; family Chiridotidae; genus Chiridota; species Chiridota heheva. The sequence goes on from JAIGNY010001303.1 coordinate 1,161,730, forward strand.
TGAAATATTGGTGTAAACATTTCTTTTTTATATTATATTAGTTTTGTGCATCATAGAAAGGAACAATGCATGTTTATAGGAAAGTATAGTGCCAAATCCTATCAGATAGATCATTGGTCAATTTTTAGGTCAAAAAGGTCAAACAAAATAAAATTGACATGATTTTTTCTTTGCTTCAAAAAAATCAAGAGTACTATCAAATGAAAGGTCCTTCTTTCAACAATTCATAAATTCTGTCAATAATTTTTTCTTATTAGCCACAAGAAAGCAGAATATCACAAAGATAGCAGTTTTTAGACATCTAATAATCCTAATTAATGACCTCATTTGCATAAATTTGCATATTTGACCAGAGAATTATGCAAACCAATGTAAAGTTCAAAGTCTTAGCTTTCATATAACATAAACTTATTACAATAGAAAATGAGGATAAATTTGTGAAAAAGCCCCTTTTCCTAAAAGTTCCCTAAAATATATCAAATGGTAGAGTAAGGGTTAAGTAATGTATGTTTTGAGTGGTGTATGTATATTTGGTTTGATAAAGGTACTGCCATATTGCTTTTGCAGTTCCTTTTCTTAAGAAAGCATTTTGATAATTGTGGTTTGACTAAAGATTGTTCTGCATAGAGAGTGAGTAAGCACAAGGGCAAAAATAACCCAATGGGCAGAGAAACCAAGAAGTGTGTGTGTGTGTGTGGGTGGGGAGGGGGTTGTACCTATAAACACAACTGCAAATAGTTGACCCGACAGTATGATACAAAAACAGTACTAATCGTTGAAAGGCTTTCATTTGTTACGTCACTTTTGATTTTAAATTTTCCTTACTGATTATGAGAAATCTATGATGTTATCGAAATTACATGTAGGCCCCTATGTCCAGTCTGGCGAATGTGTGATCGATAACATCGCAGATAATCTCGCGATCAATGTACCTATAAACACAACTGCAAGTAGTTGACCTGACAGTATGATACAAAAACAGTGCTAATCATTGAGAGGCTTTCATTTGTTAATGGGTCAAGTTTAATAGATCGCACACTATCAAAATTGTTCTGAACTTCTTATGGTTCGTAACAAAGGTTTATTAAGGGTAGGGTATGTGATAATATAGGATAGTACTAGATGGGTATTGGGTATCTTGTTCAAGATCTATGTGCAGGTGAGGAACAATGTAGCCAAATTGCATAAAATTCCATTAACGTGTGGTTATAACATACCAACTTTATCCAATACTAGATATTGATGTTATTATATTCACATAGTTCCCTCAAGCTGCTTTTGAACCAAGAAAAGTGTTAACTGCAAAATTTGAGTTGATTCAAATTTGTGATATTGATAACAGACTTTTCATGTAATAACTTCCTTCTGTAGGCCTTCAAGTTTTCTGTCACCGGATGTGGATCAATAGTTATACTAGTTCTGCAAATTGTATGTTTGTCAGTCACTTTTTCCAATTGATATTTTTTTCACCAAGTATTCCTTCCTGATCCATACAAGCAAACTTAGATGTGAAATTGTAAATGTGCAATTCACATTTCAATGTGCAAAATCTATTCCTCTTTCCCTAGTGAAGACTGGAGATAAGATTTTAATACTTCATCGAAGCGATTTCTCAAAGGAAATCAACTTGATCACATTTGAATTATGAACTTAGGCCCAGGAAGGAATGATAGTCGCAGGTGTTTGACTGTTCTTAATTTTGCAGAAATAATTTTGTATGAGTCCAAACCAAACAAGGTTATTTACATTTCTGCAATTTTGAAAGATCTGAAGGCAATAGTAGAAATGAGTATTATTGCAACACACTATTAAAGTACATGCCATTGCAGCTATTTAGTCATCAGCATAGAGTATCTTGAATTTCCTCCAAAAAAATGGATTTCATGGATGTAAGTGAATGAACTAAGATTTTAGAGTAACCAAATTTTGGTAACATGTTTTTAAAATGCTGAAGAAAAGATTAAATATTGCACTGATATCAGTCTGACTGTATGAAAGCAAGAGTATTCTGTCAGTCATAAAATGTATCAAATTAAAGGATTAGTTCAGGGGTCAGGCAAGTCTATCTTGTATGAACGAGGAATTAAAAAGAAACAAAATGGTGAAGAAAGCATTTAAAAATCTTATTCCGTTAAGGAGATATTCAAGGATAAATCTTGATATAGTTTGTGTAGAAACGACTGAAGTCAGACTAGTTGTGATGTCAAAGCCTTAGATTCCTCAAAGTCTTTATGTATTCTATCATATTTTGTCCTGCGATTCTGTGGCTTAAAACCATGGGATATGTTAAAAAAGCAGTAAAACTGAATCTAGGAAGGGTATTTATAATATACCACCTGAAGAAAGTTTGAGGATAAATAATTTGAATAGTGAAAAAATTGAATAAACTTTCTTTAAAATACACAAAGACTGAGGAATCTGAGGCTGTGACGTCACAACTAGTCTGATTTCAGTCGTTTCTACAGAAAATGATACCAAACTTTAAACTTGAATATCTCCTTAATGGAATAAGATTTTTGAATGCTTTCTTCACCATTTTGTTTCTTTTGAATGGAAAATGAACATGCTTGACCACTGAACTAACCCTTTAATGTACACAGATGTGATAGTATTAGGAACTGATGTACAGTACATAAAAGAAATGCAACAAATTTGCAATGTTTATGATTTATTATCACAACAAATTTATTACATTTAAAATATCACACATGAAGTGCCTGAAATAAGGAAAATACAAGTTAATACCAATTTCATCATATGAATCTTTCATGTTAAATTTGTTATATGTTGTGTATCTTTTTATATCCATAGTCTCTAACTGTTCATGACTCAAATCGAACTCTGATGCAGGACCTTGGAACACAGTTCTTTTTGAGAGAAACTGATGTGAAATCAAAGAAAAACAGGTAATCCTAAAAATATAGTAGATGTTTGGCTTAACTAAATGGGGAGACAAAAAATGTAGATGTATATAAAGATATGTGGATGTCTAGCAACAACCTGAGCTTAAAGGAGACACAAACCCACAGAATAATTTGGGTTCTATTTGGGTAAAAATGTATGAAGATTTCAAAAATCACTACCGTTTCCCTCAAAAATAAATCAGTTTCCAGATTTAATTAGAAGTTTGAGGCCCTATGGAGGTCGCCATATTGTTCGATATATTTTGAAACTGCCGGTTTTCCGGTCCGGAAGTGATATTTTGGAATCAGTTCAATTTTTTTGTTGCAATGAAATATTTCATGAAAAGACAACACTGAACAACGACGATAAGGATTTAAGTGCGAATGATTTCACGGTTTTCATGTGTTTTAGAAGCGCAATTAAATTTTGGTTTGAAAGATTATTTGCTTTATTTTGAAGGTTATGGTTTGCTTTCCGTGAGGATAATATAATTGTTTTCTTGCCTCATTTCGAAACCAGTTTGTTGAAATTCTCTCGTAGTACAGTAGTATTACTAGTGGGCCTACATTAGGCTAGTTTTTTGTATTGTAGGCTAAACGTAAGGTTTTATCAGTTTAGGCCTAATGTTACCGACGGGGATAATTATCCACTGACTGAAGAAAAAGTTCCAAAAGAATGATTTGTACAGTCATATGCTTAACATTCTGTTATAATTTCCTAAATTTTCTTGCTACTAATAAAATCTTTTCTTAACTTTCACAAATTAACTCCTACATGCATGTACTGTGGTACCGTAAAGGTGCATAGGCCTAGATGTGTTTACACATGCATGCGGGAATGAAAGTGATTCGATGACGTCACTTCGAAGACATTCTATTGAGGGTGGGTGTACAAGATGGCCACCCCCGTACAATTCCATATATCAACTAATTATTATTTTAATTGATTAAAATTAAAATATCACGCAACTCTTTTTAAGTATCCGAAGGTGAGAATAGTGTTTAGAATATATGTTCGCATCATAATAGATCAGAAAAGTCTGTGGGTTTGTGTCTTCTGTAAGTTGTTTAAAATATACTAAAAGCCATGAAACAGCAAAAAGTCCCATCAATATTTACAGCATCTTGATACTTAGATATATAATTAGGATAAATTGTGCAATATTTTGTGACCTCAGAATGGGATATCTAGAAAATTGCTCATGTTAACTTCTTTTTGGTCCTTCCCTCCAAATATTTGGAGTCAGAGAAGTTGGCTATAGTGAACAGGATATTGGAAGGTATTATAACCTGGACCCAGATTTAGCAGTAGAACACAATTTGAGAAACTTTTATGTGTTAAATTTGGGAAAGAAATAGTATAGCATAACATAGCAAGGTTTAACGTCACGAAAGCATCCAGTGCTGGATATTATATCAAGATGCCTTTGATAACCAGTTGTGAACTCACTGGTTGCAGACCCACTGGGAAATATAAACAATTGCATTAAAGAGTTAGCTGTATTCCTTTTCATATGTCATCACTTTTGCTGGCAAATCTGTCATAACTTTTGAAGACTGTTCTGCTCAGAATTTAATGTTTCTTTTTTCATCTGGGTGAAAAATCCCTTCCTTTCCATTTACCTTTGACAAATCTTTAGACAAAAATTCATGTTTATTGAGAAACTTTAAAAAAATCCATTTGTGAGTTTTGTAATGCAAGTCTCTATTAATTTATTTTCTTTGTTTAACTGTATTGGTCCAAATTCTTTCAGGAGTATTAATAGAATTAAATGTATTTTCTGATTTATAGCTAAACCCCCTTCTTTTCATTAAACAAACCATCTTCCATATTTTCAAAGGTTTCTTTATCCATAGATTTATCTTGTAAGAAAGAAATGGCATCCATTTCTACAGATCATCTTTAATCTATAAACAAGGTTTGGATGAAACAATGTCCCCCCCAAAAGGAATTCAGTCAATTCCTATTGATTTCCCTTGCTGTGAGCATAATTAATCATGAAAGCCTAGACTTTGAAGGATCGTCCCATAAATACGTTCAGAAGTGAATGCCGCCATGCTGGTTACGTCACTTCCGGTTTTAAATTTTCCTTACTGATTATGAGAAATCTGTGATGTTATCAAAATGACATGAAGGCCCCTATGTCCAGTCCGGCGAATGTGTGATCAATAACATCGCAGATAATCTCGCGATCAATAGGGAAAATTGAAAACCGGAAGTGATGTTACCAGCACGCAGCGGTGTTCACTTTGAACATATTTATGGGACGATACCTTTCCTTTCAATTTAACATGGCTAGTTATCTTAAGAAATTGAATAATTAAAATTTGCTGGATTTTGTCTTGAAGATGCTCAACTTTAGATACATTGATGTGCATTCTCAATTAATCGAGTATTAAGAGAATTGAAGAGACCTAAGAATTAGTCCTCTGCCTCGACAAAACAGTGGAGAATCTACTAGCCATCTATAAAATTCCACTAGCCACAGACTATTTAGGTATGCCGACTCGAGAAAATATTGTATCATTAAAATGATATTACTGTAAATTTATATTTACCGTACTTTTAGGTTCAAATACACAAAATAGTTTACCTGTTATGATTCTTATAAGCATTACGAAATGATGCATCTGAGTGAGGAAATTCCCACACAGTTAAGTCAATGGTAAATTGTCACGAGAACTATACAGATGATAAATAAAGTATAAGAGACAATGCATGCATTTATTTCAATGAGAGAATGAAACAGAGCGTGTGGTTTATGGGTTTGTATTTCCAATCATTATACACAGTACACAAAACTGAATTAGTATTTGAGCAAAAGGAAAGAGTGCATGGTTTATATTTCTGATCATGAGACAGACAAAAACTGTGCATTGTTCTTTCAAACACTGACACAGTATTCTGTATCTAATTATTAGTAATATTACGGTCGAGGACAAGAAGTTCAACTTTGGAAAACCATTTATGAATTAATTATTCACTTTCCAAAGAACTACTCGGGTTTGTCGAGGGTTGCTGTGGCAGTACGAATAAACTTTGGCTTCCCAATCTAACATATCAGGTTTGATTCAGGTGGGTTTCTACCAGTGCTCCACAATTGTGTAATACAATAGGCGTGGGAGTCTTGATGTAGAACCTCCAATGGTGGAGTTGTAGAGGGACTAAACCAAAACCTAGTTCAATCTCTTACCTTCTTCTCTACACCTAACTTTACACACCCCTTTCTTTTCACCTAATTTTTTCTCCCACATTCAGCTTTTCCCCTTTATCTCCCTTACAAACCTTCCATCTCCTCACTATCCTTTATCTTACACCATTATTTATTAACACCCTCTTGGCACATTTGAATCTGACTGTCGCTGTGCCGTTAAACATCAACAAACCAAACCTACAGTATTTTAATCTCCCCTGAAGTGGAGCAAGATTTTAAGATTGAGTACCACCGATGGTCTTTATAAAATTATTATCTTTTTTTCTTAGCAATATTTTTACTCATTTTGTCTCTTCAGAGCTGAAGCTAGTGTAGACAGGTTGGCAGAATTAAATCCCTACGTATCAGTAAAATCCATGACAGCTAAATTGACCAATGAGACTGACCTGTTATTCCTGAAGGACTTTCAGTGTGTGGTTTTGACCGAAACTCCATTGTCCCTGCTGCTTAAAGTGAATGAGTTTTGCAGAAACCAGTCACCTCAGATAAAGGTATGGTAAATGAAATACATATTTATGAACCAACAGTGGAAGGAATATTCTGCATTAATTTTCATTTTTCATATGATAGAGGACTATTAAAAAAACAATTAGTGAGAAAAACCATGTTGATATCTTTTTCATTTAGAGTTATTACATTTTAAAGATTTGACCAGTGTGTTGAACAGTGACCAGTGTGATGCCATGCTCATTATATATTTATATATGTATATATGTATATATGTATATATGTATATATGTATATATATATATATATATATATATATATATATATATATATATATATATATATATATGTATGTATGTATGTATGTATGTATGTATGTATGTATGTATGTATATATGTATGTATGTATGTATGTATGTATGTATGTATGTATGTATGTATATATGTATGTATGTATGTATGTATGTATGTATGTATGTATATATGTATGTATATATGTATGTATGTATGTATGTATGTATGTATGTATGTATATATGTATGTATATATGTATATATATGTATGTATGTATGTATGTATGTATGTATGTATGTATGTATATATGTATATATGTATATATGTATATATGTATATATATATATATATATATATATATATATATATATATATATATATATATATATATATATATATATATATATATATATATATATATATATATATATATATATATATATATATATATATATAGAATACGTTGCAGAAAAAGAAAATACAACTTCCAACCACTCCTTCTGTCCCTAGAGTAACTTTATTAAAAACTTAAAAGCAAGACGTTCGGTCATTCGACCTTCATCGGTTGAACAAATGCATGTAAGTGATAAGACTATAATAAAGCTAATGTACATTAAGTGAAACAAATTACTAGAGCTGAAACTGAATACAAAGAAAATAACAACAAACAAAGTTGGGAGTGAGGGAAGGTCTATGATGTGTAACTAATTCGGCTTTTTGAATGAAGTTCTTGTCTTTTGTTAAGTCCGTATGGCTGCAAAGTGTGTAATTGGGCTGTCCAATATACCTCGTGTTAGCAGCTTTTTTGGTGTTTTGAGAATCTGTAATTCTTTCAAATGGGACGAATTGAAAGTCGGAAAGGTTATGGGGGGTACGACAAAAATGGACAGCAACTTCACAGGTCTTTTTGTTGGTAACCATCGAAGATTTGTGATTGCGAAAGCGCACTTTAAATTGTGTGGATGTTGATCCCACGTATTGAAGTTTACATTTTAAGCATGTTATAAGATAGATGGCATTGCGTGAAGTACAAGTCATATTTTGTTTTATTTTATAGTGGCGCCCAGTGGCCTCGCTTTGAATGGTGTTTGTTGCTTGCGAGAAGTTTTGGCACAAATCGCATTTACTGTCACATTTAGAATAACCTCCTATCTCATGCTCACTTGAAGGGGTGGGTTTGAGATTAGAGGGGCAAGAATTTCATTCAGATTTTTAGTCTGTCTGAAGGCTGGCATTATTGATCCTTTGGGAAAATGTCTTGTAGAGTTTCTGCAGTTTCTAGTAAGGGTAAATGTTTGAGCATTATTTTAGAGATATCAGGGAGGCGGGGTTGAAGTCTATGACAAGAGAAAATTTCTTTTCTTTAGGTTTAGGTTTAGTTTGCAGTAGCTGATGTCTGTTCAGTTTGGTGGCCCTATTAAATTGTTTGTCTATTAAACCGGTTTGTAGTTTTGGGCTTTTAAGTAATTTTTGTATTCCAGACATCTAGCTTCCAGCAGATGATCAGATGAGCAATTACGCGAAGCCTAAGGGCTACACCGTCACGGGATGGCATTTTTACAATGCGATGGGTGGGAACTGTTGAATGGTAAATACAAATGACTGTCAGTAGGTTTAGCATACACATCGGTCTCAATGTAGCTTTCTTTGATGCGAAGTGTTAAGTCTAAAACGTTTAAGCAGGAGTTTGAGTATACTAATTTAAATTGAATGGTGGGGTATAGTGAATTAATGAAGTTAGTAAACTCTAACAACTTAGGGACTCCCAAAGTCCAAATATCTACTATATCGTCCCTATAACGCCACCAGTAATTGGGTCTCACAGGCCCTTTTGATTTGGCCTGCCGCCTAACCCCCATAGCTAAATCAGCATAACTACAGGCATTCTTGGGGCCCATAGCGGTGCCGTGTTTTTGAAGAAAATGATGATCCCCAAATTGACTATATTTACTACTAATGCAGATCTCAACAGCCTCCACAATGCATTGTGTGGCCGGGAACTTGACTTTTCTGGTATTAAGGTATTTCTTTACAGCAAACAAACCTAATTTATTGTCAATGTTAGGGAACATCGCTACGACGTCCCAAGAAACTAACAATGTGCCCGGGGTTAGAGGCCCTGACTTATTGACTTCTTCAATTTTGTTAAGTAAGTCAGTAGTATCTTTGATGAAGGATGGGAGGTTTTGGGATAAGGGCTTTAAATAAAACTCTGTGAAGGCAGAAAGCCTTTCTATGGTTTAAACCATATATATATATATATATATATATATATATATATATATATATATATATATATATATATATATATATATATATATATATATATATATATATATATATATATATATATATATATATATATATATATATATATATATATATATATATATATATATATATATATATATATATATATATATATATATATATATATATATATATATATATATATATATATATATATATATATATATATATATATATATATATATATATATATATATATATATATATATATATATATATATATATATATATATATATATATATATATATATATATATATATATATATATATATATATATATATATATATATATATATATATATATATATATATATATATATATATATATATATATATATATATATATATATATATATATATATATATATATATATATATATATATATATATATATATATATATATATATATATATATATATATATATATATATATATATATATATATATATATATATATATATATATATATATATATATATATATATATATATATATATATATATATATATATATATATATATATATATATATATATATATATATATATATATATATATATATATATATATATATATATATATATATATATATATATATATATATATATATATATATATATATATATATATATATATATATATATATATATATATATATATATATATATATATATATATATATATATATATATATATATATATATATATATATATATATATATATATATATATATATATATATATATATATATATATATATATATATATATATATATATATATATATATATATATATATATATATATATATATATATATATATATATATATATATATATATATATATATATATATATATACATTTTTTTTTTAAAAAAAGTATATATATGTTTCTTTAAATAAGAATGTAAGGTACATGAGCAGATGGACATAGCATGTTTTTGGAAAGTCCATGTTATACCCTATCTCAATAATTAAACAGAAAATATTGTCTGTAATTTAGAAAGACAACCATTCTCAAAGAAATACATAAAAAGTGTCTTGGATCTGCAAGTATGACATCACACTAGACACACTGCGAGATCACTTTTCAACAAACTGGTGAAATATAATAATCCCGCAATGGAATAAGATATCATCAGTGCTTTGTTACCAATTTGTTTCTATAAAGTCCTCTATCACATCTGAAAATTCAAGCAAATATTCCTGTGAGTGATGCTTTTGCTTTTGACATAAAACCATCCTACATCTGACAAAATCAAAGCAGAATGTACACAAACTGACCTGACCCCGTCAGTTTAAATCAGATGACACACCAAAGAAAATAGTAATATTTTTGTTGTGTTAGTGGCAACACATTTATTGTTCAATACTGAAAGATTGAAAAGATCCAATCTTTCAGAAATGAAATATTATCCTAGAGCTCAGTAGTTTTAACAGATTCTTTTCTCTCTGAAAATATGTACTTTGCTTTTTTTAAGTCTCAAATCTAAATTATCTTTGTCAAGTAACAGTTAACAATAAAAGTTCAAGCCATTAGGCCCATAGGTCCAGTGCTTAGTCTTTGTTTCCTTGGTGTAAGCAGATGAGAGGACATGACTCCCCCTGAATGGGACGCCAGTCCATCACAGACTAACTCCCCAGCAATGCTAGTACTCACAATGCAGGGCTCCTGGCGGGAATCGAACCCGGTATCTCCAGCAATGCTAGTACTCACAATGCAGGGCTCCTGGCGGGATTCGAACCTGGTATCTCCAGCAATGCTAGTACTTACAATGCAGGGCTCCTGGTATGAATCGAAACCGGTAACTCCAGCAATGCTAGTACTCACAATGCAGGGCTCCTGGTGGGAAGCGAACCCGGTATCTCCAGCAATGCTAGTACTCACAATGCAGGGCTCCTGGTGGGAAGCGAACCCGGTATCTCCAGCAATGCTAGTACTCACAATACAGGGCTCCTGGCGGAAATCGAACCCGGTTTCGCTAGTACTCACAATGCAGGGCTTCTGGCGGGAATCCAACCCGGTATCTCCAGCAATGCTAGTACTTACAATGCAGGGCTCCTGGTGGGAATCGAACCTGGTATCTTTCACATTGGAGCAAGACTCCTTAACCACTGAGCCACTGCACTTCTCATGTCAAGCTACAGACTTACTAGAAATTGCATTTGTTCCATAAAATTAAATACGATGTCATTACTTAATTTATATCTTTGCTTCAGTTTATTGCTGGTGATGTGTATGGTTTGTTCTGTAGTGTTTTGTGATGTCACAGATGATTTTACCAATTTTTAGGGAAGAATAGTGAGAGCTATTTTACTTCCCCTAGCATTGTTCTCTGAGTTACTGGGTAAATAAATGAAATGAAATAGTAACCTTCAGTGTTTGACAAATCACCCAAAAATTCACTTGCCCGCCGGGCAGACACATGCACAGAAATGCTTGCCCAGAAGCAAAATCCACTTGTCCGACAAAAAACAAGATATTATTGGACGAGGCAATGCACGTTATGGTAAAATATTTCTTACGGCAATATTTACTGAGAATGCTGTATAAATTATAAAAGACTCTTACCCTTACCAAAAACAGTAGAAACTGTAATCCATATATCCTCTACAAATATAAACAACAACAGGCTCCATAAAATAAAAAAAGAAACACGAAAGTTCAATCAAATTTTGCATAAATAAGTGGCAAAGGCAGGTCAAGTTCGCCATGCAGCAGTACAGTATATACAGCGTACGGTATGCCCTGTACGATACTGTATGTGTACATGGAATGGGTATTGGACCCATTGTGTGAGGTGCATTAACATAGCAGAACGAATTTTGGCGAGAAACAGTGACTGGATATAACTATGCATGAGATTTTTTACGAGAGATATGTTGACGTTTTATGTATGATGCTGTTATGGCAAGGTTTAAGATTATTTTGTAACATAACAAAATATTTTGTCTTCCAAATAAATGGAATTTAAGTCTGATTTAAGTTATTTTCTGGGCATTACAATCACTTATAATGTAGTAAGTATAATCTGTGTAATGAATTAAGTTTTTAAAGAAAATTTACCCTATTAGTTTGAATCAATTTATGGTTGCCTGGCGGACATATAAATCAACTTGCTCTGACATGAATATTAGTTGGCCAGACAGTTGATTTCAGACCCCTATCTTGATTTAAAAAGGGACAGGGTGCTATATTTGTTGAGGGGCACATTAATGCACGCGCGAAGTGCTGCATCTTTTTGGCATGGAGTCCAGAGACTCAATCCCATGGTAAAGAATCTCTAGGATTTTAGCTAAAATAATACCTCAGAATGAAACTATTCTGATTGATAAGGACCATTCATGAGCCAAACAGGACAATTGCTTACTATGCTATCATTCTGTGTTCTGTAACAAACAAAAATCTTAAAGAAAAGTTTTATTTTTTTTCTCATGAGGGGCAGGGCGGATCTTAGTGGGCAGGGCGGATCCCAGTGGGCAGGGCGAATCGCAGAGAGGCAGGGCGGATCCCAGAGGGGCAAAGCGGTTCCCAGAGGGGCAGGGCGGATCCCAGAGGGGCAGGGCGGATCCCAGAGGGGCAGGGCAGATCCCAGAGGGGCAGGGCGGATACAGAGGGGCAGGGCCGATCCCAGAGGGGCAGGGCGGATACAGAGGGGCAGGGCCGATCCCAGAGGGGCAGGGCGGATCCCAGAGGGGCAGGGCGGATTCCAGAGGGGCAGGGCGGATCCCAGAGGGGCAGGGAAGATTCCAAAGGGGCAGGGCAGATCTTAGAGGGGCAGGGCGGATCCCAGAGGGGCAGGGCGGATCCCAGGGGCAGGGGCGGATCCCAGAGGGGTAGGGCGGATCTCAGAGGGGCAGGGCAGATCCCAGAGGGGAAGGGCGATTCCAGAGGGGCAGGGCGGATCCCAGAGGGGCAGGGCGGATCCCAGAGGGGCAGGGCGGATCCCAGAGAGGCAGGGCGGATCCAAGGGGGCAGGGCGGATCCAAGGGGGCAGGGTGAAACCCAGAGGGGCAGGGCGGATTCCAGGGGCAGGGAGGATCCAGGGGCAGGGCGGATCCCAGGGGCAGGGCGGATCCTAGGAGGCAGGGCGGGTCCCAGGAGAGCAGGGCGGATCCCAGGGGGCAGGGCGGATCCCAGGGGGCAGGGTGGATTCCATGGGGGCAGGGCGGATCCCAGGGAGGTAGGGCGGATCCCAGGGGGACAGGGCAAGACCCATGGAGGGGCAGGGCGGGGCGCCCTTGTAAAACAGCAAAGCTAGGGGTCTGGATTTGTTGAACACTAATAACCTTGAGCTTTTTTTTGTCCTATGGGAAAAGTCCCAAGATATTTGAGTATGTGATACAATTTTGTATTTTTTAAAACAAAAGGAAAAGAGAAGTACATTCTCAAAGTTTGCTCCTACTAGCCTCATTGCAACATATACTCAATAAGCCATTTGCTAATGTTAGCTGGGAATAGTCAAGTATGTATGCTGCCCTTCTGACATTCTAGTTGACCCAATTGTTCCCTCGTTTTCTATAGTTCATTGCAGGTGATGTGTACGGTTTGTTCAGCGGTGTGTTTTGTGATTTTGGTAATGAATTTACAGTTTTTGACCCAACTGGTGAAGACCCAAAGGAGTGTTTTATATCAAACATCACCAAGGTAATTAATCAACTTACAGTCAATTAATTAATTAATTTATTAATCAATTTACAATTCATTATGATAGCATTGGCAAAACAAAGATTTTTGAGTTACATATCTAAGCCAGATTTAATGCCTACATTTTTAGAACATGATTTTGAAAAAGGAATGGCATAAATATAATTTGTTGTGGGTGACTTTCGTCATCTTCATTACTGCATATATTAAGTTATATATCACTTTTAGAGATGATTATCAAAAGCTAAATTATATTGCACTATAGATTAAGTAATACTTTAATAACAAAAGATTGATAATTGAAATAGTTTCAAGAAAAGTCTTATTTATTCTAGAAATGTGTAATTTGTTTTTACTTAGAAAAGTGTAGTTTGTTTATTTTAGAAAAGAGCATTTGTTTATTTTAGATATGAAATATGTCTTTTCCATATGCAAGGCTAATCCTGGCGTAGTCACCACCCTTGACAACACCAGGCATGGATTTTCTTCGGAAGAAGTTGTTAAATTTAAAGAGGTTCAAGGAATGGATATTCTCAACGGGAAGGAAATGAAAATCGATGGTAAAGCCTTTTAAAATAATTTGTTATATTTGATAAGTATTGTTTACTATATGATTATACTTGTTCATTTTATATTCAGTATATGTACATTATATGTTCATATATGTTATTATATGTTCATATATGTTCATTATATGTTCATATATGTTCATTATATGTTCATTTATGTTCATTATATGTTCATTTATGTTCAACATATGTTCATATATGTTCATTATATGTTCATATATGTTCATTATATTTGAGGATCAGAGAAAGAAAGGTAAAGAGATAATTCGAAACATCATTTCTCTCAGTATTTAAGAACAAATCTCACAATTTTGACTCATTCAATCAATCAATCAATCAATGTTATATCTGTAGCACCGAAAACAAATAAGAGGGCGCTTGACAGGAACAAGAAACTAAAGTTTGTGGGCAAGTGCAACAAGATAATGTTTCAGAAGTTTTTGAAAATGTCAATGGACTTTGCATTTCTGATGTGTACAGGCAGTTGATTCCACTTCCAAGGAGCATAACAGGAAAAGGCTCTGTCAGCCTGGAAGTTGTATGATGGTTGCGTGGCTTAAAAGATGGTGGTGCAGGAATGAAGGCAGCTGTGACCAGTTTGAAGATGTAGAAGGGCAGAGATGTGATCAGGTGACTGTTGGTGGAGAGACTTATATGTAAGGAGTAACACTTTAAAATCAATTCTTTGCCTGATAGGCAACCAATGGAGCTCAATAAGTTCACTGGAGATTGGGTCAAACTTTTGATTTTTGGTAATTTACCGAGCTACGGTACACTGAACATTTTGAAGCCTTTTAAGCGATGTATGTCAGTCAACAAACTGTTACAATAGTCAATTTTTGAAGTGACCAGTGTGTGCACTGCTAACTTAGTGGAGTCGGTAGTTAACATTTTCCAAGCCTTTCCAATATTTGTGAGCTGGAAATTGGCAGATTTAGTGACATTAGCTTTATGAGCAGACATAGTCATTAGCTGCATGAGCAGACATAGTTATTAGCTGCATGAAGAGACATAGTCATTAGCTACATGAGCAGACATAGTCATTCCACGGTCAAACATCACCCCAAGGTTGGCAGATTTAGTGACATCAGTTGCATGAGCAGACATAGTCATTCCACGGTCAAACATCACCCCAAGGTTGGCAGATTTAGTGATATCAGCTGTATGAGCAGACATAGTCATTCCACGGTCAAACATCACCCCAAGGTTGGCAGATTTAGTGATATCAGCTGTATGAGCAGACATAGTCATTTCACAGGCAAACATCACCCCAAGGTTGGCAGATTTAGGGACATCAGTTGCATGAGCAGACATAGTCATTCCACGGTCAAACATCACCCCAAGGTTGGCAGATTTAGTGATATCAGCTGTATGAGCAGACATAGTCATTCCACTGTCAAACATCACCCCAAGGTTGGCAGATTTAGTGACATCAGCTGCATGAGCTGACATAGTCATTCCACAGGCAAACATCACCCCGAGGTTCCTAGCAGAGTCAGACTGAATATGTATGTGAACACCAGTGATATTTACAGATGGCATATTAGCCGTTGCAAGCTGGGAATTAAATCCAAGCACAATAGCCTCTGTTTTCTCTGCATTTTGTTTTAAGAAATTGAGTGACATCCGCTGCTGTACATCAGCGACACAATGCTCAAGTCTTGACACATCAAGTTTAACATCATCAGCAGATGTAAGGCAGACAGATATATAGATTTGTGTATCATCATCATCATCATCAATTTGTAGTTCCATTCCATGTCTCCGAATTAGCAAGTGGTGTAGACAAGAAACAAAAGTGGTTCAAGTACCGATCCTTGGGGAACACCATAGAGTAAGGTTTTGGGAGTAGATAATTTGCCATTAATATGAACACACCGAGTTCTTTCAGTTGAATATGACTCGAACCAAGTGAGAGTGATGGCGCTCAAGCCAAGGCGATGCTGTAGTCTGGTAAGTAACAAACACTCCATGATCAATGGTATCAATGGCACTGCTTAAATCCAGAACAGTAACATCTTGGTTCTCCGTGGCCCATAGAATATCATTGTGAACCTTTTGTAAGGCAGTTTCTGTGCTATGGTACTGTTTGTATGCTGATTGCAAAGGCTCATGTAGATGGTGTCTGGACATGTAGCTAGTCAGCTGTCTGGCGACAATGCGTTCAAGAACCTTAGATAAAAAAAGGCAGGTTACTGAGCGGGCGGTAGTTTTTCAGGATGTTAATTAGCCAGGAGGGAAACAGATGAAGGAGGCTGGATGGGCTAGGTGAATTTACTTCAAGTTATATCTTACCTTCCATGCTATAAATATGCAAACTGGTCTAATGACCTGATTCTAACGCACTTCTAACCGAACTTAAAACGTAGTTACCAACCCAGCCCTAACCTCCATACCTCTACGTCCCTCACTTCTTTTCAGCGCGTTGCTGTCACAACATCACTGGAACTGGTCGCAAAATTTCTTCGAATTTTCACCTTTTTCTAACATTTGTCTTCCTTGCAGCTCCAACTGTGAAGGTTTTTACGCTGTTTGGCACTTTCTTCTAGCTTTTTCCTGTCACGTGAGGCAAGACAAGGTGGCCATGGGACAGGGAAATAAATTTTTGTCTCCACAGACAACAAGATCACAGTGGTTTGTGTTTTCCACACAGGGTTTCTGTCTAGAGTTCACAATCCCCCTGCTTCAGGGAGGGGTCTTTTGCCACACCCCACTCCTCACAGATGCAGCCACCATCACAGAACACACAAGCATAGTCATAAGAGTGGCAGGACTTAGAATGGGTTATCAACCTTGCCAAGTTCAGTCTAGTTTCTACCCAGACTCCCACCTTCCTGGGAGCAGTCCTGGATTTCACACAAGGTTGCATACGATCGACAGAGAACGGATCCTAGCCAGGAAGGCACTAGCTGACGTCCTCCTCTTGCAGCCGGCGTTGCCGGCGAGAACGTTGCTGGTATTCCTAGGATACCTAACCAGTCTGTTAGATGTAGTCCAAATGTGCAGGTTTCACATGTGGGACCTACAATTCCATCTACTGGGTCATTTTGTCCCATCCAGGAGGAACCTCAGTGTTCCCGTCCCCTGTACACAGGCAGTGGTCCCCCACATATTGTGGAGGTGCATCCACTCACACCTGTCACAGGGAGCATTTTTCCCACCTGCCAAACTTTCATTGTCAGTGGTGACAGACGCATCTTTGATGGGGTGCAGAGCGCATTTAGCATGGTCTCAAGTCGCGGGATTCTGTACAGGCACTTGGTGCGGACAGCACATCAATATCAGTATGTTGGAACTAAAGGTAGTGCGCCGGGCTCTTGTTCATTTCCTATCACAGGTACAGAACAAGACTGTTCTAATACGCACCAACAACACCATGGTAGTGGCTTATATCAACAGACAGGGAGGCACGAGATCCAGGAGTCTCTGGATCCTTGCCAAGTCCCTTCTGTCTTGGTGCATGACAATAAGGTCAGCCTTCAGGCGGTCCACCTGCCAGGCAAGGAGAATACGATCACGGATCTGTTATCTCACCTCCAGGGAGCTCCGACATAATGGGCCCTCCTTCCGCAGGTGGCCAACATGATCTGGTTGCCTTTCGGTTTCCTGGACGTAAACCTGTTTGCATCCATGGACATCCACAATCTACCAACTTTTTGCATTCTGACCCCCGACCCGAGAGTCTAAATAGTCGACGGGTTCATGATCAAGTGGACCCACGTGGGCTACGCCTTTCTGCCATTCGCACTAGTACCGAGAGTACTAGACAAAGTGATGTACCATCAGTGTCACTTGGCCCAGCCAACTGTTGTTCCCTCAACTGCTCAATCTAATCGCAGGTTTCCCATATGAGCTTTCGGTCAGGGACAACTTAAGTCTCGATCCCGGGCTCCAGCAAACTGCATCACAATCCAAAAGCATTCCATTTGATTATGTGGCTTTTATCCGCGAATCCTTGGTGTCGCAAGGCCTTTATGAGGAAGCTGCCCAAGTGGCAGCCCAAAGTTGGAGACCCTCCACTTTGGGGATGTATTCTGCCAGACTTGGTATGTTCCGAGACTGGTGCCAGTGATCGGTTTCTCCACATACAGTGTCTCTTGGTGACGTAGCGGATGTCTTGTTGTGTCAGTTTAATCTGAACAAATCCATTAATACAGTCAAGGGTTTTCGGAAAGCCATAGCAGCTATCCACTGGGGTTTTCCAGATGGGTTGACCATCACTGAGGCGCGGCCTCCGGAAAGATTAGCTAAAGGATTGTTCTTACAAAGACCTTCAGTTTGGAACCTTGCTCTTCCGTGGGACATGCAAGTGGTTCTCGAGAAACTAGCACGGGCTCCATTCGAGATGCTGTCTGCATGTCTGCTTAAAGAACTGACGATCAAAACTTTTTTATTGCTCTCCACGGCCTCTGCCAGATGCAGAGGTGCCGTTCACGTGCTATCTCTTAAAGAAAGCTATATTTGCTTTGAATCTGGGGGTGTAACTGCTCGTACCCGACCCAGCTTTCTTGGCCAAAATTCAAACTTTACCGGAACCAAAATTCCTTCTGTCACTCTTTACGTTTTCTGATACATCAGAGGACAGTACTTGGTACCCTGTTCGATGTCTCAAGTACTACATTAAATGTACGCAACCCTTACAGAATGACTTAAAAGCTTTATTTGTGTCTTTACAAAATCTACCTCGCGCCGTTTTAGTGATTCGATTTCGCGATGGATTGTTCAAACAATCACGTACAATAAATCTGCATTGTCTACGGAACAATCAGCTAAGGCACATCACGTACGAGGCAAAGCTACATTAATCATTCTTTTTAGTGGGGTTCCCTTCAACGATATACTTCTCCCTACTGTATGGAAAACACCAGGCACGTTCGTCTCTGCATATCTGAAGGATATACCAGACTACCAAGGCGGAGTTGCAAGGGCCATTCTTTCCAGAAGAGGACCGTTGCTTTCATGAGGTGAATATCTTTGTCTTTTACTCACGTTCTCTCATATTAGTTACGATTCATCCATCAATTTATTAACTTCTTGATCGTTTACTAACCAATTTTGGCCATTGTTAGGGCATATTATAATTCATTCTACTTTACAATTAAACAAAATTTTGCCATTGTTTGGGCACTTTCTATTTCGTTTTAATTATAGTAATGAAATTTTGCCCTTGTTCAGGCAATTTCTGTTTCATTTAGTTTTACTGACGGTGTGTTTCCCTCATTCGGGTGACTAACCCATGTTCTTTTGACGTTTTACCTCGGTTATTACTAACAGGTTGTTCCCTGTTCCTTCGTTATAACTAGGAGTAATTTACTATTGTTTAGTAATTCCTATTCAGAGGTTTTCGTCCTTAAGAGGATAAGGAATCTAATCCTTTAAGTAGGATAAAACTGGTGTGAGTATTAGGACCAGCCTTTTGTATGGGCTTCGACCTAAACTCCCTTCCGATCCTCAGTTGCAATCTGTTTGCATATTTATAGCATGGAAGGTAAGATCTTGTGAAGTAAATGTACCCCGCTTACCGTAGCAGGGATATTTACGAGAGTTATACTTAGCTTCCATGCGTCCCGGCCCAACTCCCCTCTCGTTCAGGCCTCGGTGGATTGTTAACCCTTACTCTACCAGGGCTATGAAAAAAGCGAGCCCAATTTTCATAACTTTTTTTCATATGCATTTTTGACAACTTTTTTTTCATATGCATTTTTGACAACTTTTCTTTCATTTTCTTTTGTTACAAATTTGGTTGGAATAGAGGCTAAGATATTTATCTTTTGAGTAATGAAAGCCAATTTAGGAAATATTGGACAAAAATATGCAATTTAAGCAATTTTCGGCTAAATTTGGTCAACAATTGGTCAATCTTTGCAGAAGTATAACTTCTTGTCAATATTGAAAACAGAGATTTGTTTTACATATTTAGATTTTTTATGAAATTTCCTTTATAAAATTTTCTTTTCAATGATACTAATCTATAATTTTTAGAAAGAAAGGAAAGATGAAAAACATCAAAAATGATCAAAGCCAAAAGACCCCTGAAAGCTGCAGCAGAAAAATAATTACGCAGTGGTCACGGTGAGACTTGAACCCAGAGCGCTTGCATGCTAGCGCCGAACATTTCCTCTGCACCACGTAGTCGTTCAAATTAGAGAGGTGAAATATATTTCTTAAAAGACAGGTTCTAAATACAGAGGGTATGCCTTTATTTATATATCAAATGGAAGGAAATTTCTAGCGCTTTCGAACGGCGCTTTAACGAAGCATGTGCGATGTACGGTTTGAGTACATGATTTTTTTTTTTTTAAATGGGTCAAAAATGGCAGAAATTCATGAAATTTTGAAGACACTTTTCCAGAACAAAAGATTGCAGGTAGGGATTATAAAAATTAGACCAGAAACCAATACTATAATGTCTTAGGACTTGCGTGTTTGATTTTGAAGCAAAAATATGATGTTGAAGCTATTGTAAGATTTGAATACATTTTTTTTGTTGAAATTTTAAAATTTTTAGCAATTTTTGTGTTTTACCCTTTTTTGATGTACTTTTTCTCAAAATTCTGTAATGTGACACCTATAAAAAAGTTTCATTTTGTGAAAGAAATATCCGAGTACTTTCAAATAATATTAAGATTACTCCTATAGGACTGGTAAAGTCCCGATTTTATTTTTAGTAAAAGGTGCTTTGAAAACAGCGATACCATTGCCACGTGGTAGAGTAAAGGGTAAGTGAGGGATGTTAGAGGTATAATGGAGGTTAGGATTGGGGTGGTATCTATGTTTCAAGTTCGGTTAGAAGTGCGTTAGAATCAGGTCATTGGACCAGATTGCATATTTAAAGCATGGAAGGTACTGTAAGTATAACTCTCGTAAATATCCCCGCTACGGTAAGCGGGATAAATTCATTATGACATCATTTCATTCAAGTTACTGTTATCAGATCTTTAACCCTTTAGCTTTGCCTGATAGTGCTCCAACACCCACCAAGGATGGTATAGCTGAGCACTGTCATGCAAGGGAGATGAGAAACAGATAAATAAAGCGGACTGGGGGTATAAGAACACCCACCGAGGATGGTATATCTGAGCACCAACATATAAGGGAGATGAGAAACAGATATATAAAGCGGACTGGGGGTATAAGAACACCCACCAAGGATGGTATATCTGAGCCAGCACCCACCAAGGATGGTATATCTGAGCCAGCACCCACCAAGAATGGTATATCTAAGCACCGTCATGCAAGGGAGATGAGAAACAGATATATAAAGCGGACTGGGGGTATAACAACAACAAGAATGGTATATCTGAAAGCGCAAGGGAGATGAGAAACTGGGGTATAAGAACACCCACCAAGGATGGTATATCTGAGCCAGCACCCACCAAGAATGGTATATCTAAGCACCGTCATGCAAGGGAGATGAGAAACAGATATATAAAGCGGACTGGGGGTATAAGAACACCCACCGAGGATGGTATATCTGAGCACCAACATGCAAGGGAGATAAGAAACAGATATATAAAGCGGACTGGGGGTATAAGAACACCCACCGAGGATGGTATATCTGAGCACCGTCGTGCAAGGGAGATGAGAAACAGACATAAAGTGGACTGGGGGTATAAGAGAGCAAAAGAAAATAAGTGCATGTTGAGATGTCTTTTGAAGTTGCTAACACACTTGCATTCCCATGTTTCCTGAAACTAACAGATATGTGGCTTTCAAAATCTAATATGTTGGTAAAGATATGCATAATCTATTGGAGCAAGAGTAGTTACCATCTGATCAATTTTGGAAACAACTGTATGATATCATGAAATAATTTTCAATAACTTAAAATACAATTTTTATATATACCAACCTATTTATTATTTTCTTCTAAAGATGAATATGATTCGGGCATTTATGAGAAAAAAAAATTTCTTTCCAGTTAACAGCTTATTGAATATGCATGTGGGAGAAAAATGATTCGGTTTATATTTAGAGTGAAATTGTTAACTCAATCATTATAGATTCATTCATATATAATATATTATGCTATACATACTGTACTCTCAGTCACATTACAAAAAGTTATCATTTTGAGATAGAAGAAATGTATTTTTTCTCTTGTTCTGATCCTTACAGTGGTTTCACCCTACGCTTTTAAAATATGTGACACAAGCGGAGATGAGTTTCAACCATTTGTGAATGGGGGTATCACTGTCCAAGTGAAACAATCACAAATAGCCAAATTTGTAAGTATAGCATCTTGACCATTTGGATCATCTTTCTTCTACTCCTCCCCACCCAACCGCTTTGCAACAACTGACAAGTGCCTCTCACAGGCAAACACATCCTCTCTCCTCACCCTCAGCCAAATTCACCTCAGCTGATCTCTTTCACAAAAACTCTCCCAATAAATTCTCTCCTTCGCACATCACTTCAAGTACTATAACTATATCTCTAACCTTTTCTCTTACTCTACATTTCAAGCTCTTTTCACCTCAGACATAATTTTACCTCTCTGGCACAGTTTGACCATCGCTCGCTGTTAAACCTCAACAAACAAACACAAAAACATCTTTCTTCTGATGGCATAATATTTTGTTTGGCCTGTCTGTTTGGTCAGGCTTCATCTGGTTTCTGTTTTAAATTGATATTGAAATTCAAGACATCTGCAATTTGTAAATATGGTGAAAAAAGCATGTGATTATTTGCAAAAAACAAACCTGCAGTTTGTGCATGAATCTAGCTAATAGCACTGAGTTTCATTAAAAGGGAAATATTGAAGTCAAATGGGGTAATTACATGTATGTCTTAAGGGCCTGTGGGTAATTTGGGATTTAGGCCCCATTAAAATACATTGCTATTTTATTGCTTAAGGGTCTGGGTAATTTGGCATTAAGGCCCCATTAAAATACATTGCTATTCTATTGCTTAAGGGCCTGTGGGTAATTTGGGATTTAGGCCCCATTAAAATACATTGCTATCTTATTGCTTAAGGGCCTGTGGGTAATTTGGCATTTAAGGCCCCATTAAAATACATTGCTATTGTATTGCTTAAGCCTGTGGGTAATTTGGCATTTAGGCCCCATTGAAATACATTGCTATTTATTGCTTAAGGGCCTGTGGGTAATTTGGCATTTAGCCCCATTAAAATACATTGCTATTTTATTGCTCTAAGGTCTTCCAAATCTAAATTTACTCGGGCCTGTGGGTTTGCCTAGCTTTCCCCCACCCTCTTGCTTAATTTGCCCCTGATTCAATTCAGAATCTGGGGTGGTTTTATGCTTGAGAGACTTGGCACCTAAAGCACAAGCAAAGGAAAAGTACAATTGAAATATAAATTAGAAAGCAATCATCTTACATACAGCTTGTTGAATTCAAGAAAGATCAATTTTTTGGGGACACACCTTTGCTGCGATGACAATTTGTCAGTTTAAAAAAGCATTGAAATCTTTCAAATCAAGGATTTTTGAATAGTTGCTCACCATTTTTCTTCTCGAATTGTCCTTTGTTATAAAAGGTGGGCATGCTTACTAAACTAGACTAGCTCTCTGAAGTTAAAAAAAAAAAAAATTGCTATTTCAAAAAAATGACAACCTTTGTTATTTAACTTTTGTTAACTTGTTCCTTTGTTATTTAAATTGTTTGTATTGTTCATAAGTCTTAGTAGAAAGTCGTGAATTGTAGATAGAGAATATGCAAAGATTGATGCTGCATACCAGTTCTCTTTCATCATTATTGTTGTTATTATTATTATTTTTAGTGAGCATGCGAAGCATAATGCGAAGCATAATGCGAAGCATAATGCGAGGCATAATGCGAAACATAATGCAAAGCATAATGCAAAGCATAATGCGAAGCTATGTAATAATGGCGATCTTGTCCGTCTGGCCAGTTTTTCTTAAGAATTCCTTAGAAATGTTAAAGTTTTTTGAGAGTTCCTTAGAAAATGTTAAAGTTTCTTTAGAGTTGCTCAGAAAAAGTAAAGTTTCTTCAGATAAAGTTTTTTAGAGATACTTAAGGCAGATTGAAGACTAGTTTCCTTAAAAAAAGGGTGGAACCGCCATGCCCTCCTCAAAATCTTCAGGCTCACCATTCATGCCAAGCTTGACTACGGCAATGTTGTCTACTGTGTCGCTCACAACCCATACCTCAATCACATCAACACCATCCAAAATGAAGCCCTAAGGCTTTGTCTAGGTGCATACAGGACCTCCCCAATCACCAGCCTTCACATTGAAGCCAAGGAACCCTCCTTTCTACTTAGATGTAGAAAGCTTAGCCTCTCCTATGCTTTTAGAGTCCTCACCAACACCCAGAACCCTGTTTACAACCTCATTAGGTACCCCAATTTCTCCACCCTCTTTAATAGGACTAAAACCCTATCCGCTCCCTTTAGCTTACACATTAAATCAGACCTCTTCCATCTCGGCATCCACCCCGCTACTCTTGGCACCTTCTCCTGGCTCACTTTTCCTCCTTGGACCACCCCCCTCCCTTCTATCCACCTGGGCCTCTCCACTCATCACAAAACCCAAACCCACCTTAACCTCTTCATCAATCTCCACAACCAAATCAAAGACCAACTCTCAAACTACACCTCCATCTATACTGATGGCTCCAAGGAAGGTAACAAGACAGCTGCTGCTGCCGTCATCCAAGACATCACCCTCAGTAGCAGACTTCCCGACTACTCGTTCATCTTTTCAGCAGAGGCAAAGGCCATTCTCCTCGCCCTCAACTTTATTGAGTACTCCCCACTGAGCTACTTTGCCATTTTCTCCGACTCTGAGGCTGTTCTTACTTCTTTACTCAATCTTAAATGGAATAACTTCACATTCCACCGCCTCCTCCTCCAGAAACTCCTTTTGCCCACCCTCTGCAGGAAAAGTATTCTTTTCTTCTGTATACCTTGGCATCCCTGACAATGACAGGGCTGATGCAGCCGCTAAGCTTGCCCTCAACCTCTCCTCTACCCCTTTTCCCAAAACCCTTTCTGACATCAAACCACTTATCGCTTCCCTTGTTCGTGACCGCTGACAAACCTCATGGAACTCCCAAATTGATAACAAACACCACGTCATCCAGCCCACCATTCCGATCAAACCCACCATCAACAACCGTTCTTGTATCGACAACGTTCATATTACCTGTATTAGAATAGGTCACACCCACCTCACTCACTCCCACCTCCTCATTGGCTCCCCCCAACCCCTCTGCAACAATTGCCATTGCACCCTCACAATCCATCACGTTCTCCTTGCTTGCCCCCTGTACAACCTTCCTAGAGCTTCCCTCGCTTCCCACAACTCAATTGCTGAGTTCTTCCAGAAAAAACGTCCGGATAAAATTATCTCCTTCCTTTATCATGCTTCCCTCTACAACCATATTTAATTCTTCTCTTCCACCCCCTCTCTCTACTTTGTTTTTTTTCACCCATGCACCTCCTCTCTCGATCACAGCTTTCTGACTTTTTGTTCTTGTATTTCTCTCATTCTCCCCCTGTTAACTTTCCTTCCTACCTCTAGAATGATCTGACCTCTCAGGCACAATTTGACCCTCGTTGTCGTGGTGCCGTTAAGCTCTCATCAAACAAACTAAACTACAAAACATTTGATATTTTCTTAGAAGATAATGTAAAATGAAATTATTTTCCAATATTCTTCAGAGATCTTCAAGCGTCTCTCTCGTAGCACTGGAGATTTAAAACCCTTAAAATTCTCCAAAATATTTGGGCACCAACGGTTTTATCAAGCGTGATTATTAAACTCCGCCTTTATTATTGTGGTCATTTGCATAAAGTTGCTACAGTATATGAGCTGACCAATTTTTTTTATTTAGTATGCTCAGTCAGGGAGTGTGACGGGATGTGACTGCATATTGGCATAGGGAGGGATGGACTTGGATGGGGTCCATGTGGGACATATGATATAATATATACCATGTTATGTGGTATACACCAAGGCCTATATCAGGCATAATTATTTGACTCTGCCTTTTTTCTTATTCAACAAGTCATTTGCGTATAAGTATTATATGAACTGACACTTTCATACATGGTATGCTCAATCAGGGACTGTGATAGCTAGGATGAGACTTCTTATGGAGCCTATGGGATGTTATGTGGGACATGGGGTGTGATGCCATGTGGGACATTGGGTGGGATGGCATGTGGGACATGGGGTGGGATGCCATGTGGAACAGGTTGGAATGCCATGTGGGATATATGGTGGAATGCCATGTGGGACATAGGGTGGAATGCCATGGGATAGGATGTCATGTGGGTCATTGGATGTTATGTGGGACATGCGGTGGGATGCCATGTGGGACATGGGGTGCGATGTCACGAGTAACACAGAGTGTGACATTGGGTGGGTTGCCATGTGTGACTTTGGGTAGGTGGCTATGTGGACATGGGATGTGGGACATAAAGTAGGATGTCATTGGGACATTGGGAGGGATACCATGTGGAACATATGGTGGGTCCAATGTGGGACATCATGTGGGAAGCCACTGATGCAGGACATACGATGAGATGCCATGGGGGACATAGGGAGAGATGCCTCATGGGACACAGGGAGGGACGTCATGTGGGACATAGGGATGTCATGTGGTACATATGGTTGGATTAATGTGGGACATACATGTTAGATGGGATCCATGTGGGACATAGGATGGGATTCCATGTGGGTTATAGGGTGAGATGCCATGTGGGACATATAGTGGAATGCCATGTGGGACATAAGGTGGAATGCCATGTGAGACATACTGTATAAAGCAATGCCATGTGGGAGATGTGGTAAAATGCCATGTGGGACAAGGCATGGGATGGGATGTCATGTGGGACATGGGGTGGGATGTCATTTGGCACATGGATTAGGATCCATGTGGGACATAGGGTGGGATGCCATGTGGGTCATAGGATGGGATGCCATGTGGGTCATAGGATGGGATTCCATGTGGGACATGGTGGAATGCCACATGGGACAAGGGATGGGATGGGACATGGTGGAATGCTACATGGGACAAGGGATGGGATGGGATGCCATGTGGGAGATATGGTGGAATGCCATGTGGAACATGGGGTGGGATGCCACGTGGGACATGGGATGCCATGTGGGACTTAGTGTGAGGTGCCATTTTTGTAATTGGCTGGGTCATATGATATGGGTGTCAATTTGCATGGGCATGTGAACCATGATGGTATTTACCGTTCTAGATTATGAATTTTCTATTAACCCTTCTTCCTTAGCAAACTCTCAAAGACCAGCTGATAAAGCCATCTGTCTCAGACGTGGACTTTGGTAAGAACAAACTGATGTCCCACATCGCATTCCATGCTCTACATATGTTCAGGGAGAAGAACAATAGACTGCCTGGAATTAGGTGAGCCTTCATATTGCTTTGGAAACAGAACTTGAAGAAAACTTTGTTCATGAATGCACACCACAAAATAGTGTCTTTTTATTAAAGTTGACATTAAATTGTTCACATGATTATACATATATTTGACATTGACAGCTCCAGACTGAAATTTTGAGGCATTAGAATACAAGGCACAAGTAGTGCTTTTTGAAACTTGAAAGTGTTCTTATCGTATTCTTGTGGAAAACAAATGAAATTATTGTCTTCATTAAATCAAATTATTACCCTTACATGTGTTACCCTTGTATACCCTATGGAGGGGACATGTGTTACCCTTGCATACCCTATGGAGGGGACATGTGTTACTCTTGCATACCCTATGGAGGGGGACATGTGTTACCCTTGCATACCCTATGGAGGGAATATGTGTGACCCTTGCATACCATATGGAGTGGACATGTGTTACCCTTGCATACCCTATGAAGTGGACATGTGTTACTCTTGCATACCCTATGGAGGGGGACATGTGTTACCCTTGCATACCCTATGGAGGGAATATGTGTGACCCTTGCATACCCTATGGAGTGGACATGTGTTACCCTTGCATACCTTATGGAGGGGACATGTGTTACCCTTGCATACCCTATGGACAACAATTACCCTTCTCATCACCTTTCCAGGTCACCAGAAGATGCAGATGAACTTTTCACCATAGCAACTGATTTAAAGAAGCACTTGATTTTGCCTGAGTATGAGGAGGATTTTGAAGTGGACAAGAAGGTCCTCACGGCTGTTGCATATACATCTCAGGGGTGCTTTGCTCCCCTCTGTGCCTTGATTGGGGGTGTGCTTGCTCAAGAGGTGCTGAAGGCTTTGACAGGGAAATTTAGACCTCTGAATCAATGGGTGAGAATGTAATTATGAATTTAGAATCGAAGGGGGAGGGGGAGGTGGGAATTACCTATTTTGTGGAAGTTATACTTTTATATGATTGAAATATAATATAAAACTGAAATTACCTTTAGCTTTATATTACAAAACAGACCAGATGTAGCAATCTTGGGACAATATTTTGTTGTATATCAAGTACTTCTCTTACACGCAACAGTACAATGTACCATCAATGCAACTTAATCCAGACTGGAATATTTAAAAATGTGTCCATGTTTTTCCATTGACTTTACGTGTACTCGCATGTACTGGATGGATAACAACAGTAACAAACAGAGCATTAGATCAGATGTCTGTTTATTAAATCAACATAACTTGGCAAAAAAAACCCCACCCTTTTTGAGTGCTCTACAATGTTGAAAAATGGTATTCAGAATCAAACCTGCATAGCTCAAAAGATAGTGTTTGTTGCATAAATGATAAAGATGCATTGTTATATGTTGCTTGATACATGACTTCTTTTTGCAGATGTACATAGACGCTATTGAACTGTTGAAAGATGTGGAGGGAGCAACTATGGAATCTTTCCAGCCACGGTAAGAGGAAACTCACTTCATTGTTAAAACCTTGAATGTTTTTTCAAGTCTTCATTTCCTGTAAAGGAAAGAGATTTTAGAGGTTAGAAAAGAGAAAACTGCATTACCCTTATTGCATTTTGTTTCAAGGCCACAGATCAGCTAGTGTATTTGCAATTTGATTGGTTCACACTTTGCTTTAATGAGCGAAATCCATCAGAGCCATTAGGCTCATAGAGCCAGTGCTTATCCCCATGGTGCAAGCAGATGAGTGTACATGACTCCCCTGGATGGGATGCCAGTCCATCACAGATTAACTCTCCAGCAGTGCTAGTACTCATTTGTAGCACTCATGATGGGAATCGAACTCGGTACCTTTCGAATACGAGCATGACTCCTTAACCACTGAGCCACTGCACCTCTTTTATGAAGAGAACTTGTAGCAAATAGAGCCCATTAGATGTAGAAAATATGAGCGAAACATTACAACATGAAAGAAACACAAACAAATAAGAAATACCAAATATGATCATAATGAAAGAACATGCTAGGCTGAGTTTATTGCCAAGATCCCACCCACACACTAACATAATTGCTTTAATGAAATGACATGTAAAATAGACAGTCATGACAAAGATGTGCAATGCAATATATATATATATATGATTGCGCATACCTGTCCAGAAGAAATATACTCTATGGAAATTGCCTAAGGCCTTTTGGTAACATCATCAACTAGAATATTAGCGCTCTCTAGAGCGCATACCTCCACCCCGTTGTTATTCCAACATGCCTAGAATAATTTTATAGAGTTCATTTGATCCATACCCAATATAATCTACTCAGAAATCCTAGGCCCACCAAGATTCATCCCCAAGTTTTGATCTGTAATGAACATTTGCTATCTGAACACTTGAACACTCTTCAGACTGGATTTCTTACAAGGCCATACCATTGTTTTTAGTTTAATTTAAGTGAAGCATCATTGTTTGAGCTCTATTTAGCCAGGATTCACATTCCACCATCTTCCATTCATGGCAGAAACCAATTGTTTCATTTTCATTGATTCCAGAGAACACTTGATGTAAGTCTATTTGAGTCCAGAAAATTGATTGTTCGGATCTTCATTCAATGCTCAAAGTCATTGTTCAGCATATTCCATTGAAAAGTCATTGTTCAGCACATTCCATTGGAAAGTTTCAACTTAGTCTTGACAACTCGGTCTTGACAGATATCATCCTAAAACATCCCCACCCCACAATTTCTGCCCTTCCCCTGTTTCAATTAGTCCCTAATTTAATCACTTCTTCATGAAACAGTAACAAAACCACACACCACATTCAATCAAAATTCAATTATCGGTCGGGAGATATCTCGATGACAGACAAACTCACCTTAAATTGTCCCCACCCCTCCATTTTCACCCTTCCCCTGTTCCAATATGTCTCAAATTTTAATCACTTCTTCCTTAAGCAGTATCAAAACCACATACCAAATTTGAGATTAAATGATGGTCTGACTTTCAGAGGGCCATTCACAAGGGCAAAGTTCCTTGAACAGTGCATTAAAATCATATATAAACATGATCCTTGAACACAACTAAATTGCCGAGTTCTTCCAGAAAACCTCCAGATAAATTTATCTCCTTCCTTCATCATGTTTCCCTCTACAACCATATTTAGTCCTCCTCTCCCACCCCCTCTCTCTACTTTTTTTTTTTCTTCACCCATGCACCTCCTCTCTCGATCCCAGCTTTCTGACTTTTAGTTCTCGTATTTCTCTCAATCTCCCCCTGTTTTCTTTCCTTCCTACCTCTAGAATGATCTAACCTCTCAGGCACAATTTAACCATCGTTGTCATAGTATCGTTAAGCCCTCATCAAACAAACAAACAAACAAACTTATCATTTGATAAAATTTCTTTGTTAGATTGTGTGAAATGCTTAAAAGAAAAACAACTGCAAAGAATTTAAAAGAAAAATAGTTTATAAATGCGGGGTGTAAACCATTGAGTGAAGGTAATGCATTACTGGGAGTTGATATTTGGAGTTAGAATGAATTATTCTAAATTAAGGTGTCAAAAATCTTCTCATGAAAAATCGCGACAGAGATAATATTATGTAGTGAATACATCTTTTTATATACTTCCCTCTTTTGCAGTTTAATGTATTTTTCATCGCATATTTACATGGAGTGTGTGTTTAAAGCACATATTTACCACATATACTGTTGTTTACTTAAGAAATCTCTCTCTCTCTCTATGAAATAAATATTCTTTCCACGAATTCCTGACTTTCCCGCAGTTATAACTGCTGGTACCATAGATTTTTTCCAGCTCTGTTGACATATTGGTCCTGACAATTCAATTACTCCAAGGAAACTTTATTAAAAAAATGTATTTTTAACTTTAGAATGTCATTCTTCCAATCTAAGCCTTCATGAATAGTAAGATTATTTCTCATTTTAGAGGAGACCGCTATGATTCCTTAAGGGTATGCATTGGTGACGAACTGTGCCAAAAACTTGCCAAGATGAAGTTATTCATGGTCGGATGTGGGGCCATCGGGTGTGAAATGCTCAAGAACTATGCAATGCTTGGTATAGGATCTGCTGGCGATGGAAAGGTAGGTTGAGTGACTTCCTGATGGTTCTGTTTTTGGTATCAATCAATGGTCACTCATGTGCATTTTGCGTGTTAGTTTGCATGTTGTTTCGTAAAGGGGGTATCTCATCCACAAATATCTTGACGAATCACCGAATTTATTTCAAAATCCTTGTCCTTGTGTACAAATCCACTGATAAACCAATTCCCGGATATATTACTGACATGCTTTAAAATTAAAACAGAATCCCGGCAGCTTCACTCTACATCATCATCAGCACCCTAATTTATTGAACTCAGCACCCATCATCAGCACCCCAATTTATTGAACTCAGCACCCATCATCAGCACCCCAATTTATTGAACTCAGCACCCATCATCAGCACCCCAATTTATTGAACTCAGCACCCAGCACACAACATTTGCAGATAGATGTTTTTCATATCATGCCCCTCACATCTGGAACCATATTTGTGAACACATCAAACTTGCCAATTAATTCTCTTGTAATTTTCTAAAAATTGTTAAAACAACATCTTTTTCAGGTTGTCTACCATCAAAAGGTTTGCTTTGTATAGTACTGTATTTTTCAATTACCATATTTGTGTTTGATATTTTCCATCTATTTTTCTTTACTTTTCTTGCTTAGTTTGTTCTTAGTTGTAGAGCGCTTTACCGCAAATTCGTTTTTGTTTTGGCGCCTTATTAATATCAGTGATTGATTGATTATTGATTGATTATTGATTGATTGGTATCTATAAGTGCCTACTTAACCATGATATTTATTTCTGTTTGTATTAACTTGTATATACGTTCTATTGGTTGGTTTATTGGTATTCAATCCAATTTTATATGATAGAGGACAAAAAGAAAATACTAAGAAAGAATTAAGAAATATCCTCCCACAAAGGATATAATTAAATTCAGGGCTTAAACAAATTTGAAATAATGGATACTGCCCATCTTAGATCTTTAGATTTCCATAAAGCAGTTGATTATTCATTAAAATTATTGTTCCATTAGGCAGGCTCATGATGAAAAAAAGAGCACTTGGTGTGAAGGGAAAGTGTGCCAGTTGGATATATTCTATATTATATGAACAGGTCACAAAGAGTTATTGTTAATGCTGAAGTATCTCCATGAAAGAAGGTTACAAGTGGTGTTCCTCGGGGTTCTGTATTGGGTCCGCTTCTTTTCTTAATCTTCATTAATAATATTGATGTTTCCCTTGGCTCCAGGACTTGTAAATTTGCTGATGACACTAAGCTGTACAGGATTGTTTATGATGCTAGGGATTCTTCACTTTTGCAACCTGATCTGGATAATTTTATGAGAAGGATAAGTTCATTTTGGAGAAAGTCCAGTGAAGAGCCACTAGACTTATCCCGAAGTAAGGAATCTCTCTTATGAATCTAGGTTGTGAGTTCTTGGTTTGATCACGCTTGAGTTGAGAAGAGTACATGGCAATATGATTCAGGTTTTTAAGTTCCTATCTGGTAGTGATGCTTTGACTTCCTGTTATTTCTTGCATGTTTCAGCTAATCCTCATGTGTCATGTGGTAACAGTTTGAAATTGACCAAAGAGTTCTCACGGATAGGTATTCGGCATTTTAGCTTTTCGCAAAGAGTTGTTAATGAGTGGAATGGTTTGCCTGAGTGGGTAGTTAGCTCCAAATCTGTTCACAATTTCAAAGTCAACATTGATAAGTTCTTTACTAACTCTGGATGTCTTTTTTTTTTTTTGTGATGGTGGTGGTGGTGTTAGTTTGGGCTTTTTATGATGTGACTAACCTTTCTTAGCCCGTAATCTTGTTATGTTATGTTATCTTCTTAAGAGGATGTGACATCACAGATCTTTTCTTAATGTTCCTAAAATTTCTGCATTTACTGAATATTTGTTGTTGACAACAGTATTAAAAACCCTAGTGTGGAATTCCCTAATTTCTGATTGGTGGATATTGTGGTAATTTTCTTTGTGGTTGTAAAATGAAAGAATTTGTATTCTTATTTTAAACCTTGCAAGGTATTCCAATAATGTTTTTATTTTTTTATTGGGTTTCAGATTGTAATGACTGATCATGATTTGATTGAAAAATCCAATCTCAACAGACAGTTTCTTTTCAGACCCAAACATATACAGGTAAGCCTCTTTTTTTGTTACCTTTATCTTTGTGGTGACGTTGATGTCATGTCCTTCTCGCTAAAAATTTGTTCCAGCAAATCATAACCACAAACTTACTGTAGCAAATAGTGAGACCACTTTATCTTAATTAAAATAATCACACAATAAGGACTTCATCCATTGCTAATATGGTACTTAGCACCAACTTCCACAACAACTAAGGTTTTCAGAATAAAGAAAATAAAGAGGAAAAATCTGACCTGACCTGGTTATTTATCAGGTCGGGTCTGACTGTTTGAAACTCTAAGGAACAGAACAACTAATGTGATTTTTTTAGCCACATACTGTAATGTTAGATTATGAAGTATGTGCAAGATTTTGAAGTATGCAAAGTCTTAATTAAGCATAGAATCCAAACATTGATTGCACAAAGCAAGCATAGCACAGAAAAGTGGACATTCACAAGTACGTAGAAGTCGAAAGAAACATATCAAGACTAAGCTGTTCAAAGTGTTTGACAATCTGAAGTCTAGTAGAAGGGCATACCAAAGTGTTGGGCTGATCTGAAGTCTAGTAGAAGGGCATACCAAAGTGTTGGGCTGATCTGAAATCTAGTAAAGGGCATACCAAAGTGTTGGGCTGATCTGAAGTCTAGTAGAAGGGCATACCAAAGTGTTGGGCTGATCTGAAGTCTAGTAGAAGGGCATACCAAAGTGTTGGGCTGATCTAAAGTCTAGTAGAAGGGCATACCAAAGTGTTGGGCTGATCTGAAGTCTAGTAGAAGGGCATACCAAAGTGTTGGGCTGATCTAGTAGAAGGCATACCAAAGTGTTGGGCTGAGAAGTCTAGTAGAAGGGCATACCAAAGTGTTGGGCTGATCCGAAGTCTAGTAGAAGGGCATACCAAAGTGTTGGGCTGATCTGAAGTCTAGTAGAAGGGCATACCAAAGTGTTGGGCTGATCTGAAGTCTAGTAGAAGGGCATACCAAAGTGTTGGGCTGATCTGAAGTCTAGTAAAAGGGCATACCAAAGTGTTGGGCTGATCTGAAGTCTAGTAGAAGGGCATACCAAAGTGTTGGGCTGATCTGAAGTCTAGTAGAAGGGCATACCAAAGTGTTGGGCTGATCTGAAGTCTAGTAGAAGGGCATACCAAAGTGTTGGGCTGATCTGAAGTCAAGTAGAAGGGCATACCAAAGTGTTGGGCTGATCTGAAGTCTAGTAGAAGGGCATACCAAAGTGTTGGGCTGATCTGAAGTCTAGTAAAAGGGCATACCAAAGTGTTGGGCTGATCTGAAGTCTAGTAGAAGGGCATACCAAAGTGTTGGGCTGATCTGAAGTCTAGTAGAAGGGCATACCAAAGTGTTGGGCTGATCTGAAATCTAGTAGAAGGGCATACCAAAGTATTGGGCTGATCTGAAGTCTAGTAGAAGGTAATACCAAAGTGTTGGGCTGATCTGAGGAAATGTGCGATCTCTGTAAGCAGGTGGTTATTCTCAAAAGTGTTTGATAGTAGAAGACTTGCAATAGAATGATCCTTGAATCTTTCGCAGAAACCAAAGTCTGTAACTGCAGCTCAGTCTACAAAAGAAATCAATCCCGGTTTAAGGATAAAAGCTCATCAGAACAAAGGTTTGTTAAATTCTTTCATTTTTTCCATATGATTTAAAATATTTGATTGATGAAGGTGGATATTGGAAAAGAAATCTTGTAATTCCTTGTTGGAATTAGAACCCCCCCACAAAAAAAACAACAACTCATACAGAATTCAAACTGAAATGTAGACGGTTGTCAGGTATACCAGTAATCCATTATACCACTTCTTGCCCATACTGATATCAGTGAAATTTCATTCATTCTGTTATAGAAGAATTTAAGCTGTTAAAAATGTATTTGAAGAATTCAAGCTGTCTTTCATACCATTTAGAAAAAAATACAAGTTGATTGATTGTAGGAAGATTTTGACATGATGCATCTTTTTGTATTTACAAAAAAAAGGTTATTATTGTCTTTGCCAGAACATGTATAACTAATATTTGTATTAAAAATAACTCATAAACACATACTTCGGATGAATACCATTAACTCTAATGCACCAATGTAGGTAATATGGAATGTGAATAAAAGACGGGTAGCAACAACCTGGGCTTAATTGGAAGGAAATACGCTGTAAACTATGAAAATAGAAAACAGTTTCATCAAAATTGATTAAAACTGACACATTTGACATCATTTTGAATTAAGAGCCTCATTATTAATTAAGAGGTACAGTGGTTAAGGAGTCAAGCTCGTATTCGAAAGGTACCGGGTTCGATTCCGTCGCGAGTGCTGCATTGTGTCCTTGAGCAAGACACCTTACTTGCTTCAGTCAACTCAGCTGTGAAAATGAGTACCAGTACTGCTGGGGAGTTAATCTGCGATGGACTGGTGTCCCTTCCAGGAGGAGTCGTGTACTCCCATCCGCTTGTGCCATGGAAACCAGGGATAAGCACCGGCTCTATGAGCCTAAAGGCTCGATGGAATTAGCTTTTTTATTAATTAATCAAACAAATTTGATTGTTATTTTGTGACATCACCACAAGAAAACCTATGAATTTCCTTCCATGGTAACATACTGTTTTTCAATTCTTCACCACCTTTGAATGAGAGCATTTGAATAGGAAAAAGAGATGTTGAATTTCCATCATACCTTCTATCAAAATTTAGCAGGAGAAAAAAAGGGTCTAATGACTTTCAGTGACTGAAATTTAGAACAGAATTTTAAAGAATTATCTTAAAGATTTTGAGCTGGCCTCCCTTTCATACATCACAACTTTTGCATGAATTAAAAATTCTTCAAACTTTGATTGGTCGTAACTCATAAACTACGTATACAGCAACCTTCGTAATTTAAAGTCAACTCTGTTCAGAATTGAGAGCTTTTCCAGGTGAATATTAAATCTCTACCTCTCGGTATACCTCTAAGGTGGGCAGTAATTATATACTAATTTAATTAATTATGAATTGAGCCGTATATAGGAAATTTCTCATGCAGATGAACCTTAGAAGACAATCTCAATCTGTTCTTTTCATTGACAGTCCATCCAGACACAGAGAAAACATTTTACAATGATGCCTTTTTTGAGTCGCAGGATATGGTGGTAAATGCACTGGATAATGTGGAAGCTAGGAAATATATGGATAGGTAATATATCAGGAAATATTGAAGTGGTTAACGTAGCCAATTATAACCGCACCCAAACCGAAAGAAGTGGGTGTTCTTTGAATTGCAGAAAAGTAGTAGATTGAAAGAATAAGTATTATTATTCAAGGTTGTTATAATATGGGCATCTTTCTGTAGTACTAGGAATTGGTCATAGGTACCTGTTGGAAAGAAAAGGCAAAACATAGCGAAGACAATTTATTTATCTGTTTAATTCTAAAAAGAAAATAACAAACATTTATACAAGTTTATTCTAGGGAATTGCCATGACTTATAAGACATTGGTATTTGTATTTTAAACATTAGTTAGATAAATTTGCTTAATTTTAAAGTGTGATTAATATTAAGTTAACTGATTAAAAAAATACCATACTTATCTTTATTTATATCTTGAAAAGTTTTGTGATTAAGT
The DNA here is from genome assembly GCA_020152595.1 of Chiridota heheva. Classification (NCBI taxonomy): domain Eukaryota; kingdom Metazoa; phylum Echinodermata; class Holothuroidea; order Apodida; family Chiridotidae; genus Chiridota; species Chiridota heheva. The sequence goes on from JAIGNY010001303.1 coordinate 1,199,259, forward strand.
TTAACACCAACATCATTGATGTAGTGGTTTAAGAATTTTAAGTCATAGATATTCAAAAGATAAGCATTTAAAATTCTTTCTCATAATGTTCCAATTTTCCATCAGTATTTTCATTTCATTTCATTTATTTGTTTTATTACAACATTCATAAGTCATAATAACATTATAACAATAGGAAAATACATATAATAACATTACAAAAGTTGTGAAAGGAAGTGCTCTAAAAAAACCTTAAAAAAACTCCCTCTTATTATCTAGATAATAATACTAAATTTACTATAACTACATACATGCATGTCTCTATACAACAATAGAGAGAAAAGATGGTATGGGGAAAAAAGAACTTAAACCCTGACCCCATCCTAACCACCCCACCCTAGCCATCCCACCCCATTCCCATCCCTGCAATTTGTTTAAAAGGATCTTAGTTAGTTTTTTCTTAAAGTGTATTACACATGTTGTACATTTAATATCTTCCGACAGGGAATTCCATACGATTATTAAACGGTCGCACACATTTAACAGGGCGACGTTAGTTTTGCCGGGATAACAATGAATGCTTGTATTTTGTCTAGTTCTATAGTTGTGCACCTGGTAATTCTGCCGCCCTCATTCTTAATGTTCCCTTTACCTAAAAGAAATTGTTTGCTGACCGCTCGTTTAGTATTGCTGGACCCACACTCTGGAATGGCCTCCCTATTAATGTTAGAAATACCGTCACCCTCCCATTGTTTAAGAAGGCTGTGAAAACCCATTTATTTACTCAGTATTTTGTGTAATCATATTTTTACTCGTAGTTCACATATCTTTTTATGTTTATTTATGATTCTTTGTAGCACTTAAGTTGTTTATTTGTATTATAGTTATTTTTGTAAAGCGCCATTGAGTGCATCGTTTTGCAGTAATGTGCGCTATATAAGTTTTTTTACCATAACCATAATTATGTTCAAAATGCTAATGAATGAAGACGGTATGAGCCCTTGTGTTACTTTAAAAGCAAAAGTAGCAAGATTCAAGTGGATTAATTCAGATAGCTTAAGAAGGTTTAAGAAGAAAATAAATTGCTGGTGTTCCTACAATGATGTGCGTTTACAATATGTCGAATAGCCGGCTTTTGTAAGACTCTTAGTTTAGTCAGATCAGAAAAATAGCCCCCTGACCAAATGGTGGAAGAATATGGAAGATGCCGAAGAATCAAAGTGTTGTAAATAGTTCTAAGAACATTACACGGTAAATGGTGCTTATTTTTTTAAATAATACCAACAGCTATGGCTATAGTTTTAGAGAGCGAATAAATATGGTTTCGCCAAGTAAGTTTTGAATCAATTGTGATTCCTAGGAACTTAGTATTGTCAACTTTGTTAATCTTCATGTTATTCATAAAAATCTCTAAATCCCACATCTTGCTACACGATCCAAACACTACAAAATTTGTTTTTTAACATTTAAAGATATTTTGATTCTTTGAAATCCATAGTCGATGTATTTCCAACTGTAAACCAATGATGGAATCAGGAACGTTAGGGGCTAAAGGTCATGTCCAGGTCATTATACCACAAATGACAGAAACCTACGGTAGCCAGCAAGATCCACCAGAGGTTCTGTGCCATACTGCACTCTCAAGTCTTTTCCTGCCTCTGTAGAACATACCATACAGTGGGCTAGAGATAAGGTGAGGATCAATTTATTACTAGGTATATAGAAGAATGAAAATGTGCCTAGCAACTTATGCAATTCAAGTTTTTCTTTGGTACACATATTGTGCAAATTTAAGGGTGCATTGGGAGTGGTGATTGGAGCATGATGGTGATATTGGGATTGGTGATTGGAGCATGATGGTGATATTGGGATTGGTGATTGGAGCATGATGGTGATATTGGGATTGGTGTTTGGAGCATGATGGTGATATTGGGATTGGTGATTGGAGCGTGATGGTGATATTGGGATTGGTGATTGGAGCATGATGGTGATATTGGGATTGGTGATTGGAGCATGATTGGTGGTGATATTGGGATTGGTGATTGGAGCGTGATGGTGATATTGGGATTGGTGATTGGAGCGTGATGGTGATATTGGGATTGGTGATTGGAGCATGATGGTGATATTGGGATTGGTGATTGGAGCATGATTGGTGGTGATATTGGGATTGGTGATTGGAGCATGATGGTGATATTGGGATTGGTGATTGGAGCGTGATGGTGATATTGGGATTGGTGATTGGAGCGTGATGGTGATATTGGGATTGGTGATTGGAGCATGATGGTGATATTGGGATTGGTGATTGGAGCATGATGGTGATATTGGGATTGGTGAATGGAGCATGATGCTGATATTGGGATTGGTGATTGGAGCATGATTGGTGGTGATATTGGGATTGGTGATTGGAGCATGATGGTGATATTGGGATTGGTTATTGGAGCATGATGGCGATATTGGGATTGGTGATTGGTGCATGATGGTGGTATTGGGATTGGAGCATGATGGTGATATTGGGATTGGTGATTGGAGCATGATGGTGATATTGGGATTGGTGATTGGAGCATGATGGTGATATTGGGATTGGTGGTTGGAGCATGATGGTGATATTGGGATTGGTGATTAGAGCATGATGTGCTATTGGGATTGGTGATTGGAGCGTGGTGGTGATATTGGGATTGGTGATTGGAGCATGATGGTGATATTGGGATTGGTGATTGGTGCATGATGTTGATATTGGATCAAGAACAGTTGACTATTTCTCTGAGCAACAAGGTATTGAGCAAGATATTTTGTTACGGCTAACAGAGGGTAGGAACCGGGGGAAGGGGGCACAGGGGACTCCACTCCCATGGATTACTGATTATGATGCAGGAACATATGCAAAATGGCTCCATTATTTGAATATATCAGAGAATTAGGGCATATCCCTTTGCACCCAGAGCGCACACCCTTAAAATGTCAGAAAATTTGTACAAATTGTGTTGACCTTCATATTTTTTCAATTGCTTTTTAAAGAATACTCTCAGAAGTGAATTAAATTTTAACAATTTGCCTTACATTATATGGACTTCTAGAAATTCAGAAGTCCATATATGATGCATATTAGCTAGGGCTCTAGGACTGATTAGCGTCCCTTCGAATTGAAATTCATTGATCCACCCCTTAATGCCCCTTCAAAGTCGTGCCCACAACTTTTCAAAATCTTCCTACCCCTCTGATGGGTAAGCAAAAATCACTTAAACTGGGGTATGAGTGTTAGGTATAGGCCTCAAATCTTCGCTTTATTTCTTGTATGCTGTCTCGGACTGCATCAATTTTGAAATTTACACCAATGCAACCTGATGTGCATCAACTGACATTAGCATGAAATGGTTTTCAGTAATTAGTAGTATTAATTTTGATGCATTTGTTTTGTATTTTTCTTCAAACAGTTTGAAAGCCTGTTCACTCAGAAACCATTGATGATCAATAAATACTGGGCTCAGAATGGTTCTGTGGACAATATTCTTAAGGTGAGTTTAGGAGGGCCACTCAATAAAGTCCCACCACCAAGGTTTTGGATGCTTAGACAAAAACAGGGATCAATTTTGCTGATGTAGTAAGTTAATTGTGAGCAATCAGCTGCAATTGTCCAAATATTCCTGTGAATTTCAATTTTCTATATATGATAGAGGACTGAAAGAAACAATTTGACGTAAAAATCATGTTGATATTTTTTCCGTTTAGAAGTTATTGCATTTTAAAGATTGCACGATTGTGTTGAAAAGTGACCTCACAGTGTACAGTGTGATGTCATAAAGGCAGATCCAAGACAATTCTGTATTTCTATAAAACAATTTTTGTATTTTTTCAAGTTATGTGTAAGGCTCATATGGACAAAGTATGTTCTTATAAAATGTATGTTATACCCCATGTTAATAAATAGAAAAATATGCTTCCATTTAGGAAGATCCAATTAATTTTAAAGAAATGCACAAAAATTATCTTGGATTTGCCTTTATGACATCACACTGTACACTGTGAGGTCACTTTTCAATACACTCTCACAATCTTTGAAATGCAATAACTCCTAAACGATAAAAAATATTCACATGATATTTACACCAAATTGTTTCTTTAATAGTCCTTTATCTTATATATGAAAATGAATGGGAATATTCCTTTAAACATGTTATTGACAGAGTGATTGATAGTTGATATACTATACACTTGACACACTTTTTTAATTAACAGATTTTATTATCGAAGTACTCTAGTATTGGGCTACAGTCAGTGCTCAAAGTTATCCAAACGAGAACCAGATTTTACATCAGACATAACTTACAGGAAATTATTCTTAGTTGTATGTGGATTTTATTCAAGGTTGGCAGACTTAAATCAAAATTGGAAATTGCTTTAAATGTGGACAAAAATATTGGGTAGATTCAGCAAGAAAGATAGCAGGAGAAAGCCCTGATTTATGCATTTAATAGAGTATATTACAGCAACTGTGCATATCTGTGAGGTGCAGTGGCTTAGTGGTTAAGTTGAAGGAGTCATGCTCGTATGTGAAAGGTACTGGGTTCGATTCCCGTCGTGAGCGCTGCATTGTGTCTTAAGCACTTTACTCTACTTGCTTCAGTCCACTCAGCTGTAAAATGAAATGCCATGGAAACAAGGATTAAGCACCGGCCCTATGAGCCTAGTGGCTCGGATGAAGTTAGCTTTAGCTGTCTGTCTTGCTACAGAATGATGCTTTTACTCATTTTGATGTTGTAAAAGGAAGATTGATACAAGTTTGTGTATAGTAATGATCCAATCTTAGAAGTTATGGTGACTGACTGATCACAAAGTTCTCCCAGCATAACATTGTAAGGTTTATTTTGTATCTTTTTACAGCTTTTGGAGAAACTACAACCTCCAGAAAAGACCATCCTGGCCACAAAATTTATGAAGAACAGACCAAAGAACTGGGAAGGGTGTGTAGTGCTAGCAAGACTCAAGTTTGAAAAATATTTTAATCACAAGGTAAATAAATTACTTAAACTATTTGGTTGATTAAAGTCTAGGGAACTTGCATCACCGAACTGTTAGCTCAATTGGTAGAGCATCCACTTTCCAAGCGGATGGTCATGGGTTCATTTCCTGGCCGGGTCATACCAAAGACTTTAAACATGAGACCTGCTGCTCTCTCGCTTGGTATTCACCATAAAGGATCGGAGGAGGGTAATAGTACCTGATCGGTTTAATGACTGCTGTGCCATGATGGCTGCATGGTCGCCAATAGTCCCCCGGGGCTTGAGAAAGGTTTTAGTTTGTGAGACAATGGCACATATACATTCAGCACTTTGAGGTGAGGCCTTGGCAAAAAGCGATATATAAATGGTATTATTATTATTACATATGGTTGGTACTACCTCTGGACAAGAGGGTATTTAATGCTGCTCTTCAACATAGCATCATTGTGCTTTTTACAATTGTTGCTCCTGGTTATGGGAAAGATGTGTCACCATCCTGGTCATGGCAGAATTTCTCAATATTCAAAGAACAATATTGAAAAATTGTTACCTTACCTTAACATTAAATCTCTCAGTGCCAGAAGGCACACAAGGCCTGGACATCATTCTTCCATCCGTGTCTATCCTCTGCTCTTCTCCTTACTTCTCTCCAGGATCTCTATCCTGCCGCGTTTCTCTCTCTCTCTCTCTCCACCATTCTTTGCCACATGGTCTTTGACCTGCCGACGTTCCTTCTACCTACCATTCTAGGGCTAAAGCACCATCATCACCATTGCTCTTTCTCAACACATATCCAATCCAACACAACCATCTCCTTCTTACTGATTTTCTGCATCCCTGCCATCTCTGCTACTCTCTCATTTGTAATATGTTGCTACCACCTTGGCAGCAACATATTATTAGATGGGTTCAAACAATGCCTCAAAAAATTGAAGACATTTGTTGGAGATCTTGACCAATGAGCATGATCTATTTTGTGTCTCAAGACTTTGACAAAGCATCTTGAAGATATGATGACTTCTCTCAATTATCTTGAGAAAAAAGCCTGGTCTATATCAAATGAAAATTGGCCTGACTACATCTTCTTTGCAAAGGTTTGATATTTGCTGTCATCTAAATTAGAAATTGTGGTATTTCATTTCCAATGACATTCATAACTGTTGGCGATTTATTACGTACACCAATCAATACAACAAATTCTGCCAACTTGAAGTGTTGGCTATTTTCGGTATGGTCTTTAGCATTTGATATAATTTCCTTCCTTTTTTTAATTCCCCACAGGCCATGCAGCTTATTACAGCTTTTCCTAAAGACAGCAAGACAACTGAAGGAAGTAAGTTAATTTCCATAACTTAGCACAAAGTGAATAGCTTGATATCCCCTTGTCAACAAAGTTGATGGATGTTGGTAAAAGCTGAAAATGTATTGACACTATATTTAATTTTGATGGAAAAATAGATTTACCACTATTTGGAAATAAATCTGTCTTTGGTTCAACAGGATTATTGTGCGACGTTTTGAGAGCAACGTGACTTCTATTCTTTTCTCTCAAACTTTTCATTTCGATACACTTTACCTTGCACTTTACCACCTAAATTTTGTTTTGTATCTTCATTTTGTGGGATTCTCTCTCTGTGGATGGGTATCTGCTTTCAGTGAGACATTTTTTTTTTTTTTAACTTCCCACTGTGACCAGACTTTCATGTCGTTATCGTTACCTGTACAGTGGTTCTCCTATAGTAGTTCTGCGATTTTTTATTTGTTTTTTCTTCCCGCTGTGACCAGACTTACATGCCCTTATCGTTACCTGTACAGTGGTTCTCCTACAGTAATTCTGCGATTTTTTTCTAGTTGCCTTGGGTCTCTCGGCCCTTGTTTTTTTTTTCTTTCTATCATGACGAAACGCTTCTGCCTTGACCTTGACCCTCCCTTCCCTCCCCGTGACCCACCTGCTACCTCCATTGACCATTCTTCAGCCCCAGTCCTAAAAATTATAATCATACAGGCCACCAATAAATCGAAAAGTTTCAAAAGTGTTTCCCCTTTTCTCATACACAAGGCACTCCATGGCCCTGTCGGTATCCTCCCCAAGGTCTCTACCCTCAGATCCGGCGATCTCCTGGTGCACTGCACCAGGGACACTCAAGCAACCACCCTCCTCACCACCAAAACCCTAGCTTATACTGGCATGGACGTAAAAGTCACTCCCCACCATTCCCTGAACTCCAGCAAAGGCGTCATCAGAACCAGAGACCTTGTCGGTCTTGACCGATGACGACCTCATTGAGGAACTTGCCAGCCAACATATTACTGAAGCCCGTCGTCTCGTCCTCAAGAGGTGCCGTTCAGCCCTCATCAATCAGTCAATCATCAGGAAAGTAGGGGTTATTCCTTTGAGAAGTGTATATGTAAAATAAAGTAAAGACAATTGAGATATGTAGAAGTAGCATGTTACTGGGCAAGGAACATGCTAGTTTATTATTTATCTGCAGTTGTTTATGGTGGGGAGGTTGGGGGGGATGCTATGAATGTTGTTGTGGTCATTTTATGGTCCATATCATCATGTACACCTGATTAGATAATTTACAGGCAATTTAACTTACAGGCAATTTCATTTGAAATGAAAAAAAAAATCTTCTGAGATGTTTATTTCAAAGAATTGCTGGAAGTTAAATGTTTCTTTTTTCAGCATGTCGCATATTGTGAATGTTATTTTGTGACTCATACTTTTCGCATGCCACCAGCACAAATGAAGTTTTTGGAATGACTTAACTTATCCACTTTGTATTTCAGCTCCATTTTGGCAATCACCAAAGAGACCACCAACACCCATTGTATTTGATGCAAAGAACAAATTGTGAGTCCCAAGAAATTGTCCATTAAAGGATTAGTTCAGGGGTCAAGCAAGTCTATCTTTTAAGAAGCAGGTCTGCAAAATAAACAAAATGGTGACAAAAGCATTTAAAAATCTTATTCTGTTAAAAAGATATGGTGTATATAAGTTTAGATTTCTGTCTGATATGTGTAGAAATGACTGAAATCAGACTAGTTATGACATCACATCCTGTCAGGCTGTAGGCGCCAGCCTTCACTGTAGTCTTTCCATACCAGTCATTTTTACAGAAATGAGACAACTTTAAAACGTGAAAATCTCTGTAATGAATAAGATATTGGAGTAGTTTCTACACCAATTTGTGTTCTTGTAAGTGCTCTTTCATATGAGATGAAGTTGTTGCATGCCACTGTATGGTTAAAAGAGCATAGTGATCAAACTGTTTTCTTAAGTTCTAGTTCCGTACTCTGCTGTATGGAAGTGACTGTTCAACGTTGAATTGATTGTAACACACATTTTATTTAGGAAATTTGTTTATGGTAAAGGATCCACATTTTTTTTCTTCAACACCAGATGCATTTTTTATCAAGGCTTGTGGATGATGCAATCAACAAAACCATGGGCTGGATTTGTTTACCGCAAGTGGTGGGTGGGAGGGGGGAAGGGGGAAAAGTCAGTAATGCTAAGATGCAAAAAATCACCATACAAAAGCCCCCTTGTCCACTCAAATCCTGCCTATGGGCTTCACGCACAAGACTTCTACCTTTACATTTGCATTTTTTTTTTCACCTCTCATAAGTTGTTTGTTTTAAGTTTTTTTTTTTTTTTCACAAGTTACCTACAGTGGTGGAAGATTTAGACTAATGTCTTTCAGTAGTTTCAATGCATTATTTACTGTATATTAGATGAGGTCAGTTTTTTGGTAATTTTTAGACATTCGTTTATTCCAGCTAGTATATCCTCGGAACTCTCATGCCTTCCAGCTCCTAATACCTATTTTCTAGTTTTTATACTCTTTCACAGTAGTGTTCACACTAGATTTTACCCCCTTGTGTTTTTTTTTTTTTTTTGGGGGGGGGGGGGTTTAAAAAAAGGGGCAGGGGGTTCTGTTTGAAAAAAAAAGACTTAAAATAGCAAAAAATAAAATTTGGCCAAAAATAGCCAAATTTGGCTCTTTTATTCTAACATTTTTTTTTTTTTTTTTTCTCCAGGAATTTCCCTCCCCCCCCCCCCTCCCCCTCCATTTATTTTGGAGGAAGAATTTGATAATCTGTGTGGGAATCATGTAATTGCACACCTTAGTGTGAACACTGCTCTATAAATGCTAATAATTGATTGGCTCATTGGTATGTTCTTTTTTAAAAGAATATTTGCATGAATGGCGGGGAAATTCATGGGAACATTCTTTTAAACACACCCACATAGAATTTATAGAAAGTTAATTCACTACTTTCTCCACACCCAGCTAGAGCAGATCAGTTCAGCTGCAATAGATTTGTCTTACCAGTCAGTGAAACATTATAGTTTTGTTTAATCTAGACACATGGATTTTATAGAAAGCTGTTCCCGACTTGTGGCTTACTTCTCTAACATTCCAAAGACAAAGGAAGATTTAGAAAGAGGAAAGCTGGAAACAATCATAGCAGGAGTAAACGTTCCAGAGTACGTTCACTCGTCCAAGGTGAGTGAATGTACATTTGATGAGTTTATACTAGCCTCTTTTATGGTTTTTATGACACATGCAGATACTTGACAGTCTTTATGCAGCAGCTTAAAGGCAATCATAGAAATCCAAAAAAAATTGTGGCTTTATGAAGAAAAAAATTCCACTATTTTAGAGTCATCCCCACAAATAATCATCCCACTATTTTAGAGTTATCCCCACAAATGAAGGGTTTTTGTGAATGTATGAAAAATGGCACCTATTGTCATCTGTGTCTTGCCCTGTAGTAGGATCAGTGGACATCTAGCCATTATGACAAATTCATCTCTTTGTGTATGAGGCTGTCATTTTGAATATCTCCATGTGGTGATGTAGTAATTCTCCAATGTGTACAGTATTGGCATTGCCACATCTCCAGTTCATTTGCTTAATGTGTCTTTTCAAAGGTGTGGAATGATAGTTAAGAAACTATCTTAAAATCTTGTAATTTGTTTGTGCTTGTAACAGTGCTCCTACAAGCCACACATCACCAACCTGAAACTAAAATGCAATAGCTCCCTCAACCTCCTCCGACTGCTCTCCAACACTACTTGGGGAGCGAACCGCTATGCTCTCCTCAAAATTTTCAGGCTCACCATTCGTGCCAAGCTTGACTATGGCAATATTGTTTACTGTGTCGCTCACAACTCATACCTCAACCACATTAACACCATCCAAAATGAAGCCCTCAGGCTTTGTCTAGGAGCCTACAGGACCTCCCCAATCACTAGCCTTCATGTTGAAGCCAACGAACCCCCCTTTCTACTTAGATGTAAAAAGCTTAGCCTCTCCTATGCTTTTAGAGTCCTCACCAACACCCAGAACCCTGTTTACAACCTCATTAGGTACCCCAATTTCTCCTCCCTCTTTGATAGGACTAAAACCCTATCGCCCCCTTCAGCTTACGTGATTAAATCAGACCTCTTTCAACTTGGCATCAACCCCGCCACTCTCGGCACCTATTCCTGGCCCACTTTTCCGCCTTGGGCCACCCCTCTTCCTTCTGTCCACCTAGACCTCTCCACTTATAACAAATCTCAAACTCACCCTAATCTCTTCATCAATCTCCACAACCAAATCAAAGACCAACTCTCAAATTACACCTCCATCTATACTGATGGCTCCAAGGAAGGCAACAAGACAGCTGCTGCTGCCATCATCCAAGACATCACCCTCAGTAGCAGACTTCCTGACCACTCATCCATCTTTTCAGCCGAGGCTAAGGCCATTCTCCTCGCCCTCAACTTTATTGAGTACTCTCCTCTTAGTCACTTTGCCATTTTCTCTGACTCAAAGGCTGTTCTTACTTCATTACTCAATCTTAAATGGGATAACCTCACCTGCCACCTCCTCCTCCGAAACTCTTTTCTCCCACCCTCTGCAGGAAAAGTGTTCTTTTCTTCTGGATACCCAGCCATGTTGGCATCCCTGGCAATGACAGGGCTGATACAGCCGCTAAGCTTGCCCTTAACCTCCTCCCTTCCCCTTTTCCCAAAACCCTCTCTGACATCAAACCGCTTATCGCTTCTCTTGTTCGTGACCGCTGGCAAACCTTATGGAACTTCCAAATTGATAACAAACTCCATGTTATCCAGCCCACAATCCCGATCAAATCCACCATTAACAACCTTTCAGACGACAACGCTCATATTACCCGCCTTAGAATTGGTCACACCCACCTCACTCACTCCCACCTCCTTATTGGTTCCCCAACCCCTCTGTAACAATTGCCACTGCATCCTTACAATCCATCACGTTCTCCTTGCTTGCCCCTGTACAACCTTCCCAGAGCTTCTCTCGCTCCCCACAACTCAATTGCTGAGTTCTTCAAAAAAATCCTCCAGATAAAATAGTCTCCTTCCTCCAGCATGCATCCTCTACAATCATATTTAATCCTCCTCTTCCACCCCCTCTCTACTCTGTTTTTAGTTTTACCCATCTCTCGATCACAGCTTTCTGGCTTTTGTTCTTGAATTTCTCTCATTCCTCCCCTGGTCTCTTTCCTTACTACCTCTAAAATGATCTGACCTCTCAGGCACAATTTGACCTTCGTTGTCGTGGTGCCGTTAAGACCTCATCAAACAAACAAACAAACACACTAAGGTTTAAAATTTACTTCTATTTATACCTTACCTTCCATGTTACAAATATGCAATCTGGTCACATGACCTGATTCTAACGCACTTCTAATCGACCTTAAAAATGTAGTTACCAGCCAGCCCTAACCTGACCTCCATATAACCTCTACTAACCCTCACTCTTTTTTCTGGTCAAATTTTCTTTTATAATTTAACCTTTTTTTAACAATTTTCTCCTTTGCAGCTTCTACCAGGCAGGTTTTTACACTGCTCTATCTTATCCAGTTCGCCTTTTCAAGTCTTCGAGGTAAGACGAGGTAGCAATGGGTCCGGGATTTCTTCGGTCTAAATTACAGGACTTCCTGTGTGGACTTGGGATAGAGTGTTTTTGTCTCCATCCGTACAAAGCGGATGGCTAGTTCGAGAGAGTCCCACTCTCATGGCAGGTGTTTGTAGGCCCTAGAGCAACAAGTGTGCCTGTCTAGTGGACCTCTTGCCCCTGGGTTTAAGTGTTTTTCACCCTCGGCCCCGCCCCTCCACGAGGAGAGCTTAGCGTTATACTATGCATTGTATTAACATGTTGGAGTTTCTTCAATACAGGTTCTCGTATGCATTAGGCCAATTTCTTCAATCAATTTTGGCGCATACGTATTGGGTCGACATCACCACAGGATGATCGAGGAGTTGGCTTCTTTCTGCTACAAGGAGCTACAGTTGTACGGGTCCGTATGGGTCCATTGGACGACTCCACAACCCGTGTTTACGGGTCTGTTGGACAGCCGGATGGTTTCATACGGCTTCGTGGCATATGGCTCCGGTGAACAGGTCCGTACGGTTCCATAGTTTTGTAATGGGATAACGTACACCGTACGATTAACCCGGAAATACACCCACTAGCTACGAAGCTACGTGGTCAGATGATAAGTGACAATCTTCGCAAGAAGTATAGCACCACGAGAGCTATTTTCTTCTTGGTCCCATAGCCATTAGCTATGTAGTTCCACGGCTGTGTGAATGCATGCCATTAATAAGATTGTTCGTATTGAACGTTACAGTTCCGCTATTATTTTCACCAATATCATGGACACAGAGGACAGGTCCCCGAGTGTCGGTGCATTACACACCAAAAAAGTCCCGCAATGTAAACGCTTCTTTTAGTTACGCTCTGGTGATATCCAAAACAAAAAACTTGTGTACACCGCTGTGGACCACGGTTCAGTGAAGGGACTGGTAGGCCCACAAGAGGCAGCGTCCTAAGGGGTTATACGTAAGTTACAATCTTTTTTACGGCTTGTTGTAGAGCCATTGGGTTACTTTCACGGGTCCACATGGGTCCGTACGGTTCCGGTGAGCAGTTCCATAAGGCTGCGGTGATCGGTTTCTTATGGCCCCACGGCTTGTTTCCACAGCCCCGTAAAGGTCCCTAACACGGCCCTATGGCTCCGCACGGATCATGGGACGGCTCCGTATGGGTCCATACAGCTTCGTAACCAATGACTTTTGATTCCATACGGCTCCGGCGAATGGGTCCGTACGGCTCCATAGTTTTTTAGCGGGGTAACGCACAATGTACAACAAACCCGAAAATAGACCCTTTAGCTATGAAGCCACATGTGATAAATAGCAATCTTCACAAGGAGTATAGTGTCACGAGAGCTATTTTCTTCTTGTTATCGTAGCCATCAGCTACGCAGTTCCACGTCTGTGTGAGCTACCTTAGTAAGATTTCCGCGTTAAACGTCAGGATTCCTCAAAAAATTTCACCAGCATCATGGACACGGAGGACAGGTCCCTGAACGTCGGTGCATTACGCAACCTGGGTAACACACCTTTGGGATAATGCGATCGATAACCGTGTGCTACAGAGTTCCGCTGTCGTCATTCTTACTGGGACGTGTATAGCGTTCGACGGCAGTCCCCCACATGTAGCCACCGGCTAAGCTGCTCCTTGGTGAACAGATACAAATGGATTTAACAGCATGTACCAGCAGCACAAGTGCGTGGTAAGCGACCAGTAGCCAGGAGCTACAAAGTTCCGCGGCCTTTATTCTTACCGGGAAACGTACTGAGTACGACGGTAGTTCCCCCTTCCCCACGCAGCTACCAGCTTCGTAGCTCCGTAGTGAAACAAATAAAGTTTACGGCTCGTATAGCTTGCGTAGCACGTGAACTCCTCCATATCCCATACGGCTCCAGTATATTTTTAGCTATTCCAACAGGAACGCATACTGGGTACGACTTTACTCCCTCACGCGTAGCCACCTACTTAGTGGCCCCATGGTGAATAGAAGTATACTGAGGTAACGACATCGACGGTTCTTTTGTACTGGTAGCTATTACGTTAGGGACACGTACCAGTATGGCGGTAGTCCCCCTCGCTGAGCCACCAGCTTTGTTGCTCCGTGGTGAACAGAAGCAAACTGAGCAGACGGCTAGTGGAACGAACTTGTCATGTTGAAGCCTTTGTAGATCCATAATGGCTCTATACTACTTAATGGGGATGCATACTGAGTATGGCGTTAGTCCCCCCCCCACGTAGCTACGAGCTTTTCAGCTCCGTGGTGAAGAGTGTTTAAAGGAATTAACGGCCTGTGTAGTATACACAGGACGTCAACTCTTTCGTGATTTCTACCCTAGTGCTTGGGTTAATGACTCATACAGTTGATGTAGTACGTTATACCCCCTGTCAAAATTAACTCCATGAAGGATACTTTTCTTGACATAGGTGGCCTTTTGATAGACAATCTCACGATCGGGGTAGCTATTAAAAACAACGGCGTGTATAGTTCATACTATACTCAACGCGACTTGCGGCTTCATGGCCTGTTAGTTATCTACCCGTACAGACATATGGTATGAGATTTCCCCACATCCGTAGCCATAGGCTCCGCAGTTCCAAGGTTGTAACTATACGTTGTACGTTAACACCTTTTCCAATCAATTTCATAGACAAGTTTCGCTGTTGATAGGGGTGGCCTAGAGCTACGCTGTTCCGCAATTGTTACAGTTTTCAGAAACCACTTCGGAGCCGTAGACAATGACTTAGGGCTCCGTGGTCTTAAGACCCAAAACCGTCTCGCAGCTACATAGCCTTACACGGTTAGCAGCCCGTTTGTATTCGTTTTATATTAACGGCCTGCCTTTAAATTCGCTAACCATTGGTTTAGTTCAGTAAAGTTTAAACAAACTTTGCTCAGGGTCAGCAGTCTTATCTGCCACATTACTCCTCAATCACCGGGGGTGTACGACGTACGTTAACCCTAAGTTAGAATTAACTTATCAGTACTATCAGCCTGAATGACTCTTCCCGCTCAAAGGCAATTGACCCTGGGCATTTCGCCGCCGTTACGGCTTTTTGCTCATTTTTCTCCCCCGCTTCTCTCCACAATGGAGCATGTTTTGGAGTAGGGACAGAGAAAGAAGCTGGAAGCTCTTATGGGAAGAATTTTAGTTCCATCCATATTAGAATATTTTCTTCCTTCATGGACCTCTTTACGTCCAGACTTCTGTCTTGGATCACACAGGCCGTGGAGGAGAGGCTGTTGCCTCCCACACACCACCAGCCATCAGTGACCAATGCATATTTTCGACACCTTCAGACTTGGCGAGTCATGGAGAGGACGGTGTTGAAGTCTACCCTCAGACTGAAGATGATCTCATTCAGTACCTTCGATTTTACATGTTTAGTCAATGGCCACCCCCGTTTCGTGGTGGTGCGGACGCTCCTACCTGTTGTGAGGAACAAAGTTTCCACCTGTCAGACTTTCACCGTCAGTGCCGATGGATGCGTCTTGGTCGAGGTAGGGGCACATTTCATGTTACCCCCTATGACAGAAACTTGGACAGGTACTTGGTTTTTTTTCACAGGCAGTATGCCGGGCTTTTTTCACCTTTTACCGCTAGTGCTGAGCAAGGCAGTTCAGATTCGTGCCGACTTTACATCACTGTTGTGGTCTCCTTTTCGGACAGATAGGAACGGACTTCAACAAGAGTTTCTGGATTCCTTCCTCTCGTCTCGGCGCAGGACGAACTATGCCAGCCTTAAGGCTACTTACCTCGAACTACGAGAATATGATCACAATCATCTCACTTCATTGGAACCCCTACAGGATGGGGGTGCTTCTCATAGGTGACCAGAGTGATCAGGACCTTATTTGGTCTCCTGGATGTAGGTCTGTCCGCATCTGTGGACGATCGCAAGCTATCGATTCTTTGCATCCTATCTCCTGACCCGCGGGTTTCGGGTTGACACATTGACTTTCAAAGGGACTCACTATGTGAGTTACATTTTCCGCCTTGCTTAGCATACTTGGTACTAGCGTGACCGATAGCGCCCACTTGGCCCGGCCAACTGCGGTTCCCTCAGATGCTTAAGACCTTGCAGGCTTCCCGTACGAGCCTCGCATCAGGGACGACTTTTTCATTTTCTCGGGCTCCGGCAAACTGCATCACAGTCCCAAAGCAGTTCGTTTGACGGTGTAGCCTTTGTCCGCCAATCCTCGGCATAGCAAGGCCTTTCTGAGGAGTTGTTCACCCCCCTCCCCATTTTGGAGGGGGCCCTCTTTCAGACTTGGTTCAGTCACGGGCTCTAAGATAGCTTGCAGCCATTTACTTAGGTTTTCCAGTTGGGTCGACGGTCATTGACTCGCGACCACTGGGAAGATACACGGAGATCTCATCGTATTATGTCACGAGAAATTTTCCTCCGATGGATTGTCCAGAAGCAATCTCTTAAAGTAGTCAACACTGTTCATGGAACGGCCGGGGTATGCACTCGGGTCCGCGACATAGCCCCTTTCACAGGATTTCTCGTGCCGCCGTTCAGGAAAACGCATATCACGTCTTTTCCCTTGTTTTTTGCCTGACTTACTTTGCGAAGTTCGTGTTACCCCGCTAATTTTTGCTCTTATGCAGTTATGCGCTAACGAATTCTTCCTCGGTCTGAGACATAGCCCCTCTCACAGGATTTCTCGTGCCGCCGTTCAGGAAAACGCATATCACGTCTTTTTAACTTGTTTTTTGCCTGACTTACTTTGCGAAGTTCGTGTTACCCCGCTAATTTTTGCTCTTATGCAGTTATGCGCTAACGAATTGTTCCCCGGTCTGGGAATTCTTTAATTTGTTTTAGCTAGTAGTACACACTTTGTTCCCAATCAAATTTTACTAGCCGGTTCCGCCTTGTGGACGAACCTGGTGCGTTTTGTGGCGTTATTGTAGACACTACTATGATATTCATATCGTGTCCAAATGCTCTTTCGTTGGCATGTTTTCCGAGTTTTTAACTTAGCTCATGCAATATCTGCCACAGTTACTCTTAACGAATAGTGCCTTGTTCGGTTTGACTGTAACTAGAAATGGTTTACTATGTTTGAGTACTTCCCACTCTGAGGTCTTTCATCCTTAAGAGAAGATGGAATTTTTTCCTTTAAGCGGGATAAGTTTAGTGAGAGTTTTAGTACCAACCTTTAGAAACTTGTGCTGCGACCTAAACTCCTTTCCTTCCTATCCTCGGTTGCAATCTGATTGCATATTTATAGCATGGAAAGTAAGGTATAACTTGAAGTAAATTTATCCCGCTAAGCATAGCGGGGATATTTATGAGAGTTATACTTACCTTCCATGCATCCCGGCCCGCCTCCCCTCTCGTTCAGGCCTCGGTGGAATGTAAATGAGGGTGTGTAGAGGTTATATGGAGGTCAGGACTGGGCTGGTAACTACGTCTTTAAGGTCGGTTAGAAGTGCGTTAAAATCAGATCATGTGACCAGATTGCATATTTATAGCATGGAAGGTAAGTATAACTCTTGTTAATATCCCCACTACGCTTAGCGGGGTAAATATGGTTATAAGTGAGTGTTTAATGAATCAAGTTTAGTGATTTTTTCATAAGTGAGTGTCTAATAAGTTAAGTTTAGTGATATGTTCATAAGTGATTGTCTAATAAATCAAGTTTAGTGATATATTCATAAGTGAGTGTCTAATGAATGACGTTTAGTGATATGTTCATAAGTAAATGTCTAATGAATCAAGTTTAGTGATGTGTTCATAAGTGAGTGTTTAACAAATCAAGTTAAGTGATATGTTCACAAGTGAGTGTTTAATAAATCAAGTTTAGTGATATGTTCACAAGTGAGTGTTTAATGAATCAAGTTTAGTGATATGTTCATAAGTGAGTGTTTAATGAATCAAGTTTAGTGATATGTTCATAAGTGAGTGTTTAACAAATCAAGTTAAGTGATATGTTCACAAGTGAGTGTTTAATGAATCAAGTTTAGTGATATGTTCATAAGTGAGTGTTTAATGAACCAAGTTTAGTGATATGTTCATAAGTGAGTGTTTAACAAATCAAGTTAAGTGATATGTTCACAAGTGAGTGTTTAATAAATCAAGTTTAGTGATATGTTCATAAGTGACAAGTGAATGTTTAATGAATCAAGTTTAGTGATATGTTCATAAGTGAGTGTTTAATGAATCAAGTTTAGTGATATGTTCATATATGTGAGTGTTTAACAAATGTTCAGTGAGTGTTTTCAAGTTAAGTGATATGTTCAAGTGAGTGTTTAATAAATCAAGATATGAGTGTTTAATGAATCAAGTTTGGTGATATGTTCATAAGTGAGTGTTTAATGAACCAAGTTTAGTGATATGTTCATAAGTGAGTGTTTAACAAAGTGTTTAATGAATCAAGTTAAGTGATATGTTGATATGTTCAAGTGAGTGTTTAATAAATCAAGTTTAGTGTTATGTTCACAAGTGAGTGTTTAATGAATCAAGTTTAGTGATATGTTCATAAGTGAGTGTCTAATTAATCAAGTTTAGTGATGTATTCATGAGTGAGTGTTTAGTAAATCAAGTGTAGTGATATGTTCATAAGTGAGTGTTTAATAAACCAAGTTTAGCGATATGTTTATAAGTGAGTGTTTAATGAATCAAGTTTAGTGATGTGTTCATAAGTGAGTGTTTAATGAATCAAGTTTAGTGATATTTTCATAAGTGAGTGTTTAACAAATCAAGTAAAGTGATATGTTCACAAGTGAGTGTTTAATAAATCAAGTTTAGTGATATGTTCACAAGTGAGTGTTTAATGAATCAAGTTTAGTGATATGTTTATAACTGAGTGTTTAATGAACCAAGTTTAGTGATATGTTCGTAAGTGAGTGTTTAGTGAATCAAGTTTAGTGATATATTTATAAGTGAATGTTTAATGAATCAAGTTTAGTGACATGTTCATAAGTGAGTGTTTAATAAACCAAGTTTAGTGATATGTTGATAAGTGAGTGTTTAATGAATCAAGTTTAGTGACATGTTCATAAGTGAGTGTTTAATAAACCAAGTTTAGTGATATGTTGATAAGTGAGTGTTTAATGAATCAAGTTTAGTGATGTGTTCATAAGTGAGTGTCTAATGAATCAAGATATTCATAAGTGAGTGTGTAATGAATCAAGTGTAGAGATATGTTCATTAGTGAGTGTTTAGTGAATCAAGTTTAGTGATATGTTCATAAGTGAGTGTCTAATGAATCAAGATGTTCATAAGTGAGTGTGTAATGAATCAAGTGTAGAGATATGTTCATTAGTGAGTGTTTAGTGAATCAAGTTTAGTGATGTGTTCATAAGTGAGTGTCCAATAAATCAAGTTTAGTAATGTTTTACTGTTTTTGAACTGAGACCAGACTTGTATTTTCTCATCTTAAAGAGTGATTTAACTGTTAATTTTGTATTCATTTGTTTACAGCTTATAATCACTGACGATGTGCAGCTTCAAGAAGTTGACCCTGACCAGGAGGGCAGTCTTGGGGACCAGGACATCGAGATGGCAAAGAGAACGTTACAGTCACTACAAAAGGAGGGCAGAGCAGAGGGAGGTAAGATGTGGTTCCGACATTCAAATGTTTTTTTTTAAATTTATATTGTAAGGAGTCAAAAATTCTTATAGTAATAGCTTTAGAAAATCCCAGCATGGTCTTGACATATCGTTCTTCCCAAATTTGTTCCAGACTTGAGAAGTTATCTCCTGTTTTATAAAGTCTTGAGTTCGATCCCCGGTTGAGTCATACTAATAACTTTCAAGATGGCACCTGCTGCCCTCTCATTTGGTGCTCGGCATAAGAGATGGAAGCAGGGTAATTGTACAGGCTTATGCGCAGTGTGTGGCTGCAGCTATGAGCCTCAAACTTCCATCGTAAGGCAAACTCACCATCCACATTCTCTCCCGTGTCAACAATGTCTACATTATCCATCTTAGAATAGGTCACACCCACCTCACCCCCACCTCCTTATTGGCTCCCCCACTTCTCTGCAACAATTGCCATTGCACCCTCACAGTCCTGCCTCTCTGATTCTTGATGCCTGCCTTTCTGATTCTTGATGCCTGCCTCTCTGATTCTTGATACCTGCCTCTCTGTCAGGGAGGAACAATGGGAGGTATCTAATAAGGAGAATAAAAACATTTCAAGGAAAGTTGATTGATATAAGGGTACGGAGGAATTTCCATATCTTTTTTTTTTCAAACTTTTTATTTTCCTAATTTTCAGGAACAAAAATGATAATTCCCAGGAGGTTAGAGGTGCTCCTCCAATTGAGTACTTTACATACTTATTTTACATAATAAAAATCTTACAAGGAAAATTACCAGAACATGAAAAAAAATTACAATGTGAAAGATGAGAATAAAAGAACTTTTATATGAATATCTTATATTCAATTAACTGAAATAGATAAGCACTAAAAACAATGAGGAAGAGTTTTTTTGTTTTTTTGTTAACTGTAAAAATAAAACATTAAAAGCAATAAAATAATAAAATAAACAAGAATCAAATCCAGACCTCTAGCAATAAAAATATTTTGATTATATTTACAAATTGTTGAAGGTTATCATTTTCCAAAAACATTTTTAATTTACTGAATTTTGACAGAATTCCTCAGAATGTCACCTATCCAGTTTGAGAAGGATGATGACAGTAATGGTCATATAGACTTCATCACAGCTGCCTCTAATCTAAGAGCCACCATGTATAGCATCGATAATGCTGACAGGTTCAAGACCAAGAGAATAGCAGGCAGAATTATACCAGCAATAGCAACAACGACCGCTGCAGTGTCTGGATTGGTGAGTTTATAGAAATAAAGTAGGGCTTTGAAGTAATATTCCCGTGAATTTTCCATTTTCATGTATATGATAGAGGACTATTAAATAAACAATTTGGTGTAAAAATCATGCGATACATAGTTTTCCGTTTAGGAGTTATTGCATTTCAAAGGTTGCATGAGTGTGTTCAAAATTTACTTCGCAGAGTAAAATGTGATTTCAGAAAGGCAGATTCCAAGACGATTCATTTGCATTTCTATAAAACGAAAACAAAATTTGTAAATGTAAAGTGTAAAGGTTTATAGACAGATGGTCAAAGAAGGTGAATGTTATACCCCATCTCAGTACATATACAAAAAAAGCATCCAGTAATTTACGAAGAGGCACTTATTTTTCAAAGTAATGCATAAAATTGTCTTGGATCTGCCTTTATGACATCACACTGTACACTGTGAGGTCACTTTTCAACACAATCGTACAATCTTTGAAATACAATAAGTCCTAAGCGGAAAAAGACATCAACATGATTTTTACGTCAAATTGTTTCTTTCATAGTCCTCGATTATATATATGAATATTCATGGGGATATTCCTTTAAAGATCTGTTTTAATGGATTAGGATCTGAGTGGTTAAGATTTAGACAATATTAATTTGAAGGTCTGTGGATACGGCATCTTTTGAATTGATTACAAGACTTTTTGAGTTATTGTTTATCTTTGAATTTTGTTCCTAATTATTAGCCATTGAAGTAATGGGAATGGCTATTCCATTTTGAGATATTGGTGTAGAGCGGCAATTCTTAATAGGTGGCCCACGGGCCAAATCTGGCTTGCCAAACAATCTAATCTGGCCCGCAAACAATAGTCATTATATAATGCAATACATTGCATTGCATGTAAGATCAATCCGAGTGAGATCCGGAAAAATCACAAAATACTCGTTTATTTTGTTTTTCCCTAGGCAGATCAGCTCACTAAAACATCACAGCTTATCAAATAAAATGTTTTTTAGTTCGCTATAAATTGGGCTCGCGGCTTGTCAAAGGTAGATGGATAAGAAAACCGCCAACATCTGGCGTACATCCTTCTGATTACGCACGCTCTAACTTGTTTGTATTCAGGGATTGTTTTGACGGGTTTTGTTTGTCACGTGATGCTGGTTTTGTCTTGCGATTGGCCCATGGCCTGAGGTTGTTGTGAAATGATGGCCCTTGGAAAAATTAATTAAGAACCCTTGGGGTAGGGTATGGTAAAGATGCATAAAACTGTTTTGCAGAGCCAGCTCCCCGGTCCTTCATAGAACTATGGCAGACGAGTATAGCATAGTGGAGTTACAAAAGAAAATAGATGTTTACAGTCATATAACACAATTGTTTTGGGGTTTTTTGCATATTGAGGCCTGGAAATTCAGAAGGTTGTAAAGTGGTCAATGGATTGTAACTAAGGTTCCACATTTCCATAGACCAGATTAAACAATATGCTTAGAATTTGAAGACAAAAGTTTTGGAGAAAAAATGGAATGATTCATACTTTTCCTTGTAACCTAATCAAAAATTCTAGCTTCAGTCTAAACAGTGCTAGGTAATAGAAAAGAATGATATGTAAATGCAATAGTACATATTAATAAGTTTTGTACGTTACTTAAAAGATAAATGGACCTTGTATAGGTAACATTGCCTAAATGGCTTTAAATTTAGTATAAACCATCAAAGCAATGCAATTTCATAAACATCAGTTCAACTGTTCATTTTACAGCATTTTTAAATCTCACGCATCAATTTGCATATTTTATGCAAATTTTGTGATGTATTACAGGGCGACCTTGGTATTTTGCCTTGTAAATTCTTTTTTTTAACTTTGAATTGGTGCAAAATATGACTCCCCCATCATTTTCAGTGATTAAGATTGAGGAGAGAAGCAATGCAATTTCATAAACATCAGTTCAACTGTTCATTTTACAGCATTTTAAATCTCAAGCATCAATTTGCATATATTATGCAAATTTTGTGATGTATTACAAGGCAACCTTGGTATTTTGCTTTGTAAATTCATTGTTTTTTAACTTTGAATTGGTGCAAAATACGACTCTCCCATCATTTTTAGTGATTAAGATTGAGGAGAGAAATTTAAAGAATTTTTTAAAGATATTACATCACAAATTTTGCATAAATTAAAAACTGATCAGCCATAACTCAACAACTGAAAGAAATCTTTCCAAAATTCAAAAACTGCTCTGCTCTGATTGTAATACTTTTTTCAGCCATTGTAGAAATTGCTGCATGTCAATATACCTTTCAAAATAGGATTCATTTACAGGTTCTTGCCCTTTTTTCTGTAGGTTACAATAGAAATGGTTAAGTACATGCAAGGAGCCCATATAGAAGATTACAAAAACTGCTTTTTGAATCTATCTTGCCCGATGCTATGCTTCTCAGAACCCGGACCCACCAGAGAAACTATCGTGAAGGAAGGTCTCAAATTTAACGAATGGGACAGATGGGAAGTACGTGGATCATCAGATTTCACCTTGACGGACTTCATGAAATATTTTAAGGTGCGTGGATATTAAGTTCTGATTTTTACCATATTTACCATAGATTACCATTTGTTGGTAGTGTAATGTGCAAAGATATGATGTGTGTCATCATGGATTAGGTTTAATACGTAGAGTATGTCAGGTGTTCATGCACATCTATATTTGTCTTCCGAAATGTGGTTGGATGGTCACGCTCCTAATTTGCATAAAATTATATATTGTCCTTTGACAAGCGGTTTTAAATTAATTCATTGGCGATGATTGTTCTACTTTTTTATAGGGAAGTTATTTTTCTCATTTAAAGTTTTAGAAACTTTCAAAAATTATTTTCTCCTTAATTTCAAATTTGAAGAAAGTGCATTAGTTAATAGTGGATAATGTAGAGATTCAACTATCACCTCATTTGCTAAAGGAGCCCAAGTGTACCTTATCCCATGGCAAAGGGATTCATTATACCTTAACCCTTACTCTACCAGCACTTTTTGAAAACTCGCTTGGGAGGCAGGGTTGAAGATGGGGCACCCGAAACGGCAATAATATCGCTGCATCCTTGGGTAGAGTAAGGGTTAAGCACAGGATGAAAATTGAAGGGTCCCGTCTTCTGAGCAGCAGAGTCGGGCTTGTTCTGCAACAGTGACCCAGTGGGCCACCCTCTGGGACCATGCTGCATATATTTTTGAGTTGGCACACTTATCCAAGTTCATTAACCCTTACTTTACCAGCACTTTTTTTAAAACGTGCTTGGGAGGCGGAGTCGAAGATGGGGCACCCAAAACAGCAATAATATCGCTGCGTGGTAGATTAAGGGTTGAGCACAGGATGATTATTGAAGGGTCCCTGTCTTCCGAGCAGCAGTCAGGCTCTTTCCTCTTCAGTGACCCGCTGGGCAGCCCCTTGGGACTATGTTGCATATTTTTTGAGTTAGCACACTTGTTGCGGGTTCATTATGTACTCTACCAGCACTTTTTTGAAAACGTGCTTGGGAGGGGGTCAAAGGTGGGGCACCCGAAATGGTGATAATATCGCCACATGGTAGATTAAGGGTTACTTCAGGGATCACAAATAAACCACTAATCAGCTTGCCCGCTACTATCTGAATTTGTACTTGTCCTGAAAATAAATAAGGTTGATTATGCAAATGTTTTATACACATGCAATATAAATGTTGCTGCAAACTGAGTTTTCCATCCAGGCCTGGTCAGTGGTTTGCCGGATAAGATTTTTGGTTGTCCCCAGCAGCCAAGACATAGAATTTATCGTGAACTTTCAACCTTTCTTGTTGTTTAGTTTCATATTGACACAAAAACAAATTGTTTTGTAATAAGTTCCTTTAGCTCTTAGTTGCCTTGCATGCAAGGAAGAAGTTTCCAAGTGTCATTCTGTTTTTAGTATGAGATAATTAGTTTACCGCCTTATCAGATTTGTATAGAAATGACTGAAATCATCACAGCTACATATAAGTCATTAGTCTGTAAGAATGTATTAAATGATTCCTCCCTCCCCTTCCCCCTCCTTTTACCCTCCAAAACATTGTGGATGTATTATTAGCTGATACTAAAAAGGATTTAGGTTTTTAATAGCTCCAGAAATAATACAAACTAAAAGGTAGATATAAAAATATGATGAACATGACAGTTCAAAAGTCATTCCATTTTCTTGAAAGATTGTTATAGTATCTAACTTACGATTTGCAATTGGCAAAATAATAATAATCAAAAATAATTCATAATAGGAAATCTTATCTAAAATTCCTTGATTGGAATATTTCATTATAGGGTATTCGGTATCCATTCAGCCCCCTTCCCCTACCATTCAGTTCTTAAAAATAATCCTTTAAAAAAATACCCATTTTACGAAATTTGAAAGAAAATAATAGGAATTCCAACAGAACTTTCAGCAATGAAAGCTTACTCAAGGAATCGTTTTAAGTTTCTTTTTTGAAAACAGTCTTGAAAAACAGTCTATTAGTCAAATTTAATAATGATTGGGGATACAGAAAAGAATATATGAGGGAACATAAAATGAAGAACAAATTCAAAATAGCCATCAACGCGAACAAATTAGGCCCAAAATGGCATAGGTTTAGATGGTCATATCTCAAAAATAGCTTCAAATAGGAAGTGAAAAGGTGTTCTAGGTACAAAATTCCCAACAAACATTTTAAATGTCAAAGAAATTTGAGATGGTTCGAATTAATGTTATTCTGCGTGTTTTTCCATCTTCCATGTTAAATATATAAGTCTTCTTCTTTTTTCAGTTTGAATATTTTTTTTTTTCTGTACACAGGACAAGCACGGGATGGATATTTCTCTAGTTGTTCAAGGCACCAAGATGATATATGTAGCTCTCATGCCAGGCCACAAGAAAAGACTCCCACAGAAGTATGTATGCTTGATTTTCATACGCATGCTTGATTTTTACGCATGCTTGATTTTAATACGCATGCTTGATTTTCATACGCATGCTTGATTTTAATGCGCATGCTTGATTTTCATGCGCATGCTTGATTTTCATGCGCATGCTTGATTTTTATGCGCATGCTTGATTCTCATGCGCATGCTTGATTCTCATGCGCATGCTTGATTCTCGTGGGCATGCTTGATTTCCATGCGCATGCTTGATTTCCATGCACATGCTTGATTTCCATGCGCATGCCTGATTTTTACGCGCATGCTTGATTTTCACACGCATGCTTGATTTTCACACGCATGCTTGATTTTCACACGCATGCTTGATTTCATACATGCTTGATTTTTATATACATGCTTGATTTTGATCAATCAATCTATTAATGTAACTTTATTTTAACCTTCTTGAAAATAGAGATCGTACTTATGATCATTACATAACAATATATACAAAATGAACATTTCAAAAGATAATAACAAAAATATGATAATAAACACTGACATGTATAAAACACCCTTGAAGGTTGAGGGGATTCCTAGAAAGCTAAAAAGATCCATCCCCTAAATTTAAGCATTTGATTATGTGCGACTACTAGTTAATAACACTTGAGTTTTGTAAAAACTCATAACAAAGTACACTATCGCTAAAGATTAAGTTGCACATATTTAGTGGCTCTGAAATGACTCCTTTGTGTTCACGTTTTTGTTGTGTGTCCCCTGACTGTTGTGGGATTTGTTTTTCATGTGGCCTTTGGCCCTCCCTTGTCCGTGCTCGTTCCCCGTTCATTTGTGCTTGTATCTTTTCGTTTTTGACTTTGTA
The DNA here is from genome assembly GCA_020152595.1 of Chiridota heheva. NCBI lineage: Eukaryota > Metazoa > Echinodermata > Holothuroidea > Apodida > Chiridotidae > Chiridota > Chiridota heheva. The sequence goes on from JAIGNY010001303.1 coordinate 1,225,697, forward strand.
GCATGGCCTGCAGCTGTGAGCCCAGTCGGTAAACTAAAACAGTTTCCGATTCGATACAAATACTTTTCAATTTTGTGAGAAAAAAATCAATTGGATGAGGTTCTTGAATGCAAGTGAATTCATTGACATGAAGAAATTACATTCAAATGTTTTATATGCAGTTGTATTTTTGTTCATATCAGTCCATAATACAGAATTGTAATTTATTAATAAACACTGAATATCGGAATCTCAAACACATATTCATGTCTGTTTTTTGTTTCTTTTCACACAGGATGATGAACCTCCTGAAGGTCTCAGATGGCACAAAGTATGTTGACCTCACCATCGGATTTGAACCTGAAGGGGACGAGGACGAGGACCTCCCCGCTCCTCCGGTCAGATACTTTCTGGGGGTCTAAACATTTTTATTCATTAACATACAGAGGGCTGCCGTAAACACATAGTATACTATTATCTTCATTTTGCCTGTGGTCTAGCAGTCGTAGCATCAACATGGCAAGCTAGAGGTCCGGGTTTTAACCTCTGGTGGGTCTTTATTTACCAGTGATTCACAACTGATTAAATGAAACAGCTGTGGACATCTCTAGAAATTTGTGTATAATACCCAGCCTACCTAACCTTCATTGTTCCCATCCTCTTTATCCATATCTTGTCAGAAATCATTTTGAATAACTTTTATGAATAGCAGTGTGTGTAGATAATCTGATTAAGTATGTTGCTAGTTTTTGAACAGCTGTGTGTTACAAATGTGCTTAAAATCTCATCAATGTCCTTGTTTTCTCCTAGAATTAAACATTATTTATATAGATGGGTGTGTGATGATAATTGTTACATCCAGATATATTTGATAGGAAAAGTGCCTATATATTCACAAAAGAAATATACATTCTGATAAGTTGATAGGATACAGTATACAAGCAATGTCTCAATTCCTTTGCCTACAATACTCTAAAATTGTGTTATCAACGTATTATGTGAATTGTCTAGAAGCAAGTAGTTTTAAGAACTACAATGTTTTGGTCTCCCAAGAGGAAAATTTTTTTCTTCTTCTTATTATAGTAAGAAATTTTGAAACAACTTACTCCACAAAGAAGTAAAACTGTCGCAACTTGGTGGTGAAACTACAATGTTTTGGTCTTCCGAGAGGAAAATAGTTTTTTTTTCCTTATAATTATATTAAGAAATTTTAAAACAACTTACTCCACAAAGAAATAAAACTGTCGCAACTTGGCGGTGAATAGATTCTAAGTGTTGTAACTTCTGCAATAAGATTGAATCAAGTTTTTGCCATTCATATTTACTTACAGAGTTCAAAGTGTATGATGTATTTTCTTCATATCCTTTACTTACATAACCTTAAGAATTGTACGGATCATTGAAAAGGATGGAATCATTGTGTCCATTTTGGTACCTAACTTCATTTAAAGAAATGTTAGTACCTCAATGATTGGTACACTAACTAGTTGTATATCTTATACTTCATAAACGTAGCAGAGATCGTCTTACGCTTTAGCAGCTAGTATTTACCGTCGTTATTGATTTGCCTCTAAGGTGTCTCTCCTGCTGCTTGGATCGTCTGATATTATTACACCATGTTGTCATAAAAAGGAAACGCAATGCTGCTACCTCAAGCAGTGAAAATTGTTAATATTTAAAAACAAGAATTGCGAATAGTTCAGATAGTTTTGAAAGATCGCGGAATATCTTGAAACTTCTTAGAACTGTCTTTTATGAATACTTGGCTTTTGCTTGCTGAGAGCTCTGTGGTATTTTTTCTTCTTTTATGTTTAGTCATTAATATCTTTTTTTGCCTCCAGATTTAAATGTTTAATATTATGTCACCATGTAATACTAGTATTACTCTGTTGAAGGAGTGGTTCAGTGATCAAACAAGTTCATCTAATATTATACTCAGAAATGACCCTGTAATACTGTTTAGATTAAAATTAGGTGTCTTATTAAAACTAAACATTTCTACTATGTTAGTCAGGTTCATGATGCTCTTTAATCATTGGTTTAGAACCACAAGTCTAAAGGTCTGATAATATATGACAAATTTGTATTTGATAATCATACTCCTATGGCTCTACTTGCCAATAACTTGTTGCACTAGTTGCCAATGGATTGTCAGTTGGAAGATATAGCAGTGGTTTAATAGGTATGGATCCTCCCTCTAATCTTGAATAAAAGTTGAGTTTTCACCAACATTGAAGAGGGAATGGGGTTGAACATAGGGAATGGGGTTGAACATAGGGAATGGGGTTGAACAAAGGGAATGGGGTTGAACATAGGGAATGGGGTTGAACATAGGGAATGGGGTTGAACATAGGGAATGGGGTTGAACATATGGAATGGGGTTGAACATAGGGAATGGGATTGAACATAGGGAATGGGGTTGAAATAGGGAATGGGGTTGAACATAGGGAATGGGGTTGAACAGGGAATGGGGTTGAACATAGGGAATGGAGTTGAACATAGGGAATGGGGTTGAACATAGGGAATGGGGTTGAACATAGGGAATGGGGTTGAACATAGGGAATGGGGTTGAACATAGGGAATGGGGTTGAACATAGGGAATGGGGTTGAACATAGGGAATGGGGTTGAACATAGGGAATGGGGTTGAACATAGGGAATGGGGTTGAACATAGGGAATGGTGTGTCTCCAATGAATTTTGTCCAAGATTGTAGCACAGTGAGGGTCTGTAGAAAGTTAAAAGGAATACTAGCAGGTATTTTATTTGGTCATTCAAGTTCTCTTAATTAAATGACTAGAAATTGTTAATTTTTGTCCAAAATGGCTTTATATGCACTAATCATCATCCTTCGGCTGCAGAGCAGGCGACCACAAGATTTCTCCATGCACAGCGATCTTTGGCAAGTGTGGCTATCTGTTCTGCTTAGATGTCTTCACCCTACCCCTAACATACGTTGAATGTAGGTAACATGAGAGGTGTGGATGCACCGATAGGCTATAAATGTACATTAAAATTTGAGAACAGGTTATTTCCGCTCAATGAGGTTGTTACTTTTTCATGTGTGTCAACTCTTTTGTTTTACTTCTACAGATTTAAAGACAATAGTATGCATTCATATGTTGAGACACTTGTGTGGAGCAGAGGAGAATTTTGATCAATGGTGATCATGCTCCCTCCCTTCAAGAGCAATTGTTGCAGTTAATGTTTCAGCGGTACCTTAAGAATTTAGATAGTCATGTCACAACATAGGGGTGTGGTATGAAGACCGACCTCTCTTATTGATATGCTTGCTCCACTGGTGTAGAGCTAAATCTTAAGTGGGGGTGGAAGGGGGCTGACATTGTTAGAAGTGATTCTTTGCTAAATCTGATAGTCATTACTTCCAAATGGTGGAAGTAAAACAGCCCCCTGAGATTTTGGAAAATAACACTCTGTTGAGGAGCAAAAGGCTTTTACTTGGTGAGCTTGCCTTGCCCATGATGCATGCATATAATTCAGGGTAAATAGTGCATGCATATAGATCAGAGTAGAAGGTGCATGAATATAACTCAAAGTGTAGATTTAATTATTTCTTAATTGCAAAGTGCAGAATTGTTAATATGTGTAATGTTAATGAAAAATAAATCCTGAGTTTTGTAAAGTGAAATAATGTGATTTGCAGTTTTATAGCTTTGTTGCAAATAAAGATGGGTGTATGTCTAACGTTTTGTTAGTTCATTTATCTTTGCTTGAGAATAGCAGAACGATGATTTTGCAGATTTGACCAGTATAACAGTTAAGATACTGAACAACAATTGCCGAGCAAAAAATTTTGTACCCATGAAATACTCAAAATTTCAGGGCTACCAGGGGCCTTCACCCTTTGGTCCTAAAGAAGAGCTTGTGATGGTGCCTTTGGTATAGTTATGGTCATGCTTCACATCTTTAGCAGCCCCCTCCCCCAATTTCAAAAATGATCCACCCTCAAAATGTATTACACATTACCCATAATGCATGAAAATCGAGTCTCTACCATTACCTGCGTGATAAAATGTTCTCCACATGAAAGATGAGACAAAACAAGTGAAGTTGATTTACCATTGAATGCAGGGCCAGATTAAGGTCAGGGGCATAAAGTAATTTAGGGCCTGTCTTAAGAGCAGAGCAAAGCTTTCTGCAGTAAAGAATTTGACAAAACTGGGAAATATTAATGACAAAAGTCTTATGACGTCAGTGAAACAATAAAACAAACCTCTCAGGACTCTGACTAACTTTCAGAGGGCCATACAGCATCCAAGGTCAGGCGGGGGGTGGGGGGGGGGGGAAGGGAGGGGATACCCCTTTATAATCCACTACCTAATGATTGTAATGGCTCTAATCGGTTGTTTAGCTGAGGTATAAATCAATTATAACTACATGCAGTGGAGTGAAGGAGGTAGATAGTGAAGGGGTTTGGTTTGTTGGTGCCATTAAACATCAACAAACCAAGCCATCCTTCACTACATATCTCCTGCACTCTACACCTCATCAACCTTTTCACCTCTGATATAATCTAATCTCTTCTCTCTGGCACAGTTTGACCATCAATATCATGGTGCTGTTGCATGTTAAAACGTTAGAGCCATAGTGCTTATCTCCAGTTTCATGGTGCAAGCAGATGAGAGGACATGACTTCCCTGGATGGGATGCCAGTCCATCGCAGATTAACTCCCCAGCAGTGCTGGTACTCATTTTACAGCTGAGTGGACTGGAGCAAGTAGAGTGTCTTGCTCCAGGACACCATGCAATGTTTGCCGCGGGAATCGAACATGGTACCTTTCGCATACAAGCAACAGAGCAAGCCTCCTTAAGCACTGCACCTCATGTTTTACATGTAAACCTTGCCAAACAAACTGGGTTGAATGAGGAACTAATTTAAAGAAATAAGCTTTAAGCTTTTTATACTTCAGTTGGGTAAATATCTGCCAGACTGATTCCTGAATTGGAATGTGAACCATGCAACTATATTTCCACTTTTATTTATTAGTTGAAATGATACTCAAACTTCAGTGCTCAATGTCTCTCAAAATTAAAAGTTGGGGTAAAAATGAATTAGTTAAAAAATGACTGTGCACAAAAGACATCTGTAATGATATATTTATTATATTCTTTGCATCGTGAGTTTGTATAAAAAATATAAAACAGTACAATGAAACCAGTTCAATTCAGTTTTACTTGGAAGGTAAAATTTGATAGGAATAAAATAAAGGTTTTAGTTACTTCAGTTGTAGCAACAGTACTTAATAGTACTAGTGCTATAAATAGTAACAAAAATGTTAGTACCTTAACATGGAAGTTGTCAAAATAAATGAGTTGAAATGAAGTTGGAATATATGAGTATTTTTTTAGAGTAACAAGTAAGTTAAGTAAAGGTTGACAAAAGCTCCTTTTGTGTCCAACCTTGGTAGTTACATTTTCCCCACATTACATGTATTGACAAAAATCATATAAGTGGTATGCTCCCATAACCAGTTGTTAGTACAAAAAGTCCAAACTTGAATGCTATCATTGTAATGAACATATACAAACTTGCACCGTTCTTTTTCACTTTTAGAATAATTATCCTAAACTTCTATTTCAGAAAGATGTGAATAATAATCACGACGCAAAATAATAAAGGGTTTGGAGAAGCAGGCGTAAAAAACACCTTGTTGAAATAGAATGGACAGGACACAAAAATCAAACAGGTTTATATTTGAAGTGTTCAAATAATGTATTGGATAATCAATTGCATCATTTCATGAAAGCTTCCTTTCATTTTTCCCGTCTGAATATGATGCAATCACCCTTTTTCCTGTAACTCGTTCTACCAATCACGATTATTACCAACTGATTTTTATTTGAACCCAAATGAGGACACTGTGGTATCATGCCCCCGCCCCCTCATGCCCTCTCCAAACGTAAAAACAAACATGCTTTGTAAACACTTTGAAGTTTGTGTTCCTTAAATCTAAACTCCAAAGTGAAATTTCTAACAAAAAGATTTGAAAAAAAATAAGCACATGTACCTATTTTTATCCATTGTTTTTGTTTTAATGCTTCAAACTACACTTTCCACCAACCAAAATCTCACCCATACAAGACACATATGATACAAATTTGACACCACTTGAGGTTGGGGGAAATATTATACAACCCATGATTCATCAGCTGTGTTAATGGTTGGAAGCCACAGTAACCAGTTCAATTAAGGGAGACTCGTTAACTTTATCAAGAAAATAAAAAACCAAAGGTTTGGAGGTTCCGACGCGCAATGTGGATTTTAAGTTTGAACTATTGCATAATAAATGTTATTGCACAATGGGCTCAAAATAACAATGACAACCAAATAACTCTGGTTCTCACAGGAATGGAAATCACAATTAATTCAATGCAACCATTTTTATCCCAGTATACACTTGCTAACAACATAATTATTTCAAATATGAAACAAAACAGATATGCAGTTGTTAAAATATGAGCATTTTAAGATTTTAACGTTTGTCTCGTCTACTTATTAATAAGCATGACATTGCCGCCAAAAATAAATAGGGCACATCAGCGGACCATGGGCGGCTATCTGAACTGAATCCCATGCATATTTCTTGAGATTCTGTGTTTACAAGCTCTTTTCAAGAAAATCATGTAAGTCCCGCCCACTATACATATTAATGAAATTCGAAACAGACATGCGGTTATTAAAATATGAAAATTTTAAGATTAAGCCCTGTCTACTCGTTAATATGCATGACATTGCCACCAAAAACAACAGGGCACATCAGCAGATCATGGGTTATTTGTGTACCACATATGAACTTAAACCCATGAAAGTTCTTGAGATACTGTGTTTACAAGCTTTTTTCAACAAAATCATGTTAAGCCCCGCCCACTATGCATATTAATGAAATTCAACATTCTTGTATCATGAACATGTAGACATTAGCTAACAACATAACTACACTAAATATGAAACAAAACAGACATGTTGATATTTAAATATGAACATTTTAAAGATTTTAACATTAAGCCCGCCTACTCATCAATATGCTTGACATCACCACCAAAAACAATAGGGCACATCTACGGACCATGGGCTATCAGTGTATCACATATGACATGAATGGTTGTCCGGTGTATGGTTCTTGAGATATCATGTTTATAAGCTCTTTTTAACAAAATCATATTAAGCCCTGCCCACTATGCATATTATTGAAATTAAACATTTTTATATCATAAGCATATCATATACACACCAGCTAACAGCATAAGTACACCAAATATGAAATGAAACAAATGTAGGTTGTTAAAATATGAACATCAGCATGAATATTCATGAGTTCTAATCTGGTAAGAGGCTCCTATGATAACAAATTCCCTATCATCATTTTTTCTTCATGACTTTCCATTCCAAGGCTTAATAGCTCAAGTAAGTATACACTCTTGCCATCTATGATATGAATATTCAAATAAACTTTGACCTAAGATCTGACATCTTGCTTCAAGTTTATGATGGCAGCATGAATATTCATGAGTTCTAATCTGGTGAGAGGCTCCTATGATAACAAATTTCTATCATCATTTTTTCATCATGACTTTTCATTCCAAGGCCTAATGGTTCAAGTAAGTATACACTCTTGCCATTTCTGACATGAATAATCAAATAAATTTTGACCTAAGATCTGACATCTTGCTTCAAGTTCATGATGGCAACATGAATATTCATGAGTTCTCCTCTGGTGGGAGGCTCCTATGATAACAAACTCCTATTATCATTTTTTCCTTCATGACGTTTAATTTTAAGGCCTAATGATTCAAGTAAGTATACACTCTTACCATCTCTGATATGAATATTCAAATAAACTTTTACCTAAGATCTGACATCTTGCTTCAAGTTTATGATGGCAGCATGAATATTCACGAGTTCTCCTCTGGTGAAAGGCCACTATGATAAATACCTTTGGATGATGTCACTGCTATTGAAAATTTGACAAAAGCATTGTCACATTTTTTGCAGGTGTGACTATAATTGTCAAATTTGAATTACATGTTAAAAACAACAGCTTAATTTGACAGCATTGCTTAATTTGACAGCATCGCTTAATTTGACAGCATCGCTTAATTTGACAGCATCGCTTAATTTGACAGCATCGCTTAATTTGACAGCATCGCTTAATTTGACAGCATCGCTTAATTTGACAGCATCGCTTAATTTGACAGTATCGCTTAATTTGACAGCATCGCTTAATTTGATGACAGCATCACTTAATTTGACAGCATCGCTTAATTTGACAGCATCGCTTGATTTGACAGCATCGCTTAATCTGACAGCATCGCTTAATTTGACAGCATCGCTTAATCTGACAGCATCGCTTAATCCGACAGCATCGCTTGATTTGACAGCATCGCTTAGTCTGACAGCATCGCTTAATTTGACAGTATCGCTTAATTTGACAGCATCGCTTATTTTGCATTTATTGAAAAAATGTCAACTCTGAAACTACTGATGCTTTATGCAAAATTTAGTAAGTTTAAATTAAAAATGAAATACAATAAATAAGATACATCTAGGTACCCTAGCCCATTCAATTGATTAAGCGTAACCAGGAACAAATCTGAATTTAAAACTTGTTATTCTCTGAATCTAGTCTGCACTTGGGTGGGACTCATCAATCATTTTGAAAAAGAGAATAAGAATTAATTAAAAAGATGCTTGAATTAATATCCATGCATTCCACACAAAAAAATTACATTTGTACGATTACAGTTCACTTCCTCCATGTAACACTTTTGTTACACAACAATTAACTGCAGATATTTCATTCGCTATGTGCAAAAAATTGAGTAAAAATGGAAGTTTACAATTTCACTCAAGTTAAATTTTACTCTGCACAAAGAGGTTTGCTTAATACAGACTGGTATTTTCATTGTTATAGTTGCTTTACTTACTGTACTATCATTACTGCACTGTCATCACATACTTCCTCATTCCTCAAATATATATTACATATTTCATTCTTTACAGTCCATTCTAAAAAAAATCCATATCATTTATTAAGAAATATTTACACATATTGAACAAAATTTACAAAGTTTATCATTTAACAATTTTGAAAGCTTCATACAACACTTGATACAAAAAAAGTGTTTCTTAATAAATGAGCGTAAATATTCGAACTTCGAGTCAAAATTGGAAAAAAATCAAATATACCCACAAAAATCAATTTATGTCAAAAAATGAATATGTACAGAGCTGCGACTTTTTAGATTACAACCAAATATTTTGAGTATACAAATTTGTACAACATACTACTCTTTGCATACAAATTTGTAAGGTATTCACATTTGTATGGCATACAATTTGTACCCAATAACTGTTTGTTCTCCTCCCATACTATTTTCACTGGAAACAAATTTGTATGGCATACAATGTGTACAACAAAGAGCTACACACATTTCCAATTTAACAGATTCTGATAAAGATCAGAAATTTGTGTTTTGCAAACAAATACGGTTAAAAACAGTATGGTAAAAACAGCACCCACTGTCGTCAAATTACAATATTTCAAACAAATTCTCAAATTAGATTTATGGAAGTAATGAGATCAGAGAAGACAAAAATTGCATAAATTGCTAGAAATAACCTTCGAATATAATTTATACAAAAGACATCTTAAAAATCATTGGCAATGTAGCTAATATGAGTTTACAAAAAATTAGATATGGTTTACAAAAAATTCATTGCTTATTAATTATGCATTTATTATTAATGGAATAAGTTACACAATTATGAATGCAAAGACTAGTACTTAAATTCATACAAAATTGTTTAATAGGATGAGTATCAATATGCAATGTCTATTTACATTAGTACTGGTTGTCATTTACATCCAAAAATTTAAACAAAGTTACCTTTTTTTTTTTTTTCTTCTTCAAATTATAACATGATTTATTGATGGGAAAAAAAAACAAATTAATGAAAATTGCAAGAACTTCTTAATATTTCTTTATGACCAGAATGCATTATAATAGAACTGGATTGTTTAAAGGATTTTTCCATGTTTTTTTGTAATATTCCCATCGCTTTTTGTAATATTCCCATGTTTTTTTGAAATGATATTCCCATGTTTTTTGTAATATTCCCATGTTTTTTTGTAATATTCCCATGTTTTTTGGTAATATTCCTGTAGTTTTTTGTAATATTCCCATGGTTTTTGTAATATTCCCATGGTTTTTGTAATATAATGGGATTTCAAGTCAAATTTTATTTTATTTCAAAGAGCATACTTTTAGAGCCAATTTGGTACAAAAACCAGGTTAATATCACATCCCGTTCAGGAGATATGAATTTTTAAAGATTTCCAATTGCATTTTAAAGTTTTTGTACAGTATGATGAATTCGTGTTTGATAATGTCACAGAGACAATTCCATTGCAAATGTTTATGTATTTCTTCGAACATTAATTGGTTGTTTCTGTATGATTAAAAACAATTTTCCAAAAGTTATTGAAGTAGGGTATATATATTTGGCAATGAATAAAAATACCTATCTTTCATCAATTTATTTTGCTAGCAGGTTTTACTACTAAAAAAAAATGATAGATTTGAATGAAATACAAAAAATGTGGGAGAATGTGTTGCTGTGATGTCATAATGAGCCTTTTCGTATTTGTTTATTGACATTTTTTGTGAACCTTAAAATTTGAATATCTTCTGGTAGGAATAACATATCAACATGATTTTTGTACTAAATTGTTCCTAAAATGTTTCTCTTTCTTATAAAAACTACAAAAAAACATGGGAATATTCCTTTAAAGGAATTATATATTTATGATTATATAAACATTCATACATGAATATTCATCATCTGTCAATATTGGCTTGGATTATTACTGAGAAGTACATAAGTATCACATTGTAAGATCATTTGTCTTGGATTGACACAACAATGTGCTTCTGAGGAAAAGGGTGAATTTCAGGTCATAGATATGCATTAAGATTTATACAAAACGATAACTGCAATTTAAACTATATATTCAATTTGAATATTTATAATTAAAAAAACTGAATATTCAAAAATTAATCTGAATATTCATAAAATCCAGGAAATGAATATTCAATAATTACAATATAAACTTTTTAAAACTAGAAATTTTGAAATGAACCTATGAAATGAATGATCAAAACATCGGACTTGAATAATCAGAGCAGTGTTTGTAATCAACTTATTGAAAATTTGCAGTGAAGATAATTTAAGTTCAATTTATTTGCATCCCACAGCACATTTAGAAGTCATCATTTGATAAAATGGCATAGATTCATGAGATTAATTTACAGAGTAGTTGCATATATAATCATTGAGAGTATTACTAACATGAAGTATAAAAAGCCAGAAACAACTATTCAGTAGTGCAGCTCTTGTTTATATGAATTGACCTGAATACAAATATTTTGTCTCTTTAGAGTCTTGGTCTATATATACTTTGCAAAAGCTTTATAAATACGGAACAGTGGCATATGTGAAGAGGGATCAAGGGGGAATTTCCACCACCATGCCTCAGGAAGGAATTTATCAGAAAATTTGATCTATGTGGGAAAATTTTTCTGACTAAATATTTATTTTTTCCAAACAATACATCTAAATTTTGACAGACAATCCTAAATTTTGTGACTTTCCAGACTCATAATCCTACATTTTTTATTGGAAAATTTGATCCATGTCAGTTAATATTTTCAATTTTTCCAAATCATATATCTAAATTTTGCACTTTTGTTTGTCAGATGGTCCTAGATGTTCTGATTGTCAAACCGGTAATCCTACTTTGACAGATGATCCTGAATTTTACGACTCATGATCGATCCTTAACCAAATTTTACACAAAGCTTTCAAAGCTTCTGCCAGCCTCGGGGAAAAGAAGTACTTCTACACTAATTTTAATTTGAAAAACCAATCTGTCGGAAAATTTAGGCTGAGTATAAATAAAGAGGAAACACAAAAAACAAAATGAAGAATGAGATAAGGAAATGAATTTGATACAAAACAGCATCAAATAAGTACTTAATTTGCAGCTCCGTAAAACATAGACCAAGAAAACGGGAATAAACTTCCTCACATTAAACTGTATCTTGTTTATCCAGAAAAATGACTGTTATTTAAACACAGAATCTGTTGTAACTATGGCAACATGTTCAAGGTCCTATCCATTTGAAGAAAGCGCCCCTTGAAACACGGACGGGATGAAACTGCCACTGTCATTTTCATTCCGTTTCAAGAACATTCTCTCAACGAGATGACCATGTATTATGCAATCATTTGACCACAAGTTTTATAATAATACGAAGTTGGTTAACGTGGAAATGAAATAAGAAACTCGAAACTTTTTAGTGACTGAATATCAATATCACGTAATCATTCATGCAATTTATAGAATGCCACAGGCACAGAAAACCAGGATGGAGAAGTGTTCAAGGGGCGGATTCTGTAATGTCACCCATATGCCAAAATCAATCATGCACATGAAACAAATTATGTTTCCTTGGATGGCTTGTATGATGATGTTAGGACAAATAATTCTTTCTTTCCAGTCGGCTAACTGATCACATGACCATGGTCACATGACCAAAGAATCCTCAAGGTATTGTTCTGTTGTATAGAACATCAAATTCCCACATTTTACCATATTTTATGAATATCGTCAGAGGGGTAGCGTACAGCTAAGGTATGTTTCAAGTTCATCCGGTTTACTCTCCTGGCCAGTTCGCCCTGGAGTTGTCTTGAATGTTCTGCAAATACAACAGGAATTGATTAAGAATTCCAAATGAAATTAAATAAATTAAAACTCAAATGAATTGATATAAAGTAAAATCAATTAAAATATAGTCAAATAAAATCAAATATGATTTTCCAATTATTGCAAAATTTGGCTCAATTTTCAGTAAAATGTATGCCTTTTTCATAATTTTTGCCCATTACTCATTGATTTTGTCCAAATTTCCTCCTTTGTCACATGCAGGTGGGGGCGGGGGAGATTTGCGTATGCTGATGGTAACAAAAAGAAGAATACTATTCTGTAAATATATCGCAATCATATTTTTTCCTATTGATGTAGATGCCACCCTTTCAACAACTTACTACATATGTTGATTATACTCAAGGATGGGGGCACATTACCATTACCAAACACATCAACCACAAATTCTAAGATCCCTGCAGCCACTGTGCCAAGATATCACCACAGCCAAATCCTCCAATCTCCCATCTAAAAAGTTGGCTCATGCAGAAAGTAATTATAATTTTTTTACAAGGGAAAAAAACTCACTGAAATTAAAATAAGACTTTTTTTCCTTAATGGATTTCAGTTATCAAGCACGTTCATCTTATATGAAAGACTTCAAAAGAAACAGAATGATTTTTAAATGTTACATTATATATAATCATATTACATATAATATATTATATATATTACTTAATAAAATGTAAACTGTAGTACTTAAAAAAAGGGACAATTTTTTATCACTATTTGACAAAATGTGCAAATAAAAATAAAAAATTAACAAAAGGTGCATTTTTTTATCATTATTAAAACCAACTGCAGTTTTTGAGACAGTGCTTACCAAATTTTGTAGTTTTTTTTCTTTCATGTTTCACATGTCCCCACCACCCACTAAATTCACTGTAACTATGGCCTTGCTTTCTTTACTCGTGTTCAATTGCTATATGAGTTTTGACAGTAATAATCTTTTTACTGATATTGACTTTATTAATAGTCACATGCAGCTTTGTACAGACTTAGAATTATCAATCAAACACAAGGGATATTTTATTTCAGTACCTTCAGATCAAAAGGTTCCACAAACAAAGAATTTGATCAACGGCAACAATTTTGATTTATGGAAGTTGGTTGACTGACTCTTACCCATCCTATTCTCCCATATCCTTAATTAATCCTATCCCCTCCAGAACAAAACCTGGGGGAAATAATCTAGACCATATTTGAAAATTGTGTCAAATATTGTGAAAAAAGGGAGAAAAGCAAAGAAAAAAATAATTGATTTGTTAAGAACTGGATAATTTTACACTTTAAAGAATTTGTGTTATTACAACTACAGCTCTGTTTGCTTTTGTGTATGTTCAATAGCTGTAAGAGTTTTGGTTTGCTATTAGTCAGTAATATTTTTCACTGATGCTGACTTTAGGATTAGTCACATGACTCTTTCTATAAACCTAGAATTGAATATATTTGTGTATTACATTACTAATCAATTGTTCAATCAAATACAATACAAGTGATAAATTTGTGTCAATACCGCAAGATCAAAATTATACCCCAAACAAAGAATTCAATAAATCGCTACAATTTCAACTTATGGAAATTGGTTGACCGATTTCACCCAAAGTCGCACTTATCCCCTTCAAAACAGAATGGTGAAACCCGGGAAAAATAATTCCAGTCTATTTTGAAAACTTGTCAAAACTCATGCAAAAAGGAGAAAAACGACTTATTAATTCATTTTTTAAAAGTAGAAGTTTCTATTATGCGAAATTTTATTATTTTGAATTCAAGAAAATATGTGAAGGGGCAGCTTTCTATTGTAGGGTTGCCTTTCTTCATCTTCAGCCTCAATAGTTTTAGGAAAAGTAGCTTATAAAGATCTTTTGAAACTAAATTGGTCACACACAGAGTAAACATTTAGTTCTTATATCTGCATCATGTTGTTGACTTTCTTTAGATATCAATTCTAAGCACTACTTCAGTTGTAAACAATGGCAACAAATTGATCAATTTAATCGTTCAATATACCAGAGATGGATTGCCCTTGAACATATATATTTCTAATAAATAAATTAATAGATATAGCTCTCATCCATCAAGATTTCATGGTTTTAAAGTGTAAAATATTTGTTGATTTATTTTACCAAATTTGGTACCAAAAAAAAAAAAAAAAAGGAATGATGTTCTATAGATCACCAAATCAACATTAAAAATCCATAAAAGGCGTGCCTTCTGTTTGACGAGTTTCAAGTTATTCTACGTCACCAAATTTGAACGCTTGCCAGGTGCCAGAATCACACTATTGTTCTTCTCATTAAAATCAGGACTGAACAAAGATATAAATAAACATGGCTCACTTAGATAAAAAGACCAAAAATGAAACTAAAACAAACACAGGCATATTTTACTTGAAATGGAACAATTTAAATCGAAAGCTGTCAAGAGATCTCTTACAATGAAGCTCTGGTGGTCTTTCGTAGGCAGAAGAGGGTTGTCAAGACTAGTCACTCCCTAATTTATAATAAACTTCCAAATAAATATTGGTACAAAGGAATTAAAAGGTTGTAATCATCAGAAGTTTACTTACATAACCTGAATTATTCTATAAAGGTGTCTTCATAATAAAATCATAATGAGAGTTTCACCACGTATTAGCGGAAGATTGCGTAGTTAAAGGCATTTGGACAGGCAGAGATTTTAAACTCATCTAAAAGAGCTTTAAATTCTAAACAGAATAGTCTTTAAATTATGTCACAAGCACCTGAATGCTTTTCTGAGTTATGGCTAAAATAAACAATCTGAATAATTTTTAATATATGCAAAATATTTCAATGTGATGCTTTAAAATTTCTGTCCTAAATTTCAGTTGCTGAAAATCGTCACAGCTGTTTTCTTCTGCTAAATTTTGATTGAGAGTACACGATGAAGATTCAAAACTTTTGAATCAAATTCAACACTCCCATTGAAATAAAGTTTGTGAAGAATTAAAAAACATTAAGGTAACAAAAGGAAATGAATGAGTTTTTCTTGTTGTCACAAAATTCAAATAAAGGTTGCATAATAATGATCAGGCCCTAAAAATCAAAATGCTTTAATATCATCAATTTTAACAGATTTTCATGACCCTTTTGCTATTTTCATGGTTTATAGCCTATTTTCATGGTTTAGAGCCTATTTTCTTAGCAGCCTATTCTTATGGTATATAGCCTATGGTTTATAGCCTTATTTTCATGATTCATAGCATATTTTCATGGTCTATAGCCTGTTTTTGTGGTTTATAGCGTATTTTCATGGTCTATAGCCTATTTTCTTCCCAGCCTATTTTCTTGGCAGCCCATTTTCTTGGCAGCCCATTTTCTTGGCAGCCCATTTTCTTGGCAGCCCATTTTCTTGGCAGCCTATTTTCTTGGCAGCCTATTTTCTTGGCAGCCTATTTTCTTGGCAGCCTATTTTCTTGGCAGCCTATTTTCTTGGCAGCCTATTTTCTTGGCAGCCTATTTTATGGTCTATAGCCTATTTTCATGGTTTATAGCCTATTTCCATGGTTTATAGCCTCATTTCCATGGTCTATTTTCATGGTTCATAGCATATTTTCATGGTTCATAGTATATTTTCGTGGTCTATAGCCTATTTTTGTGGTCCATAGCCTATTTTCATGGTTCATAGCATATTTTCATGATCTATAGCATATTTTCATGATCTATAGCATATTTTCATGATCTATAGCCTATTTTCATGATCTATAGCCTATTTTCGGGGTTTATAACCTATTTTCATGGTCTACAGCCTATTTTCTTGGCAGCTTATTTTCTTAGTCTTATTTTTCTTGGCAGCCTATTTTTTATAGCCTATTTTCTTGGCAATTTTCTAGAGCCTATTTTTGTGCAGTCTATAGCCTATTTTATGGTCTATAGCCTATTTTCATGGTTTATAGCCTATTTTCATATTTCCATAGTCTATTTTCATGGTCCATAGCCATATTTTCATGGTTTATAGTATATTTTCGTAGTCTATAGCCTATTTTTGTGGTCCATAGCCTATTTTATGTGGCATATTTTCATGATCATAGCATATTTTCATGATCTATAGCATATTTTCATGATCTATAGCCTATTTTTGATCTATAGCCCATTTTCGGGGTTTATAGCCTATTTTCATGGTTTATGGCAGCCTATTTTTTCATATTGGCAGCCATAGGCTATTTTCTTGGTCCATAGCCTATTTTCTTGGCAGCCTATTAGCCTGGCAGCCTATTTGGCAGTCCATAGCCATATTTATTTTGGTCCATTTTCTTGGCAGCCTATTTTCTTGGCAGCCTATATCTATGGCCTATAGCCTATTTTCATGGTTGATAGCCTTATTTTCATAGTCTATTTTCATGGTTCATAGCATATTTTCGTGGTTCATAGCCTATTTTCGTGGTCTATAGCCTATTTTCATGGTCTATAGCCTATTTTCATGGTCTATAGCCTATTTTCATGGTCTATAGCCTATTTTCATGGTTTATAGCCTATTTTCATGGTCTACCTATTTTCTTGGTATAACCTATTTTCGTGGTTTATAGCCTATTTTCATGGTTTATAGTCTTATTTTCATGGCCTATTTTCATGGTTTACAGCCTATTTTCGTGGTCCATAGCCTATTTTTGTAGTCCATAGCCTATTTTTGTGGCGGCCTATTTTCGTGTTCTATAGCCTATTTTCGTGGTCTATAGCCTATTTTTGTGGTTTATAGCCTTATTTTCATTGTTTATAGTCTATTTTCATGGTTCATAGCATATTTTCATGGTCTATAGCCTATTTTCGTAGTTCATAGCCTATTTTCGTGGTCCATAGCCTATTTTCATGGTCCATAGCTTACTTTCGTGGTTTATAGCCTATTTTTGTGGTTTATAACCTATTTTCGTGGTCTATAGCCTATTTTCGTGGTTTATAGCCTATTTTCGTGGTCTATAGCCTATTTTCGTGGTCTATAGCCTATTTTCGTGGTCTATAGCCTATTTTCGTGGTCTATAGCTTATTTTCGTGGTCTATAGCCTATTTTCGTGGTCTATAGCTTATTTTTGTGGTTTATAGCCTATTTTCGTGGTCTATAGCCTATTTTTGTGGTCTATAGCCTATTTTTGTGGTCTATAGCCTTTTTTCGTGGTTCATAGCCTATTTTCGTAGTCTGTAGCATGTTTTCGAGGTCTATAGCCTATTTTCGTGGTCTATAGCCTATTTTCATGGTCTAAAGCCTATTTTCGTGGTCCATAGCCTATTTTTGTGGTTTATAGCCTTATTTTCGTGGTCCATAGCCTATTTTTGTGGTCCATAGCCTATTTTTGTGGTCTATAGCCTATTTTTGTGGTCCATAGCCTATTTTCATTGTTTATAGCCTATTTTCATGGTCTATGGCCTATTTTCATGGTTTATAGCCTTATTTTCAGTATTTATAGAGCCTATTTTCAATGATTTATAGCATATTTTCATTGTTTATAGCATATTTTTATGAGTTTACAGCCTATTTTCATGGTCTATAGTCTATTTTCATGGTCCATAGCCTATTTTCATGGTTTATAGCCTATTTTTATGGTTCATAGCATGTTTTCATAGTTCATAGCCTATTTTCATTGGTGTATAGCCTATTTTCATTGTGTATTGCCTATTTTGATGATCTATAGCCTATTTTCATGGTCCATAGCCTATTTTCATGGTTTATAGCCTATCTTAATAGTTTATAGCCTATTTTCTTCCAATTAAGCCCAAGTTGTTGCTACCTGTCCATATACCGTGAATCTGCTAAGAAATTATAGTCTGTTTGCGGTTCATAATGAATAACATTCTTCAAAAGATACCATAAAATGGGACTCCTATTAAATACTTTTGATTTGATAAGAGTCAGTAATTAAGCAGGGGTTAAAGGGTCAAAAGTGAATGGCAAAACATGTACAAATTTTGAGTACTCAGGTTGAAATTTACTACCTTTATGATATTTGTATTGCTAGGTGCAAGAAAAATATTTGATTTATTATGAGACTCAAGAAAATTGTCCTCACTTTTTGCTGTCAGCTCCTTTAAGTTTCATAGAGAAGTACAGTTTTCATAATCATTTAGTAAATATGTGTGTGGCACCTTCCAAAGTTTACAATTAAATACAAATAAATTATTAGCAAACTTTAATTCTTAGAATAGTTTGAACTGAGATAATCTTTCTGTTTCCCCAAAGAAACCATTTTCAAATTCTGTGCAAACATACATAACTATTGTTGTGATGGTGAGTGCTGCCAAATTTTGAGATTTTAAAGAATTACTTGAAACCATTGCCTAAAATAATGAAAATTAAAGAATAAATACATTGTTATGCAAATAAAAGTGAAAATAATGTTTTGCATATTTATAATTTATAAACAAAACAATTCTCTTAAGAGGTGTGTTAAATGTATTGTACAAAAATATGTAAATTGGAGTTTTGAAACTGTAAATGAAATAGCCTGGAAGTCCAACAGGTAATTCGTTTCAAAAATACATCAAATCTTAATAGCATCTTTGAAAAGAACACACGAATGCCTTTGTTTAATGTGTCTCAAACTCCCTGAAAAAATTCAAAAGATCAAATAAGTATTGCACGATAAATTTCAAGTTGACAGGACAATTTTAAGTCGACAGGACAAATTTTAGGTTGACGGGACAAATTTTAATTTGCCAAGATCAATTTTAAGTTGAGAGGACAAATATTAAGTTCATATGACAAATTTCAAGTTGACAGCAAAGAATTCAAATTGAAGGGAAAAAAAATCAATTTGCCAGAATAAATTCTAATTTGACAGACAAAATTATAACTTGTCAGAGCAAACTTCAATTTAATAGGACAAATTATAAGTTGAACAGGGCAAATTCTCATTTGAGAGAACAAATTTTCATTTGAAAAACAAATAATAACTCAAAAGAAACATCATGAGTAGCCTTTTTAATTTGTGATCCACGAATTTTGTATCAAATGAATAAAACAAGAAGTACCCTGCCAACAACAAGCATTGAAAAGAATTGCAAAATATTTGTCTTTGGAATCGTTTTATTTTTGTCAAATACCACAAAAATGTACAACACATCATCATCAAAATTGTGTGTTTCATTTTTGTCAAATACCACAAAAATGTACAACACATCATTATCAAAATTGTGTACACCACAAACAAGTTTTGAAAGATTTACAAATTAAAATGAAAGAATTTGACATCAAACATTCAATTTACTGAGGTCACATGACCAACTTTAAAATGTTTTGACAGTTTGTGTTGAGTGAAAAACTACCACAAAAAGGGTAACCTATTGAAAGTAAATAAATTCACTAAAAGTACAAAATGGGAATTAGAGGTTATGTGTTATAAGTACAATGGCCTTAAATAGTGCAAAATTGCTATCAAGAGTGACTAACATAAATTAACAGAAGATAAGGCCTAAAAAAATATTGTTTGTTTTCCCTTTCTTTCTTGTGGAAAATTGTAAGATGGACAGGCAGAATTTTTTTTTTTTTTTTTTTTTTTTTTTTTTCATTTAGGGATAATTATCAAGAACATTTATAAAACACAATTAAAACACTTCACTTAATTTTCACTGCAGATTGCAGGTTCCTTTTTATTTTGCTATCTCTTTCGTGCTTATTTTGTGATTTGGAATGTCCTTTCCCTTGCCTGAAACACTTGTTACAAACCGGCAGAACAACTTGGTATTCTCAAGCTCTTGTGGGTTGTAGGCTTGATTTTCTCCACAGCAACAGCAACATTCAAAAGTGGTTGCCATGCCATTTTATGGATTTTTATGAAGGGTAGGGGTTTTTTTAATAAAAAAGATTAAAAATTAAAAAAATGCCACCCCTATTTGTCGGGGAGTTACGGGTGGAGCAGAAAGGCAAGCAAACAACTTTTTTTTAAGGTCTATCTTGAGGTGAAAGGGCCATCTGTAATGTGTTGATGTAATATGTTGATCCTATGAATCATTGCTTAGTCTACCCAAACTGATCAGCTAGGCTGTAAGCTAGGCTATAAGCTAGGCTATACCTATAAATGACATTGAATTCCACCTCATGTTGCTCTAGGCTATATGAGTCTGCTTGTGTCATGCAGTGGCACAGGAAGAACTCCAACATTTCCTGGGTAATTTACAATAGTACATTGAGTTTTCATCAAACTTTTTGGCTAATCACAAAATCTTTGATTTTCAGAATTCTCTTCCAATTTCCCGGAAATTTCCTTCATTTTCTGGAATTTTTTAGGCAGATCTCCTTGTTTTTGTCAACTTTGGAGAATTTTTCTTTAACTCTTGAGAAATGTTTTCAAAACTTGACCAAATCAGACCAATTTCCCTCCAATTTTACCATTTTTTCAATGAAAAATATTAATTATATCCCAATTTGATCTCCCACCCGGGAAGGTGAAATCTACAATCTCCCCCCCCCCTCCCCCACTACTTCCTACACCTCTGGAGTCATGTGACTCACCCAGGGCAAGATGTGGATGCAACTGGATATCCATGGCAGGTATACAATGCCACAATCCATAGGATCTGCACAGGAAGTGTAACCAAAGAAAAATATTCGCAATAGCAAAAAATAATAATAAAGGTTTCTCACCAGGTGCGTAAAAGAAGGACTTGTTTGTTTACTTTACAAAACTCAAGTTAAACAGAGAAAAATCCTCTATTTGGTGCGTAATGTTTTCTACTTGTAGGATCTTACCATTTCTGATTTATATACTCTGATACACCTGAGGAAGCATAAAGCATGAAAATTGTTATGCATATTCATGAATGCATATGCATGACTACATCAAGTTAATGAAAAGTAACCTTATTCCCACAACCAATTTGAATGATCTTCAACATAAAGTTTTTCAACTTGCTCAAACTTAGTCTGACAGAAAAACAACTTGATACCAAATATTGGGCACAAGGATTTCTCACATTTATGATGGCCTGACTTTATTAAGGCAAATAAGGGATCATTTTGCCTCTAAACTTATATTACTGTGACAAGGAACTTAAAACAGATTAGACAATCTTCTTTTCTACCTAAGATCTTCAACTCTTCTCCCCCTACCATACACCATTACACTCCCCACCCTGGCCAAAAAAAAATCTTCTTTTTGTCTCGTATATCAGCATTATACTAACACACAATTTCATACTAGGCACTGTAACAACGCAGCCCCAGAAATAAATGTTAAAAGATTAAAAACATAAATTTGATTGAAAAGAATCTAAAACATCTCAAAAAAATAAAGAATCTACGTATGACATTAATGCTCACATATGTACGATCATTATTTCATTATCTTGAAAACCATTTTCTGCAAAGATACTTATTTGTTTGTCTTTATGACAAGCAACAAAATTTGGTAAATAGTGAAATAACCTCTAAACTAGTGAACTGTGACTAAAGCTGTATGGTCTCTCCCATATATTTCTACAATACAAAGCCGGCCAACACAATTGCTTGATCTTACAAACATTCTACGTATCTATGACGTAAATGGTTTATAACACATGGCAAAAGTTGACAAAGGTATATGGTTATCAAATTTCACAAATATGACAATGAAAGGAAACTTTACAGACAAAAGTTGATAAAATAAACAAGAATCCACATAAATATATTACAATAGACTGAAACATACACCAAGAGTAAGTTTATAACACATGGCAAAAGTTGACAAAGGTATATGGTTAAGAAATTTCACAAATATGGCAATGAAAGGAAACTATACAGACAGAGTTGATTGTGACAAAGAATTTACGTTACTGTGAGCTTAATGTGAGCTAAATAACGATGAAGGTTATAGGGAAAATAAGACACAAATGCATTAAAGACTTATAACATCCACATAAATATATTACAAAAGACTGATACGTACACCAAGAGTAAGTTTGAAAAAACTACAGCAGATGATTTCTATGATTACACAGAATACAGATAGGATGCATTGAATGAAGTTTTTTATCAGCCAGAGAAAAAGGGCTCCGCATAATTAAATGATGGGCTTTAATAATATGAAAATTGGCCCTAAGGAACTGTGGCTCAAGCTATATGAAAATTGGCCCTAATGAACTGTGGCTCAAGCTAGTGAGTTGTTTTGGTGCTAAAATCTAATTCAAAATATGCAGCACTACATTATTAGGAATCAATTGTTTATAGGGTGCAGACATTTATAACATAAGATGGGGTGTGACATTCCCACCCCTAATTAAACAAAATTAAGGTTGTCAAAAATAGCTGAAAAATCATCAGATTTGGATGTAACATTAATCCAAGATAAATCCAAAACTATGATATTGATGTAATTTCTGTCCAATATTGACAACAGTTAAGCAATTACTAATTAATAAATTGCTTAATTTCAGTCTCATTATATTCCATGAAATGCAAGTGATTTCCTGTCCAGTTTAATTTTTGATTTGACAGGAGAATTTATAAGTTGAGAGGACAAAAATAAGTTGACAGGACAAAATTTAAGTTGGCATACAGGTAAATGTCAAGCTGACAGGAAAATGATTTAGTTGACAGGACAAAATTCAAGTCCACAGGACAAATTTTTAATTGACATGACAAACTTTTCATTTGACAGAGAAATAAAAAAACCATTTTGACAGAAGTAATTTTTATTAAAACAAGTTACATTAAAACAGGATTACAGTACTCAAATGGCAAAAGTTCTGGGTATTCATTTCACTGATTTTAGGTTGAAGCATTGGTTCTTTTGAAACAATTTTACCTTATTTCGCTTCATTGTGGTGCATTAACTTGTTAACAAACTAGAACTAAATTTCAATGGCAGTTATACATCATTAGTTATTTGAATAAATTGGGATTTCAGATTTAAAAATTATAAATTTTCTTGATTTATTTAAGTAATTTTTGTGCTTCTTTTAATCTTTTTTATTACCATCGAAAAAAGAACTTTGCAAAAAGCTGTTTATTTTGAGTAATTTTAATCAAAATCACGAATCATTTCTAGATGCACAAAAATTTTCAAATAATTATCATCAAAGTCTGCCGAACTTGAATCAAATTTTTCCAATCCAGTGAAATAAAAGACATGCTCCATTTTTGAAACATCGGCACTTAATTAATTTTGAGACGAATAGACGGTACAAGACATAAAATGTGTCTCACTTTCATATGGAATGGAGGTGTTGTCTAATGAATCGTTATTATTAGCCGTTTTCCCGCCACCAATTAAAGCTCCACAATCTTCATATTCTCTGATTTCTGGAAGCTTATTCTTTGGGCTCTTACCTGGTATTGGCGGTGCTGTCAAAGTAACGAATGAAAAGAGAGAAGTGAATAATATGGGAAACACTGTGATTGGCTAAAAATGAAGCTCTAAATAACATCTACATTGTTGATACCATTGGGAAAATCCAAGTAAAGTGGTAAATTACTAGAAAAAGTAAGCTAAATACAGTGTGTGTTTCTTAGATGATTATTATTATTTTTTTCATTTTTTTATTCTTGGACTAAAATTTCATTTTTAACACAAAAATTTAACAAGAATATTTACAGTTAGTATTTACAGCAAATTTGTAAAATCATCAAAAAATCTTCAAATTTTTCAATTAATTTTCATAAAAGCACAAAGTTGTATGACAAGAAACACATTTTTTCAAAGTTGTGCTGCTATACTAGAATTTTACAGTGACATTTCACTGCACCACGATGGTCAAATCTACATGGTTATTATTCACACTGACCTCAACTTACCCAAACCAGAAGCGAATAGTAAAGGGTAGGTGAGGTTCAAATGAATTTATGCAAGCTTTTGTGAACATAGCTATAGAAGTGAGATCAGTGTAAAACAGTACTCTCGATATAAAGTATTCACACTGTGGATGTGACTACATACATAGAAATATTTATCCCACTCTGCTTTCAGAGTAGGTGAGTCGGTAGATTGAGTATTTAACATTCCTTTCTAAACAGCTAAGATTATAGAGATATCCACTGCCATTTGATGAGCCAATACTGAAGCACTGGTGAATGAAGACCAACCAGGGATTGAACCCAGGACCTTAGTTTGACCGTTAGACAATCAACAGAGGTCCGTTTCAGAGCCTTATCGAAGCCTGATTCACGGTTTCAGCCACTGGTTCAAAGGAAGTGACAGATTTCTATATGAACCAATGATTATAAAGAGTATATACATTTTAGATATTATTCATTTTGTCTCGATGTACACCCAGTAAACAAACTTTGTTACAAAACCTCTAAAAACTCTACCAACTCTTCCTTTAAATTTTGTAATAACATTGTTTGCAACCTGGGTAATCATGGGTAATCATGGGTAACCATGGGTAATCATGGGTAATCATGGGTAATTATGGGTAACCATGGGTAATTATGGGTAATCATGGGTAACCATGGGTAATCATAGGTAACCATGTGTAATCATGGGTAATCATGGGTAATCATGGGTAATCATGGGTAACCATGGGTAATCATGGGTAACCATGAAGTGCTGGGGCATGTGAAGATATATGAACAGTGTTTAAGTGTTTCAAAAATCTTTGTATGTTATAATATAATATTATATAATATAATATAATATAATATGATATGATATGATATAATATGATATAATATAATATAATATAATATAATATAATATAATATAATATAATATAATATAACATAATATAATATAATATGATATAATATAATATAAAGTCTCTTTTATTATTATTTTTGTAACTTTTGACTTTTCCTAACACAGCCAAATAAAGTCTGCATGATTTTTTTTGATATAATAACGGTAATAGGTAGTAACAGCAACTATGGATTATTGTAAAGTTTCACAAGTGTGTACCTCATGCTCAAAATCGCAACAATTTTCTCACATAATACTTTCTCAAAACTTTCCGATTTCAAACGAAAGTCTACCAGTCAACGGCATTAAAGGATATGAAGGGAATTTAGGTTCCTTTTGCTAATTTCTTGCAGAAAATATTATTGGTAAGACTTGAAGTGAAATTGATGGGCAAGTGAGGATTGACCAATTCCATCTCCCCATACAAAACAATGCTACAAAAACAAGCTGGTGATACCGGAAGTCGGGTTGG
The DNA here is from genome assembly GCA_020152595.1 of Chiridota heheva. Classification (NCBI taxonomy): domain Eukaryota; kingdom Metazoa; phylum Echinodermata; class Holothuroidea; order Apodida; family Chiridotidae; genus Chiridota; species Chiridota heheva. Next base: position 1,251,534 of record JAIGNY010001303.1, read on the forward strand.
GGTATCATTATACCAACTTTTAATATAAAAAGTCAGGTATCGGGTACGGAAAGCAGTATAGAGAAACTTTTTGGCATGTATAAATGCTGGCAGCAAGCTCGATAGAACCATACAGGAGAATTTGTTTTGTTCCGTAAGTTTGTAAAGAAGGTTCTAACTAAGCTCACTCATGTTCGTTAGCTTATATAGCTCCAACTGTGAGCTTGTTCCAATATTTTACACTTCATAAAAGTTACACTGCAAGCCCACTGCCAGCTCATAGTGAGACTATAAAAAATGCACAACATTATTTACAAGACAACTGTAACATAAAACACATCAACACTACATGAATAGATGAGATTAACAATGCAGAAATTTGCTTAACATTGCTAGCAGCGAATACATTTTACGAAATATATTTTGGAAATATGCCATCATTGTGCGTGTGCATCCTACTCACCTACATCGGGAATGGAGTGGTGTACGTTATTACCCATATTTGCATATTTATGGGATGGCTGAATGTACTCATCCTCCTCCTTCTTTGGTACTGATTTTGACGAAACGATCGAAAGAAAGCATAGAAATTTTTGGGAGCAAAAGAAGATATGAATACATTAGAACCATCACCACCCAATTAACATACATGCACTATGCATTAATGATGATTAGTAGCAGCACCACCAATAAGAGGTGTTAAGGGGTGAGTTCCCCATGGGACGGAGTCCTAGGGGACCCGGAGTTCTTGGGGGCCCTGTAAAATTGTGTAAAAAGGAGTAGACTGTCTGTTTAATCAAATTTGGCTTATCAAAGGGGTTCATTGGCTCTCAGTAGCCCTAGTTAGTAGGGCCCAATTACAATGACTAGAAAATATTGATTCCATATACACACTAACAAGCAAAAAATAACACTTCACCGTCTTCAGTATTGTATATCATTTCCGTACATTACAAAACAAGCAAAAACAAAAAAGACAAGCAAAATTTTCAATAAATTAAGGAATAAGGGCATCACCTAATTACCTTTAATGAAGTACCTCATTATTTTAAAACAAAAAGTGTGTTTTAAAAAGGTAGTGCTCAGACCTATATGAACAACATATGGTCGGAGTTTCGAATGTTTATCACATGATATTTTATTCAAATCGAATGTTCAATTGAACTTGTGACTAAATATTTGCCAATTTTTGCAACCATTTGTAGACCTTTGGTAATAAAAAGCTGCATACTATCCAATACAGGTCTCTCACATATTTATGAAAAAACATCAGTAATACATTTCTTTACAGAATGGTTTGCATTCTAATATACAACCAGCATGGTGTTTACCAAGATCAAACATAGCACTTTTCTGCTCATCTATTAATTTTTACTACCGTAAAAAGTCCCTATTAAATTTGATTTATTTAAGCAGCATTTTTTTTTATGTCTGATCTCACGTAAATGTTCTGGAGGTATTTCAGTATAGCGGCAACTGCTAAATAGAGTTTGGAGGAATTCCAGTATAGCGGCAACTGCTATATAGAGTTTGGAGGAATTCCAGTGTAGCGGCAACTGCTATATAGAGTTTGGAGGAATTCCAGTATAGCGGCAACTGCTATATAGAGTTTGGAAGAATTCCAGTATAGCGGCAACTGCTATATAGAATTTGGAGGTATTCCAGTGTAGCGGCAACTGCTATATAGAGTTTGGAGGAATTCCAGAATAGCAGCAACTGCTATATAGAGTTTGGAGGTATTCCAGTATAGCGGTAACTGCTATATAGAGTTTGGAGGAATTCCAGTATAGCAGCAACTGCTTTATAGAGTTTGGAAGAAATCCAGTATAGCGGCAACTGCTATATAGAGTTTGGAGGAATTCCAGTATAGTGACAACTGCTATATAGAGTTTGGAGGAATTCCAGTATAGCGGCAACTGCTATATAGAGTTTGGAGGAATTCCAGTGTAGCGGCAACTGCTATATAGAATTTGGAGGTATTCCAGTGTAGCGGCAACTGCTATATAGAGTTTGGAGGAATTCCAGTATAGCGGCAACTGCTATATAGAGTTTGGAGGAATTCCAGTATAGCGGCAACTGCTATATAGAGTTTGGAAGAATTCCAGTATAGCGGCAACTGCAATATAGAGTTTGGGGAAGTAAGTTCACGATTCGTTTCTTAGTTTTTTAATTTCCATTCATAGTTCCATTCTTGGATTAAAATTTCATTTTTACCATAAAAAATTAACCAGAAAATTTTCAGGTATAATTATTTAAACAAACTGATAAATTTGAAAGAAATCATGAAAATTTCAGTTATTTTAATATTATTCTTGTATTACAAGGAACTCATTTTGCCAACGTTGTGTCGTTAGTCTAGGATATTACTAATATTCTCACCCTTGTTAAATGTGAAATGAAAAGGAAAGTAAATTAGATTCATTTTCAATGATTTAGCTGTGACTCAATCCTAGACTAAAACTAGCAATGGATATAGGTGTACTGATTTTAGCATCAAAGAATATTGTTTTCTTCTAAAATAAATTACTCTTGATTGAATAAGGTTATCTTCAATTTTGCATATACATAATGGTGTTGCAGCTTGCTATTTATCTTATAAGTACTTAATATTGCAAAGGATTATTCAATATTAGATTTAACAACATGAATATTGAATTTTGATAATATAATGAATATTTATTTTGCGTGAAATGTCTAAAATATATTCCTTCTGATTACTCTTGATTGAATATAATTATGTTTTTCAATTTTGCATATCCATAATGGTGTTGCAGCTTGCTATTTATTCTACAGGTACTTAATACTGCAAAGGAATGCACAGAAGATTCAATATTAGATTTAACAACATGAATATTGAATTTTAGATAATATCAACATGAATATTCATTAGATTGCATGAAATGTCATGAATATACATCAACCACCCATAGCCCATGGAAAGGTTCAATATGAATATTCATTTTTAGATTACATGAAATGATCATGATTTTGCAACAACAATCGCATAACAATAAATAAACTGCAATAAAGATTAAAGCAACTGATGTTTCTTTCGGTAAAAGTTTGGATATTTTTATATAATCGTGAAAAGCAGAGCGAAGGAAAATTGACTGTCACCAAATATCATTTTCCTAAATGTTTTGACAATGAATAGCTCAACTAATAGTTAACTACCTTCACCAGAGTAATAAAACAGCATCTTATGCAATAAGCTTTGTTGTTGGTTGGATTGACAGAACTGTAACAACCTAAGCTTTCCACTTCACAGAAGTATGGAAAGAATTGCATGTAGTAGGTAGGCAGTTAAGGTATCTTACATCCATTTCTCAACATCTAAGGTTATATAGAGATGTCCACAGCCGTTTGATAACCAGTTTAAACCCGGGACCTCTAGCTTGGTTATATAGAGATTTCCACAGCCGTTTGATAACCACTTTGAACCCGGGACCTTTAGCTTTTCAAGCTATGTTATATAGAGATTTTCACAGCCGTTTGATAACCAGTTTAAACCCGGGATCTCTAGCTTTCCAAGCTAGGTTACATAGAGATTTCCACAGCCGTTTGATAACCAGTTTGAACCCGGGACCTCTAGCTTTCCAAGCTACGTTATATAGAGATGTCCACAGCCGTTTTATAACCAGTTTGAACCCGGGACCTCTAGCTTTCCAAGCTAGATTATATAGAGATTTCCACAGTCGTTTGATAACCACTTTAAACCCGGGACCTTTAGCTTTTCAAGCTAGATTATATAGAGATTTTCACAGCCGTTTGATAACCAGTTTAAACCGGGACCTCTAGCTTTCCAAGCTAGAATATATAGAGATTTCCACAGTCGTTTGATAACCAGTTTGAACCCACCACTAGGTTACGTTATTTAGAGATGTCCGTTTGATAACAGCCGACCTCTTTGATAACCAGTTTAAACCAGTTTAAACCCGGGACCTCTAGCTTTCCAAGCTAGGTTATATAAAGATGTACACAGCTGTTTAACAACCAGTTTGAATCCGAGACCTCTAGCTTTCCAAGCTAGGTTATATAGAGATGTCCACAGCCGTTTGATAACCAGTTTAAACCTGGGACCTCTAGCTTTTCAAGTTGATGCTATGACCGCTATTGCATTGATTCTAAATCACTTTTTTTAAACTATATTTTTTGGTCAACATTTTTTCATGCTCGGTTAGAATCCACTTTTTCTAATTTAGTATTCATGTCTGCATCCTATCAGTTATTGTTTTTATCGTGAAGTTAGTTCCTTTCATACAACATATCACTCACCACCTACTGACAAAAACAAAAATTGTAGCAAGTTTTAGGATTATTCGAGTACCATGTCCAGGAAGCATAGCATTATGAATTACAAACTGCTTTCATTATAACCTGTAAACTTTATATTGAAACTTATGTCATGCAGCTATAGCAAAAACAAATTTGGCAGTAATTGATATTTGTAAAATGCTACAATTATTAACAACTTAATCGAAAATGAAAGTGTGCTAAGCACATAGGATGACATGACACAGGAGTACCACGAAATTCAGGATCTCTGTCTTTAAGGCATTTAAGCTTGAATATCACAAGGCACTAATCTACAAGCACAATGGGCGTTATATTATTTCAATTATATAAATAGATTAGATCCAGGTTATACATGTACAGTAATTACAGCTCACTACAATTGAAAAATAATAGCTTGGGTTTTGGTTTTAGGAGAGTGGTCACTACTTGCTCAGTGAAACCATTTCAAATCTAGAAAGAGAAGGATTAGGTAGCAAGTCCAGGTCTGTCAGTATTAAGATGATACCGTCAAATTTCTATTAGCTTTTTTTGGTGTACTGGGTTGGGGGATTGATCCAACATGCCATTAACTTACCCTCCCGTATTTCAGAATTTCCCACTTCAAAATACACTTTGATGAGTTCATATTCAATTTGATATTTGTTTTGATTAGTTAAAGGTATTACTAGCCCATTTATTACTAGCCCTCCTATTACTAGCCCTTTTATTACAATCCTTCTATTACTAGCCATTCTCTTCTATTACTAGCCCTTCTATTACAATCCTTCTATTACTAGTTCTTCTATTACTAGCCCTATACAATCCTACTACAAGCCCATCTATTACTAGCCCTCCTATTACTAACCCTTCTATTACAATCCTTATATTACTAACCCTTCTATACAATCCTTATATTACTAGCTCTTCTATTACAATCCTTCTATTACTAGCCCTTCTATTACAATCATTATATTACTAGCCCTTCTATTACTAGCCCTTCTATGCAATCCTTCTATTACTAGCCCTTCTATGCAATCCTTCTATTACTAGCCCTTCTATTACTAGCCCTCCTTTTACTAGCCCTTCTATTACAATCCTTCTATTACTAGCCCTTCTATGCAATCCTTCTATTACAAGCCCTTCTATTACAATCCTTCTATTACTAGCCCTTCTATTACAATCATTATATTACTAGCCCTTCTATTACTAGCCCTTCTATGCAATCCTTCTATTACTAGCCCTTCTATGCAATCCTTCTATTACTAGCCCTTCTATTACTAGCCCTCCTTTTACTATCCCTTCTATTACAATCCTTCTATTACTAGCCCTTCTATACAATCCTTATATTACTAGCTCTTCTATTACAATCCTTCTATTACTAGCCCTTCTATTACTAGTCCTTCTATTACTAGCCCTTCTAATACAATCCTCCTATTACTAGCCCTTTCATTACTAGCCATTCTATTACAATCTTTCTATTACTATTTCTTCAAATTTGTCCCCCAGACCACCAAAATCTCTTTTTTCTGTGCCCTGAATCAAGGTGGGTTTATAGTACAAAGTGTTCTGCTCATCAAATTGATTTTATACCATTGAAACCTCATCGGAATGAGCTCCACTATACGCTAGTTGTAATACTACAAGTGACTAAATGCCAATCTATTCCGCCTAATTAAGGATTGGTTTTGGTACAATGCGTCAGGTGAGGAGTAAAGTAGTAACTCAGAGATTAATTTTATTCTTTTGTTTGAATTTGCAATGATTACAAGTCTACAGTGCTGATTTTAAGAATTAGACTAATTATTTCTGTTCCTTTATCTTCTTTTATTTATTTACTTTTTTATAGCAAAGTTTGTGTTCTATTTACTTATCTAACATATCTAAATTTTTAATATTCTTTTGTTCAAACATTTTGCTATAATTTATAAAACTGATTTAAAGATCAGAAATCAATCAATAAATCAATTATGCAGTATTTTGGAGTATATCAACCAAACTTTTGTACTTAACATGGATAGAAGATTAGGAGGCATCGTCCACGGCGAAGACGTCACCAGCTCTCAATCAACAAACAAATTTCATAGGCTAAACCATAAAACTTACTTGAAAACATGTCTGGCTGGTTGGTGTTTGGGAGAGAGATACTTCTCTGTTTTGCTGTATGTTGCACTGATGAGATGAGCAGGAAATGAATATGCAAGCAGGGTAGAGAAAGGATGAAATGAATAATTAAAAAAATGTTTAATTTGCATATATTGGTTATATTTATCTGGATTAGACTAAATGAAAGCAATATCATTTTTATATTTTGTTTGGAAAGAATCCCTAAAGCTCTCTAACTTTAGTCAGCCCATTTCTAAGAGCTCTCTAACTTCTGTCAGCCCATTTCTAATAGCTCCCTAACTTCAGTCAGCCCATTTCTAAGAGCTACCTCACTATCTATTGCCTGTGCACTATAAGCTCACAATGTTGGTAATATTGTGGTGTCCAATATGTGAAAACATGCAGAAAAAAATGGTTCAACCGCTAAAATTATTCTTCGAGTTAGAAGCAAAGAAGAGATTTGTCATTTAGTTCCTACATATTTTCACTTAAGAATTTAGACCAAGATCTTTATCAATTTAGTACCACTCTCCCTCGACCACCAAAAAAGGAAACAAAACAAAAAAGGAAGAAAAATCGGCTTCCTAACCTGAAAAAATCAAAGGAAATGGTTTTTGAAAATATAAACATAAAACAAAGGGTTGATTGAAACAAAGAATGAGAGAATGGTTATTTGTGGTGATTGTGTCGAACGTACGTCCTGTACAACCTATCTGAGAGTCTGCATCGATGATACTGTAAGTTATCGTTTTCTAACCATATTTCAAAGATGTTGTCCAAAATGTATTATGTTGTCTCTACATTAACCTATATCGTTCCTTATTTCCCTCCTGAAACTAGGATTAAGATATTCACACAGCCTCCATCTTGCTAACATTGCACGGTATACCGGTAGTAAGAAAAGTACCAGTACTTTATGGTGTCGGTATGGTACAAAACCACCAAATGAAAAATACTGAAGTACCGCCAAGTACCGTCAGTATCAGTACTTGCAAAAAATAAGTTATAAAAGATACCTTCAAATCACTTAAAAATCAGGAAAATATTATTTTTTAAAAATATATGTATTTTAATATGGTGCATTACCTAAACTTTCATAAGAACATAATATTAATGGGAAGACATGTTGTAAAACTTGTGAAGTTCGTAAATATTCCTGCTATTCTCGAACTTTTAATAACAGCTGGCCAAGTTATGGTGCACTACTACAGTACTTTCGCAAATATGCAATATACATGTAGTAGCCTACAGTAACGTTAGTACAGAGCGAGAAAGTACCGATTATAACATTTGTGCAAATTTTCTAGGCCCAATCTGTCATGAAATATGCCTGTATTTTTATTACTATTTTAGTACTATAGTAACAAGAAAATTTCATAAGAATATATTTGAATTCTTTTGAAAAGACATGTATGCATTCATTTTCGTCTGAGAATCACTTCAGTCAATAAATAAATGTTGCAAATTCATCACAGCGTTAAACATTTTGAGTGTAAATCTTTCCTTTCGACATGAAATGTTTGTTTCTTTGTTTGATGAGGGCTTAACAGCACCACAACAATGAGGGTCAAATTGTGCCTGAGAGGTTAGATCATTCTAGAGGTAGGAAGAAAAGAAAAGGGGGAGAATGAGAGAAATACAAGAACTAAAAGTCAGAAAGCTGGGATCGAGAGAGGAGGTGCATGGGTAAAAGAAAAAAAAAAGTAGAGAGATGGAGGTGGAAGAGGAGGACTAAATATGGTTGTAGAGGGAAGCATGATGAAGGAAGGAGATAATTTCATCTGGAGGTTTTTTTTGGAAGAACCCAGCAATTGAGTTGTGGGGAGCGAGGGAAGCTCTGGGAAAGTTGTACAGGGGGCAAGCAAGGAGATTGTGATGGGACTGTCAGGGTGCAATGGCAATTGTTGCAGAGGGGTTGGGGGAGCCAATAAGAAGGTGGGAGTGCGTGAGGTGGGAGTAACCTATTCTAAGACGGTAATATGAATGTGTCGACACGAGAGAGGCTGTTGATGGTGGGTTTGATAGGAATAGTGGGCTGGATGACATGGAGTTTGCTATCAATTTGGGAGTCCTATGAGGTTTGCCAGCGGTCACGAACAAGGAAAGCGATAAGCGGTTTGATGTCAGACAGGATTTTGGGAAATGGGGTAGGGGGGTTGAGGGCAAGCTTAGTGGGCTGCATCAGCCATGTCATTGCCAGGGATGCCAACATGGCTGGGTATCCAAAAGAAAAGTACACTTGTCCTGCAGAGAGTGAGCGAAAGAAGTTTCCAGAGGAGGAGGTGGGATGTGAAGTTATCCCATTTAAGATTGAGTAAAGAAGTAAGAACAGCCTTTGAGTCGGAGAAAATGGCAAAGTGGCTGAGCGGAGAGTACTCAATAAAGTTGAGGGTGAGGAAGATGGCCTTTGCCTCGGCTGAAAAGATGGAGGAGTAGTTAATATGTCTGCTACTGAGAATGATGTCTTGGATGACGGCAGCAGCAGCTGTCTTGTTGCCTTCCTTGGAGCCATCAGTATAGATTAAGGTGTAGTTTGAGAGTTGGTCTTTGATTTGATTGTGGAGATTGATGAAGAGATTAGGGTGGGTTTGGGTTTTGTGATGAGTAGAGAGGCTCAGATGGATAAAAGGGAGGGGGTGGCTCAAAAGTGGGCCAGAAGAAGGTGCCGAGAGTGGCGGGGTTGATGCCCAGATGGAGGTCTGATTTAATGCGTAAGCTAAAAGGAGGGGATAGGGTTTTAGTCCTATCAAAGAGGGTGGGGAAAATGGGGTACCTAATGAGGTTGTAAACGGGGTTCTGGGTGTTGGTGAGGACTCTAAAAGAATCGGAGAGGCTAAGCTTTCTACACCTAAGTAGAAAGTGGGGTTCGTTGGCTTCAACATGAAGGCTGGTGATTGGGGAGGTCCTGTAGGCACCCACACAAAGCCTGAGGGCTTCATTTTGGATGGTATTGATGTGACTGAGGCATGAGTTGTGAGCGACATAGTAGACAATATTGCCGTAGTCAAGCTTGGCACGAATGGTGAGTCTGAAGATTTTGAGGAGAGCATAGCGGTTTGCACCCTAAGTGGTGTTGGTTGTAGGAGAGCTTGGGGTCTAGAGTTAAACCCAGGAACTTAGTGTGTTCAACTTTAGGGATGCGATTGCTATTGAGCACAAGGTTCAGGTTGGGGTGGAGGTTGTTGAAGTGACAGATGTGCTGAGACTGTCTTGTCTTTGGAGAATTTAAAACAGTTATTGTTGCACCAGACTTGCAGCTGGTTGTGGCTGAGTTGGAGTTCGAGGTCGAAAAAGATGGCAATGAGGTGCTCCTGTTTTGCAAAGGATTCCCGTATAGCAGTGTCGAGTGTAATTAACTGGTCCAGGTATTGCAACATTTCTGGAAGCCGCTTTGGCGAGGGGAGAGGATTCTGTTGGTCTCAAGAAACCAGTTGAGCCTCTGGTTAATGTCCTTTCCATAATTTTATAGAGACAGCAGGTGGAGACGATGGGGCAGTAGCTGGAGGAGTCGGTACTGTCCTTCCCCGGTTTAGGGACTGGGGTGACTATAGCTGTCCTCCAGACGACTATAGTCACCCCTGATTTTGTGGATTACTTTGGATTATTTTGTGAATTTTTGTGAATTACCCCTGATTTTGAAAAATTGGGGTGTCGGGTTGGAGGGGTCTAAGGGCCAAAAATTCTTAATGCTGGTTTATTGGTGGCCTGTATTATTAGAATTTTGGGGACTGGGGTTGAAGAATGGTCCGTGAAGGTAGCAGTTGGGTCACGGGAAGGGGAGGGAAGGTCAAGGTCAAAGCAGAAGCATTTTGTCATGATGCAAAAAAAAAAAAAAAAAAAGCCAAGAGACTCAAAGCCACTAGAAAAAAAATCGCGGAACTTCTATAGGAGAACCGCTGTACAGGTAACAATAAGATGCGAAAGTCTGGTCAGAACAAAAGGGAAACAACCAAAAGAAAGATCTCACCGAAAGCAGATGCCCATCCACAGAGAGAGAATTCCGGAAAATGAAGATATAAAGCAAAATTCAGGTGGTAAAATACAAGGTAAAGTGAAAAGGAATGAAAAGTTGGAGAGAATAGAAGTCATAGCTCTCAACACAGCACAGAAAAGGGCAGATTAAAAGAAAGAAAACTATTTTTTTCCAAACAAAACTTTGTCCAAGTGGAAAAAAGCCAAGTCAGTTCGAAAAAAGCTAAATTAAGCTACAGTATCAAAGCCAAATTGTAATCAACTTGAATTCCTATATGCCGACTAATATACCAACCCTGGCCCATAGACCAGCATTGCGCAACGTTACGGAAAAATAAAATGTGCTCCGGACGCCATTTGGAATCTCTTTTAAACTTTTATTTCGGCCCTTTGATGGCTTAGAATTACAAATCTGGGAGTTACTTTGCCATTTGGATGTGAAATTTCAGTAATCCATCCAATTTGTTTATGGTTTTAACCTCATTTAATGTGAGTTTTTAAAAGTTTCATGGATTTTGCCATAACTCATTGCTACTTGAGTGTACAAGCTGCACTGTGTACAGTACAGTTAGTGTTGATTTGTGTACAAAACAGTTCCAAGTCAGTTGTGAACAGAATCACAGAGGTTTTTAGCCCATTGGGAATTTCAATTTTGATGATTATTGTACTTAATATTAGAAACCCTAAAAGACTAATTATTTGGAAAATAATGTTGAGAAATCAATCAGTATTTTTGATTTGCATTTTGCCCCATAACTTTTCTAAAAGTTTTGCAAAAGTAGGCTTACACTGTGCATGTTGTTCTTGCTTAATTGGAAAATACTGACGGTTCAAAATAGAAAACTTTTGACCAATTACGCATAATTACAGGTCACTGCATGACTTGTAAAATATAACGTTGGGGTAAATTCTGTTAATACACGGACGTGATTGGTGTTGAAAAATATATTTACCTCCTGTAGCAAATGGATGTGTCTGAATTGAAAAAAAGTGTGTAGATTTAGAGTTGAAGAAATTTAATGCAAGTTGCAATCTTGTGTTAACAAACAGAGTGTCGGAGATTCTGGAGGTGTAATCAGGCGATTAGTTTGATCTTATTAACTTAGAGATCAGGTGTATGTTCATGTTTTAATGTTTAAAATGGAAACCCCTTGTAGTATGGGAATTCCTTTTGGTGTACAATTCCATGGTACTGTAAGTTATATTCCATATTTGCCACTTTTTGGTAGTCACATTTAAAAATACCAGTACTTTATTATTACCGGCACCATTTACGCTGGTACTTACGGTGCTCAGTTCCACCAGTACCGTGCAATGTTACATCTTGCCTCATATCGTTTTTGCAGTCCCAATTTGATACCATTTTTCAAAGTAAAAGATACAAATAGAATTAAATGTTTCTTGAAATATTGTGCCAATATATTCTGTTTAGACCATGATTTACTTATAAATAAAGTCAACAATGCAGCAAAGAAAAAATTTGGTAGACTTGCTCAAAACATAGTTTCAACGAAAGACCACCAATTAAATTTAGAAATAACATCCATGTGCAATAAAACAAATTATAATCTAAGAAAAGTTTTTAAAAATTCATTTATATATAAACCTGCAATTTTAATTCATGTTGGTATTCTAGAGCCCTTATTATAACCCTTTTTAACTTCATCATTTTGTATTCATTTTCATATCTTTAAACGTTTTATTGTCTCATTTTCTACATTCTTTCTTTTCGTTTATTGTTCTGTATTGTATATTATTGTATTTTCCTATTCATAAATTGTACATAATTTATACTGGAAATAAATTAATTAAAATTCACAAAGAAAACATGTGTTTTTTTCCCCAAATCTCTGTCATAAACAGATGCATAGATATAAAAGCACTGCTGATCTTTTTATCCTGCCAAATAATCTCGCAACTGTTTTGCAATAAAAGGAATTATATTCAAGAATTCCATTCAATTTAAATGACACATCCCTTCAAGCTTGAGTGACTTTTGAACAACAAAGCAAAGAAAGGTACCAGTACCTACCAACAAAGAAACTCTTTTGATTAATTTCTAGGGTAAAGTCAACTGAACTTTGACCCCCCAAAACAAAAAAATTACATTTGTTGTTATTCAAATTTTAAAAACCACAATTATCCATGCATTTCCCCTATTTTGTTCTTTTTATGAAATATACACTTATTGGGTATACAATGAAGAAAAGGCTATCCAGTTTTACTCCAAACAGTTTTAAATTCTATCAAAAACAACTGGACAGAGTTTACAGACTGCCATAAAGGAGAGTTAAGTGCATGAACAATGAACTCTAATCAATGGCGGATCTAGGTTTTTTTCATGGGGGAGGCCCCCCCCCCCCAAAAAAAATGGGTCTATTATTTTTGGGGGGTCTGCTAATTGTTTTAGCTATTTCATGAGCAAATTACCATCCTTTTGAAGAATGGTCCATCAATCATTCATGGGTTTTGCACGAAGTCCTCCCACAACGACGGCGAGTGAACACACAATTACAATGACGGGGTCGTCGCCTGCATATTTGGTTATGATAGTAACAATGCTATCATGAAACGCTTAATACAACCCGAAACGGCCTGTACGACGTACGGACAGACATAACATCGACAACCAAGTCAATGTCCACAGCCTTTGATAACCAGTTGTTGTGCACTAGGTGTCTACCCAACCAGACTTGAACCCAGGGCCTCGTGGTCTGTAGACCACAGTTAGTAGACAACAAGCATATAAAGTATATCTATATTTAGGCTCAGCCAAGGACTAATCTGATTCGCATCACTGAACAGCAGTTATGTAGCTTGAGTGCCAGATGAATGACCTATTGTGTACAGTGTAACAGTAGCTGGTTGCTAACAAGTGAACTATGAATAATAGACTATGAAGATGCTGTCAGTTACGAAGGTATAGATTTAATCTAATAGATTTGATACTCCTGTGTTGTGTATGGTGTAACAATAGCTGGTTGCTAGTCAATGATTTGTGAAGTGTCTCTCAGGTTGAATGGTGTGGATTACCCCTGATTTTGAAAAAATTGAGGGTGTTGGGTATTATTTATTTTTTATACATAATTTTTTTTCATTATTCACGCCTCTTATTACAAAACATTTGTTGCATGCATGGCGGGACACAAATCACATTACTTTGACTTAGGCAATTGTTCATTTCACAAAAAAATATTCATTTATGAATCTAAAATGCACCGGATATAATTGCTAGAGTGGAGTTATTATATGTTGACAAATCACCCCAACTTACAAATTTTGATGCCTTTCCTTTTCTTCCCCCTTCCCTTTTCCTAAATCCAATCCATTTCTTAGAAATATTTCTTCTTGATTAATATTCCAGAAGATGTGCAAATCTATGACATCACAAACTAAAAATATTTCCCACTGTCTTTGTTGTTATAATTTAGATAGGTGTAGCTCAGTTTTCAGGTAGTTTCCTTAAAGTTTGACCACATCCAAAAAGTGTAGCTAGTTAAGTTTTCAGGAGTTTTCTAGATGCTTGACCACACCCATAAAAGGTGTAGCTCAGTTTTCAGAAAGTTTTCTAGAAGTTTGATCACACCCATAAAAGGTGTAGTTTGTTTTCAGGAAGATTCTATAAGTTTGACCACACCCATAAAAGGTGTAGTTTGTTTTAAGGGAGTTTTCTAGAAGTTTGACTACACCCATAAAAGGTGTAGTTTGTTTTCAGGGAGTTTTCTAGAAGTTTGACTACACCCATAAAAGGTGTAGTTTGTTTCCAGGGAGTCTACATATCATCCACCATTGATGACGGCAGATAATTACGGGCAATGCAAACCCAGAACGAATAGCTACAAGTACATGGCTAAAAAAGAATGCCCCAAGGATTCAACATAGTGTTCACAAAAAGTACATAAAGGAGTATTAGGCATATTAATTTTACACAGATGGAGTTCGTTGCGAGATACAGGTGCAGAAAATGGTATTGAAAATAACTGATTCGAGTGTCACATTATACAGCAATAGCACAATTTGAAAATAGGGTATTCCATTCATGACCTTCAATCGCACAAGTTCACTTTCAGTAACCTTTAGCAGGGGGGCAGTGGATTGAATTCAATAGCAGTTGTGGGTATACCAAATGGGTTACTTTATGATACTTAGCAAGAAGTTGTGGGTATACCGAATAGGTTACTCTATGATACTTAGCAAGAAGTTGTGGGTATACCGAATGGGTTACTCTATGATACTTAGCAAGAAGTTGTGGGTATACCGAATGGGTTACTCTATGATACTTAGCACGAAGTTGTGGGTATACCGAATGGGTTACTTTATGATACTTAGCAAGAAGTTGTGGGTATACCGAATGGGTTACTCTATGATACTTAGCAAGAAGTTGTGGGTATACCGAATGGGTTACTCTATGATACTTAGCACGAAGTTGTGGGTATACCGAATGGGTTACTGTATGATACTTAGCACGAAGTTGTGGGTATACGAATGGGTTACTTTATGATACTTAGCAAGAAGTTGTGGGTATACGAATGGGTTACTCTATGATACTTAGCAAGAAGTTGTGGGTATACCGAATGGGTTACTCTATGATACTTAGCACGAAGTTGTGGGTATGCGAATGGGTTACTGTATGATACTTGCCACGAAGTTGTGGGTATACGAATGGGTTACTCTATGATACTTAGCAAGAAGTTGTGGGTATACCGAATGGGTTACTCTATGATACTTAGCACGAAGTTGTGGGTATACCGAATGGGTTACTGTATGATACTTAGCAAGAAGTTGTGGGTATACCGAATGGGTTACTCTATGATACTTAGCACGAAGTTGTGGGTATACCGAATGGGTCACTCTATGATACTTAGCACGAAGTTGTGGGTATACCGAATGGGTTAATCTATGATACTTAGCAAGAAGTTGTGGGTATACCGAATGGGTTACTCTATGATACTTAGCAAGAAGTTGTGGGTATACGAATGGGTTACTCTATGATACTAAGCAAGAAGTTGTGGGTATACCGAATGGGTTACTCTATGATACTTAGCAAGAAGTTGTGGGTATGCGAATGGATTACTCTATGATACTTAGCAAGAAGTTGTGGGTATACCGAATGGGTTACTCTATGATACTTAGCAAGAAGTTGTGGGTATACCGAATGGGTTACTCTATGATACTTAGCAAGAAGTTGTGGGTATACCGAA
This sequence comes from Chiridota heheva, assembly GCA_020152595.1. Lineage (NCBI taxonomy): Eukaryota > Metazoa > Echinodermata > Holothuroidea > Apodida > Chiridotidae > Chiridota > Chiridota heheva. The sequence continues at coordinate 1,267,064 of JAIGNY010001303.1, forward strand.
TGGATTACTCTATGATACTTAGCAAGAAGTTGTGGGTATACCGAATGGGTTACTCTATGATACTTAGCAAGAAGTTGTGGGTATGCGAGATGGGTTACTCTATGATACTTAGCAAGAAGTTGTGGGTATGCCGAATGGGTTACTCTATGATACTTAGCAAGAAGTTGTGGGTATACCGAATGGGTTACTCTATGATACTTAGCAAGAAGTTGTGGGTATACCGAGATGGGTTACTCTATGATACTTAGCACGAAGTTGTGGGTATACGAATGGGTTACTGTATGATACTTAGCAAGAAGTTGTGGGTATACCGAATGGATTACTCTATGATACTTAGCAAGAAGTTGTGGGCATACCGAATGGGTTACTCTTATGATACTTAGCAAGAAGTTGTGGGTATACCGAATGGGTTACTTTATGATACTTAGCAAGAAGTTGTGGGTATACCGAATGGGTTACTTTATGATACTTAGCAAGAAGTTGTGGGTATACCGAATGGGTTACTTTATGATACTTAGCAAGAAGTTGTGGGTATACCGAATGGGTTACTCTATGATACTTAGCAAGAAGTTGTGGGTATACCGAATGGGATGATACTTAGCAAGAAGTTGTGGGTATACCGAATGGGTTACTCTATGATACTTAGCAAGAAGTTGTGGGTATACCGAATGGGTTACTCTATGATACTTAGCAAGAAGTTGTGGGTATACTGAATGGGTTACTCTATGATACTTAGCAAGAAGTTGTGGGTATACCGAATGGGTTACTCTATGATACTTAGCACGAAGTTGTGGGTATACCGAATGGGTTACTGTATGATACTTAGCAAGAAGTTGTGGGTATACCGAATGGATTACTTTATGATACTTAGCACGAAGTTGTGGGTATACCGAATGGGTTACTCTATGATACTTAGCAAGAAGTTGTGGGTATACCGAATGGGTTACTCTATGATACTTAGCACGAACTTGTGGGTATACCGAATGGATTACTGTATGATACTTAGCACGAAGTTGTGGGTATACCGAATGGGTTACTCTATGATACTTAGCAAGAAGTTGTGGGTATACCGAATGGGTTACTCTATGATACTTAGCAAGAAGTTGTGGGTATACCGAATGGGTTACTCTATGATACTTAGCAAGAAGTTGTGGGTATACCGAATGGGTTACTCTATGATACTTAGCAAGAAGTTGTGGGTATGCGATGGGTTACTCTATGATACTAAGCAAGAAGTTGTGGGTATACCGAGATAGGTTACTCTATGATACTTAGCAAGAAGTTGTGGGTATACCGAATGGGTTACTCTATGATACTTAGCACGAAGTTGTGGGTATACCGAATGGGTTACTGTATGATACTTAGCAAGAAGTTGTGGGTATACCGAATGGATTACTCTATGATACTTAGCAAGAAGTTGTGGGTATGCGAATGGGTTACTCTATGATACTTAGCAAGAAGTTGTGGGTATACCGAATGGGTTACTCTATGATACTTAGCAAGAAGTTGTGGGTATACCGAATGGGTTACTCTATGATACTTAGCAAGAAGTTGTGGGTATACCGAATGGGTTACTCTATGATACTTAGCACGAAGTTGTGGGTATACCGAATGGGTTACTGTATGATACTTAGCAAGAAGTTGTGGGTATACCGAATGGATTACTCTATGATACTTAGCAAGAAGTTGTGGGTATACCGAATGGGTTACTCTTATGATACTTAGCAAGAAGTTGTGGGTATGCGAATGGGTTACTTTATGATACTTAGCAAGAAGTTGTGGGTATACCGAATGGGTTACTTTATGATACTTAGCAAGAAGTTGTGGGTATACCGAATGGGTTACTGTATGATACTTAGCAAGAAGTTGTGGGTATACCGAATGGGTTACTCTATGATACTTAGCAAGAAGTTGTGGGTATACCGAATGGGATGATACTTAGCAAGAAGTTGTGGGTATACCGAATGGGTTACTCTATGATACTTAGCAAGAAGTTGTGGGTATACCGAATGGGTTACTCTATGATACTTAGCAAGAAGTTGTGGGTATACTGAATGGGTTACTCTATGATACTTAGCAAGAAGTTGTGGGTATACCGAATGGGTTACTCTATGATACTTAGCAAGAAGTTGTGGGTATACCGAATGGGTTACTCTATGATACTTAGCAAGAAGTTGTGGGTATACCGAATGGGTTACTCTATGATACTTAGCACGAAGTTGTGGGTATACCGAATGGGTTACTCTATGATACTAAGCAAGAACTTGTGGGTATACCGAATGGGTTACTCTATGATACTTAGCAAGAAGTTGTGAGTATACCGAATGGGTTACTCTATGATACTAAGCAAGAAGTTGTGGGTATACCGAATGGGTTACTCTATGATACTTAGCAAGAAGTTGTGGGTATACCGAATGGGTTACTCTATGATACTTAGCAAGAAGTTGTGGGTATACCGAATGGGTTACTCTATGATACTTAGCAAGAAGTTGTGGGTATACCGAACGGGTTACTTTATGATACTTAGCAAGAAGTTGTGGGTATACCGAATGGGTTACTCTATGATACTAAGCAAGAAGTTGTGGGTATACCGAATGGGTTACTCTATGATACTTAGCACGAAGTTGTGGGTATACCGAATGGGTTACTGTATGATACTTAGCACGAAGTTGTGGGTATACCGAATGGGTTACTCTATGATACTTAGCACGAAGTTGTGGGTATACCGAACGGGTTACTTTATGATACTTAACAAATTTAGACAGAAGAACCTTCTGAATATTAGGAGTTGTTTCTTTAGTCAAGGTGTTCTTCTATGACCTTGGTATTGCTGAGATGATTCCATAATAATGCGTAAAGAACAATGCAGCAATATTGTAATACCTCTTAAAGTCACTGTATGTAAAAAAAAAACCTATTGCTATTAAGAATATCAGTAAAATACCTAACACCTTAATTGTAACTTATTGAATATTATGTGGAATATCAGTAATATACCTAACACCTTTACTAAAGAGTAACTTATTGAATATTGTGTGATTGTTAATGATGGTTATTCCAAATGATTTGCACCTATAATTGTCCACAGGCGTGGCATATGAGAAATTGCTCCATGCAGAGCACACTTGATGAATAAAATCATTACGAATATTGCAAATGTCTTCATTTTTAAATTTACAGTGAAAAAGAAAACATTTTCTATAGCAATCACGATAAAAACCAAAAAATACTTTTAAAAGTCTGAAGACAACATCAATATACCGCTTAACCCATGCAATCTTAATGGCATTTAAAAAGTGGAAGATATTGACCATGTTAAGCCTGCTCAAATACATAAGAAGTAGTATTTCTATGGACTTTATCGCGCTTGCCGTTCCAAATAAAGTTGGAAACAGTTTTTTTCTCACATCTTTTATAAAAGAAAGGGGTGGGGATGGAAGGACAGAGGAAAGAAACACAATCTGGGAATGCCCAAACTTTTCAACAATGGTCATTTTACCGATTGGTGTCAAATCTCTCTGAGACAAGATCTGCAATTGGAATTTAGGACGGGATAATTTGGGCAAGTGATTAAGCTTTAAAATATCAGTTTTATGGTAAGAAACAAATACTCCCTTTACCATACATGATGAACATGCATTAACCTTTCATCATAAACTTTGGATACTCACCAGCATTGGGTATCATGTAATCTTCTGTTTCGGGGGTCGTGGGAGGCAATGGAACCATGTAGGGTAGAGGTTGCCGAGAAATGAAAGACCCTTGCATCGAGAGCCTCCTTCTGGTTGAACCACCATGCTCTCCATTCTCTGGGTCTGGTCTCAAAACTGTGGAATGTAAAAATAAAAGATGGGACATACATTCAAAGTGCGTGAGTAAAACACAAGTACTGCACACCATTGGTGCAGCTAAAGTCCTGGGGCTAATGGGGAATTGGAGATTTAGTCTCATTACAAACAGTGTCTTTGCTCCAAAGCCTCCAAATTTAGGTCGAGGCCCATTTATCCTATTGTTGTGCACATATATTTTTTACCAATAAACAAAGTGTTTTAAAGAACTAATGACAACATGAGCAAGATTGCTCAAAATAAACAATCAAATGAATATTAAGACAATAGCAAACAGCAAGAAAAGTTCATAAATTGGCTTTTGAAAATTTCAGGCCTTAAAAAAAAATAAGATAAAAACAGGAAATCATTTTGGCAAACAAAACGGCATTCAACAATAAAATCACAATAAGAGCTTACTTATATCATGAATGCCATGCCAATCTACAAATTAATGCTATTCTGATTTTGATACTAATTCAAATAAATCTTGTGACTCACAACAATTTTGAATGACAGCAAGATGATAAGAAATTATTATCAGGAAGGTATCAAATACCACTCATCTACTAAGCATACTAAAGACCATTGACATCTCAATATTAATGATTAACAATGTCATCCTAAATGGCAATAAAAAGTCCTATGATCACTGGTGTAGCCAGGATTTTTGTTGAGTTACCAACCATGGGCGCCAAGAGGTATTTTTGATGAGGGGTAAATGAAACTATGGCGCGGTTTGATGACATTGCTTTAGCACAAAGCCCCATGGCGTGTGGTCCAGGGACCAATGCCGTGTTGTCCAGGGACCCACTTAAGGGCCCCTGGTGGGATCTAGGGGTGAAGCCCCGGTAAGAATCCAGGAGGCGAAGCTCTTGGAAGCTCTGAGAAATTACGCATTTTAGAGATGCATTAAAATTGACGTCAAATCACGTGGTGTGTTTTCAAGGGGTAAAGTTCCAGAAAGCTACGGAACATGAAGGAAATTAGGTCCTTTTTTTCCCTTTTATCTTTTTTTTTGGGGGGGTGGGGATAACTGTCAGTGTATATGTGTCACAAGGTGTGCATTATACATAGAGTTTGTAAAAACTCTTGCTCCAAAACAAAAACACTCATGGCAAATAACGTTGCTTTAAAACTTGCTACCATGTGTTCATCTGCAGGGCAAAACATATAATTATTATGTGTAAATAAAAAAAAATTGGAGGGGGGGTACTTCCTGGTCCCCCTTTGGCTACTCCAATGTCAATGATTAATACAAAAGTAAACAAAGATAAGTAAAAATACTTAGCAAACTTTTTTAAGACAATAAAATCAATTTCAAAAGTCCACAAAGTGGACCAGCACTTGTTATCATTTAAGATACAGAATTTTGGCAGTAAATCAATTACAATAGCTCAGCTATGCTAACAGATTTGAGTAAACACAAATTATGTATAAGCTCCATTTCCTAACAAAGGCACTTAGACCTGCTGGTTATTCAACCAGACCTGCTGGTTAATCAACCAAGCTTGAATATCCAAAGTTCAAGAACCAAAACACACTTTTTAACAATCACAGTCTTTCTTGTAATAGTTGTGTAGGGATATCTCGGGTCCCTTTAGTAGAATTTTGATAAATTTTCTGAGGAAAACGTAAGGCCTGATATCTTGTAAGAGTTAATTTATGATGATTTAGTTTTCGAAACATATCAGGAAATCAATTAAAGTATAAAACATAAAAGCGCTCAAGGCCTTAAATCTCGCTCCATAACAAAGTGAGGGGAAGAAAGTCCATTTCCTCCACTAAGTGGGGGATAACATATTTACAAAAATCTTACTGTAAGCTTGTCTCAACTTTACTGAAGGACTGCCTCAAGCATACTGTGAGTTTGTTTCTAGCTTGCAATAAGCTTGTCTCAAATTTGGTGTAACCTTGTCTTAAGCTTCTCACCAACATACTGTAAGCTTGTCTCAGTCTTGCTGTAAGCTTGTCTCAGTCTTGCTGTAGCTTGTCTCAGTCTTGCTGTAAGCTTATCTCAGTCTTGCTATAAGCTTGTCTCAAATTTGCTGTAAGCTTCTCACAAAACTGTGCTGCAAGCTTCTCACCAACATACTGTAAGCTTGTCTCAGTCTTGCTGTAAGCTTGTCTCAGTCTTGCTGTAGGCTTGTCTCAAACTTGCTCTAAGCCTGTCTCAATCATCCTGTATGCTTGTCTCACACTTGCTGTGAGCTTGTCTCAAACTTTCTGTAAGCTTGTCTCACACTTGCTGTAAGCTTCTCACAAAACTGTGCTGTATGCTTGTCTCACCCTTGCTATAAGTTTGTCTCACACTTGCTGTAAGCTTCTCATAAATGTACTGTACGCTTATCTCAAACAAACAAGCAAACTGTAAGCTCGTCTCAAACATACTGTGAGCTTGTATCAAACTTCCTCCGGTAAGCTTGTCTCACACTTGCTGTAAGCTTGTCTCAAACTTGCTGTAAGCTTATCTTCAACTTACTTTACGCTTCTCACAAACTTACTGTGAGATTGTCAAAAACTTACTATAGCTTGTCACAAATTTACCATAAACTTGTCTCAACTCGCTGCCCAAAGTTTGTCACTTCTAAACAGAAACAAAACGCCATAAAGATTAAGCTAATGTTAAGTTTTACCTGGACTGAACCGGTTCTCATAAAGATTTAATGGCATCTCCACAACTTTTGGATCTTGCGTTTCAAACATTCTCAAGTGACCTCCACTCTTCTCAATGAAGAACAGCAGCAGCTCAAACACACTCTCTTTGGCTGCATGCTAGACAAATGGAAAGGAATGAAGACTTTTATTGAACCATGTAACACGTAATATCATCAAATACTAAATACTACCAAACATGAACTGTGGCCCCCCTCCCCCTCCCCCGGCACAAAAAACTCACAATACATCTCAGAGATGTGTAATAAAGTTTAGCATTTCACAAAAACTGGTGTAAAAATATCTTCTTTGACAACCCACCATAAAGTCTCTCAAATATGAAGTTAGTTCAAGATGGAATCTCGTCTTAGTAAAATTTGTAAAATTGCGATAGTCACAGTTATTGATTGGTTGTCGGTATTGTGTATGACCAATCAGAAACGTTGCCTTTTTTCATATTACTGTCCATCTTAACATGATATGTGGCCTTCAAAGTTACATCCTCCAGAGCCAATAAAGGAAGGCTCACTCACATAGGCCGGTTCTTATCCATGGTTTTCTTGATGCAAGAGGATGATTGTATATAACCCCCCTCCTTCCTCCCCTAGACAGAAAACCAGTCTGTTACCACTTAACGCCTAGCTTTATGCCGGTTAATGACAGAAAGAGTCGACTGGAACAATCAGATATGAAATATCTTGTTCAAGAACACAACGTGATACATCAAACCCAATAGTACCTTTTGATAACGAGTTAGATGCTCTACTACTGAGCTGAGCTATCATGCTTCCCTTCTCAAATACAAACCAGCTTTTTTAAGAATACTTGCAAACTCAAAACATATTAAACTAAAAATTTGCCGATGGTCTTTAAACTGTTTAAATTTTACTGAATAGCAAAGACAAAAAGGTCATTAGCTCAAAATATGGACCTTTTAGCAAAATCTCTGGACCTTTTAGTACAATTTTTTGGGGCTTGAACAACCAGGTTGACAACACCCCCACCCCTCCTCCACCCTCTCCAGGTTAACCCATGTTTAAAGGTACTCACCTCTTCATCAATATCTAATTTATATCTGCCATTGTCTCTCTTCAGTTTATAATGTCTGACAATTACTCCTCCATCACGACTAGTTTGTCGCACAGATAAAGAAAACTGATCAGCCCCGGAAACCGATTCTGAATTTCGTACCAATAAATCACCATGGTTAGGGTTTTTCTTGAGGATATCATCCGCATGTTGTCTTGGAATTTTGCCGAAAAACCATGGTGGTGGGAACGCAGCATGAAGAGCATAGTTGGCTGGACATAAATGAAGCTGTAAATGAAAGAAGGTATAAAACAAAATAACATAAATAACTGATTGATAGATAGATTGATTGATTATTGATTGATTGATTGATTGATTGGTGACACTTGCTGGCTTGTCAAACATCAGATAGTGCCAGAGAGGTTACAAGGAACAAATCATGCATTCTAAGAATCAATTAACAGGTGGAAAAGTACAGCAAGTTGGTGGAAGAGCAGATGAGATGAAGAAGTACTGTAGGCTTCGAGATGGTGTGGGTAGGGATTTGTTATTTGGGAACAAATCCCTAGTCTGGATTGGACCAAAAATTTCAATAGAACAAGAAAAGAAAATGAAATGTAACACCTTATTCGTGATTCTTTGGATTATATATATATATGTAAGAGTCGGAATAGCTACCACCAAAACACCAGCAATTTCGGAAATGACTCTAAGGTCAACAGAATTCTTATAGAATTCTAATCTCAGACTTCAAGATTATTTCTTTGTTTACTTTCGGCAAATTTTACCTTTTTTTTTTGTTTGGTTAAGATCTATTTACAGTGACTGTTCAGATCATATTGTTACAGCTGTTATGATATTGTTATGCTTAATGTGAAGGAATAAAATGATATAAATTGGTAACAGTGTATTAAAACTTCATCCAATGGCCCAGTATCCTGGGCCCAGCATTCTAGTGGCCCAGATTTCTAGGGGCCCATAAAAATTGAAAAAAAAAAGAAGATCTTCATTTAAGAAATAGGCAGTCAGTTTTTTGGTAGCCAAAACAGCTGATGGTTTTTTTTTTTTTCTTAAATATTGTTTTAGTATAGTTGGTCCCTCCTTTCCAAAATCCTGGATAGGCAGTGGCGGTTTTTCGGGAGCCAAAAATGATGATCTTTCTTTTGGCTTATCAAAACTGTGAAAGTGTGGTGGATTCCTGTTTTTTTAAATCCTGGATCTGTCAGTGCTTTGAACCACTTTGTAATCAACTATGGCTTATCAAAAGGGGGTCTATGAGTACCCCAGGCCTGTATTGGACCTAGGTAGCCCTGAATAGCACAGCTTGAACTGTGAGCAACTTCATTACGGGCATGGTAATCTTGCTTCAAGCACGTCACAGGCTTGCAATTATAACCATGAAGACCATTTTGTTTGAGCTTGCAATGGCTGGAGTCACAGGGTTAATGACAATGTTTCACTGCAAGCACCCTATAAACTGTCTGATTAACTTGTCCCTAATTGGCTAGTCATCCTCAATTTAAAACAAATGTAGCCTGAAAATGCTGTTTGTTATACGTCAATTTATACAGACATTAGTACTCTTTAGTACTCTCTAGGGATTATCTTTTTCTCATATTTCTAATATGTAACTGCATGTACATTCTGTTTTGAAACATGAATATATTAACTGCATGTATATAAATATATTATATTTATGTTTATGTACTACAAGAAAGATACTGACCTCCTCAAAAAATAGGGCATACTGACAAAAAGAAAATATAAGTGGCTTCAAGTGAATATCATGATGTTATAAAACTATCATTTTTCATGTCAAAATAGTTTATAACCAGTATATAAAAAAACCAAATACACCAACCAGTATACCAAACAGAATATAAAAGTAAATACCAACCAGTTTATAATAGTAAATACCAACCAGCATATAATAGTAAATACCAACCAGTATATAATAGTAAATACCAACCAGTATATAATAGTATATACCAACCAGTATATAATAGTAAATACCAAACAGTATATGATAGTAAATACCAACCAGTATATAATAATATATAAATAAGCAAGCTTAACATTAATTTACAAGAAGTAAGATAAAACAGATAACAATAAACTACTGAAAAAAGCTACTTGTGCTTTTCAAAACTCACTTTTCCCAGGTCTACGTATTGTCAATAGAATGCTTGTAAAAATTTCCAAACAGTTTCACTTTCCAGTAATACTAGTCAGCTCTGGCATTCTTCCAAGTTTTTCTAAGCTGAGGTACAAGTAACTTATAGGGAATATCCCGCATAACAGTGATAAGAGAAACTGTTGTGATTGAACATTGGGAATATTTTCACCACAAAATTTGATATAAAGACTGAACTAAAGATAAATATGCAGAAGAAGTCAGTCTGATTGATCGTAACATTTACACATCCCCCCAACACTTGTTTTTGTTTTATATCTGTTGTATGACTAGTGTGACATTGCCTACCCCCTTCCTTGCCACATTTGTAGGTAAATCTGATGTTGTGAGTTTGCCCTCCACTCCACATCCACTTTCAGTGGCAAATTCTGCCCATGATTTCCTTTGCCAAAATCCTAGCAATTGACATGTTTGAAAAAATCCGTACTCTGACACATGAAAGGAGGCCCGGACATAAGGAGTAGACCATGACACATGAAAGGAGGCCTGGACATAAGGAGTGGACCATGACACATGAAAGGAGGCCTGGACATAAGGAGTGTACCATGACACATGAAAGGAGGCCCAGACATAAGGAGTGGACCATGACACATGAAAGGAGGCCCGGACATAAGGAGTGGATAAAACTACATACTTATATCAAAACCATAAGTTATTTCACCTATTTTTAAACAACAAAATTCACGACCTACTTGTTTTGCGAACTTTACTCATATGCTTATATCATTTTTCTTATTTCCACAATATTTCTTGTAGAAGCAAGCACTCTGGAAGTTTAAAAAAATAATTTAAATCATAATTGCCAAATATAAGAAAACGGATCAAAACAGTTAACGACACCAAATCAAAAACAGTTGCTGTTTAACACTTACTGGATCCCTGGTGATGTTGTTGAAGCTGTCCCTGTCTCTTGGCGATGAGATGTTAGGGGGAGGAGGTGCTGGGGTTGTGGGTAAGTCTAGGTCATCAGGGAAAACGCTATCAGAAGGTAATCTGGGAATAGTACCCTTCGTGCGTGAGTTAGTCTTGACGGAGAGACCTTTCCGCCTCTCCTCCTCATTAAGAATATCTCGAGCAATCTGTTTCTGCCCCGGCAACAATGGAATGTCTTGAGGGGGTTTTTCCTATGAAAATATAACAAGTTTTTAATCGGACAATGTACATATACTTTTAAATCTTAGATTCAATCATGGAATAAGGTAGACAGCAATTAGGAAATACGTTTTAGAGCTGGGGGAGTGGAGCAGAGGAGGGTATCATTAAGTTTAAATCGGCACATGATTAAGTACTCCCCCTCCGTCATGATTTAGACAATTTAAGATCATCTTTTGAAAATATCAAGAAATTTATGCTATATTATTTGATTTTTTTTTTAGAATGATTATTAAGTCTGATAAATAATCCAACATGAATAAAATTTCCCAACAAATTCTTTTCCGAGGCTTGGTGGAGAAAATTTCCCTCAGAACCTCTTATATATACACAAATGTCAACAAGGAACAACATTTGCAATCATATTTCACCTGAAAAGATCGTTTTTCTTTTTGGTTTAGCTAGTACTCCTTCTTTCTGGTTTAGGACAGAAGTTGTACATGGAAGCGCAAATTTAGATGGCGAAGGAGCATGCTGCAACGATACAACCAAGAATACAAGCTGTGACTAGTGAAAGTTTGCATAAATTTTCAGAAAGCTTTCCCATGTCTGTGCTTTTTGAAGAAGCATGCATCTGGGCCACAGTTGGGATTGTTTTCCATATTTATATCTTTTGTGTGGGGATTTTTTGTTTCTCAGCATGATTTTATCTTTCCCTCCCACAACCCACTTTAGGTAGAGATGTCTTATTTTGTGACTTTGCCACCCCACCCACTTTTGGTGGGTAAATGCCAGCCTCTGCCCTGCATAGAGTATCACATTACTGCCATTGTCTGAAAAAATAAAAAACCATATTCAAGGTAATATTAGTGCCTAGGGCGCTTACAAAAATAGAACTGCACCACTCTTTAGGCCCGAAGTTTCTTCCTAATAAGCGCCCTACTCGGAGTCCGCATACAGTGTGCTATTCGAACTGCACTGTCCATATATGTGAAGTGGTTCTACACTATACACAAAAACATTGTGAGTGCCAGGTGCAAAATAAGCACAAAAAAAATAATAAAACTTGAGTCTTCAAATGAATTAAATGAATTATGTTATCATTCACAAAATGTTGGGTGGGCGCTTATAGACCATGGGCGCTTAACATGTCAAATACTGTAAATGCTGTGTTTTCAATACTTACAAAAATAATTGTGTAAAGGCGAAGGTACCAGTTATCCCTTTCCTCAATGGAGTTGAACTGTGAAAGGCAAAAAGGCAAGGATGGTTATTACATGTTTAGTGAATCAAAAGGAAAACAAAAGGCAAGCAGAGAGGGCTAAAGACTCAAACACATGAAATGTGCTCCACATTACGTCAGTGGTACAAGGGCACCTTGTTTTAAGGGCCCCTTTCCTCCATCTACTTTAAGCATCAATAAGCCAGCACCAGCCACCAAAGATCTGTATGTCCCCCCTAAAGCATCACAGTCTGACTCTGATACCAAATTGAGAATCGTTACACTCAAAAATACACTTTTCATTACAGCACATACTATATCTAGATTTGCAACCTAGTAGTCTTCTTTGTATATGTAAACATGAGCATATGTGGAGCTTCCTATTTCCTCTTTTTAATCTCTTCTTGTCATAAAAATAAATTGCTTTTTACATACTAAGATAGTTTGAATAAAAGCCAGGAAGTATATTCCACTGGCAAATTTGCTGGGACGACAACGACGAGTGAACACACAATTACAATGACAGGGTCGTTGCCTGCGTATTCGGTTATAATAGTAACAATGCTATCACGAAACGCTTAATACGACCCGGACGAGAACACAGGAACGACGTACGGACAGACATAACATCGACAACCAAGTCAATGTCCACGGCCTTTGATAACCAGTTGTTTACCCAACCCAGGCTTGAACCCCCAGGGCCTCGTGGTCTGTAGACAGGTATGATAACCGCTACACCACAGTTAGTAGACATTTGCTGGGACAATATAAGCTTACAATTATACTCATTCAGTCTGCTAGACGAAAGAACATGACAGATAAATTCCTGGTAAGAAACATGTGTCAGTCAGGAAACAGCAAGCCTGCTTTATTTGGCCGATTTGATCTCAAACTGAATCAAAGTGATTTCATACACTGCATGAGCCGTCCTTACTGACATCATCAATTTCTTACCTGACAGCTTCTACTCACCATAAAAAATACATACAAATTTGGAAAAAAACTTTTAACAAAATCATAATTAGTATACACATATTCTAAGGATACATTCATATATTTCATCCAAGATCGGTTGAGCATTTAAAAGGGGAATAATTTAATATATGCAAAGTTTATGAATATCCTAGTTGTTTTTGTTTGGTGCACTGTACAGTGGCGATATTGCTTCTTCAATCTTGCAATGTGAATCATACCAAAGTTGTAATCTTGCAAGCGAGGCACCAAATGAAAGATTTACGACAAATGATTGCAGATCAGAGGCTCCAAATGGAACATTTACAACAAATGATTGCAGATCAGAGGCTCCAAATGAAACATTTACAACAAATGATTGCACATCAGGCTCTAAATGGAACATTTAAAACAAATGATTGCAATTCAGAGGCTCCAAATGGAACATTTACAACAAATGATTGCAGATCAGAGGCTCCAAATGGAACATTTACAACAAATGATTGCAGATTAGAGGCTCCAAATGGAACATTTATAACAAATGATTGCAGATCAGAGGCTCCAAAACATTTACAAATGACTGCAGATCAGAGGCTCCAAATGGAAAATTTACAACAAATGATTGCAGATCAGAGGCTCGAAATGGAACATTAACAACAAATGATTGCACATCAGAGGCTCAAAATGGAACATTTACAACAAATGATTGCAGATCAGGCTCGAAATGGAACATTTACAAATGACTGCAGATCAGAGGCTCCAAATGGAACATTTACAACAAATGTTTGCAGATCAGAGGCTCCAAATGCAACATTTACAACAAATGATTGCATATCAGGCTCGAAATGGAACATTTACAAATGACTGCAGATCAGAGGCTCCAAATGCAACATTTACAACAAATGATTGCAGATCAGAGGCTCCAAATTGAAAATTTACAACAAATGATTGCAGATCAGAGACTGGAAATGGAACATTTACAACAAATGATTGCAAGTCAAAGGCTCGAAATAGACCATCTACAACAAATGATTGCAGATCAGAGGCTCCAAATGGAACATTTACAACAAATGATTGCAGATCAGGCTCGAAATGGAACATTTACAAATGACTGCAGATCAGAGGCTCCAAATGGAACATTTACAACAAATGATTGCAGATCAGAGGCTCCAAATGGAACATTTACAACAAATGATTGCAGGTCAGAGGCTCGATCCAAATGAAACATTTACAACAAATGATTGCAGATCAGAGGCTCGAAATGGAACATTTACAACAAATGATTTCAGATCAGAGGCTCAAATAGAACATTTACAACAAATGATTGCAGATCAGAGGCTTGAAATGGAACATTTACAACAAATGATTGCAGATCAGAGACTGGAAATGGAACATTTACAACAAATGATTGCAGATCAGAGGCTCTAAATGGAACATTTACAACAAATGATTGCAGATCAGAGGCTTGATCCAAACGGAACATTTACAACAAATGATTGCAGATCAGAGGCTCGAAATGGAACATTTACAACAAATGATTTCAGATCAGAGGCTCAAAATGGAACATTTACAACAAATGATTGCAGATCAGAGGCTTGAAATGGAACATTTACAACAAATGATTGCAGATCAGAGGCTCCAAATGCAACATTTACAACAAATGATTGCAGATCAGAGGCTCCAAATGGAACATTTAGAACAAATGATTGCACATCAAAGAATAACCAGCAAGATGAAACTTGCACATTTCCAAAAAACTTTAATGTTTCCCAAATTCTAATTGAGGAAGTACCCACAGACAAAACAAATATAATCTGGACTCAGTCAACGACGTCACGACGTGAATGTAGGAATGACATTGCAGGTCACAGAAAAAGTACTTCCTAAACATATTATAGCAATACTTTCTATACAGAAAAATAAGTTTGTGTTTATCTTCATGTGGAAAACTGCATTCAAAGATGAGCCATAGCAGTTTGCCAGATGAGCCATAGCGTGTTTGCCAGATGAGCCATAGCGAGGTTGCCAGACGAGCCATAGCGAGGTTGCCAGACGAGCCATAGCGAGTTCGGCAGACGAGCCATAGCGAGTTCGGCAGACGAGCCATAGCGAGCTCGCCAGACGAGCCAGAGCGAGCTCGCCAGACGAGCCATAGCGAGCTCGCCAGACGAGCCATAGCGAGCTCGCCAGACGAGCCATAGCGAGCTCGCCAGACGAGCCATAGCGAGTCGCCATAGCGAGCTCTCCAGACGAGCCATAGCGAGCTCTCCAGATGAGCCATAGTGAGCTCACCGGACGAGCCATAGCGAGCTCGCCAGACGAGCCAGCTCGCCAGCGAGCATACAGCGAGCTCGCCAGACGAGCCATAGCGAGCTCGCCAGACGAGCCATAGCGAGCTCGCCAGATGAGCCATAGTGAGCTCACCGGACGAGCCATAACGAGCTCCCCAGACAAGCCATAGCAAGCACGCCATACAAACCATAGGGATCTCGCCAGACAAGCCATAGCAAGCTCGCCAAATGAGCTGTAGCGAGATCGCCAGATAAGCCATAGCGAGATTGCCAGATGAGCCATAGTGAGCTCACCAGATAAGCCATAACGAGCTCGCCAGATAAGCCATAGCGAGCTTGCCAGGTGAGCCATAGCGAGTTTGCCAGATGAGCCAAAGCAAGCTCCCCAGACGAGCCATAACGAGCTCCCCAGACAAGCCATAGCAAGCTCGCCAGACAAGTCATAGCGAGCTCCCAAGACGAGCCATAATGAGCACGCCATACAAACCATAGCGAGCTCGCCAGACAAGTTATAGCAAGCTCGCCCGAAATGCAAGCGCCAGAGCGAGCTCTCCAGACGAGCCATAGCGAGCTCTCCAGATGAGCCATAGTGAGCTCATTAGACGAGCCATAACGAGCTCCCCAGACAAGCCATAGCGAGCTCCCAAGATGAGCCATAGCAAGCATGCCATACAAACCATAGGGATCTCGCCAGACAAGCCATAGCAAGCTCGCCAAATGAGCTGTAGCGAGATCGCCAGATGAGCCATAGTGAGCTCGCCTAAAGGAATATTCTCAAGAATTTTCATGGGATAGAGAGTAACAAATGGCCAAATAGCAAAATACAGTTTTTTTGCATATTGCTTGAACCTTTTTACCAAGGGAGGAACTCCTACAACCTCATTGGCCAGGCCCATATCCAAGGAGGGGGCACAAGCACTTTAAGAGGGGGCACTTCTCCATATAACCTTGTGTTATATTTTTTATTTGATTTAAAATTATACAAGGAGAGCATAGCCTGACATACCCTGTACATAAATATTATCAACACAATCAGGTGATCACCACCTGATTATCATCATCATCACAATCAGGTGATCACCACCTGACCATTAATTTCAACTCACCTTCATTTTCAAATCTTTGATGCTTGATTTGGATGACTTTAACGTTAACATTTCACGGTTTGTCGTTATCTTACATGATTTTTCCAGGGTTATCCTGCCCGCCGGCTGAAAGAGAAATCATAAAACTGATGCTAACCTTATATATTTGCATATATATATATATATATATATATATATATATATATATATATATATATATATATATATATATATATATATATATATATATATATATATATATATATATATATATATATATATATATATATATATATTTATATATGTATATATATATATATATATATTAATACAGATATGATAAAATACCAGATAAAATCCCAGATAATCTCTTTACAAATCCCAAATAATTTCTTTAAAAGGAATATTCCCATGTTTTTTTCAGTAACATTTAATAACAAAACAAATTTAGAAACAATTTAGTACAAAAATCATTTTAATATGTTATTGCTACCAGAGATAATTCTAATTTTCAGGCTCACAAAAAATGCTAATAAATGAATAGGAAAAGGTACGGTATGACATCACAGCAACACATTCTCCCACAAAGTGTATGTATTTCATTTAAATATATCATCCTTTTCTGTTAGTTTTTCTATTTATATACAATGCCAATTATACCCTACTTCAATACCTTTTGGAAAAATTGTTTCTAAAAACAACCAATTAACATTCAAAGAAATACATAAACATTTGCAATGGAATCTTCTCTATGACATTATCAAACACAAATTCATCATACTGTACAAAAACTTTAAAATGCAATTGGAAAATATTTAAAAATCCATATCTCCTGAACGGAATATGATATCAACCTGATTTTGTACCAAATTGGCTCTTAGAATAAAAGTACAACTATACAAAAAACAAAGGAATATTCCTTTAATATGAACATATGAACATTTTAGGTTAAGTTGCATAGTGGAATTAATTGTCATTGATTTATAAACTATAGGCCCCAAGATGCATGGGTTTTAGTTAAAATTCTGTGAACTTACATGTCTGAATTTCCTCATCGATCCGGTTTATAACTAAAAATGGTTAATGGATTATGTTAACAAAGGTTAATGAGTAATTTTGACAACAAGAGTATCATCAGCCTTCATCTTGCATGTTAACAAAGGTTAATGAGTAATTTTGGCACAGAGTATCATCTAGCTTTCATTTTGCATGTTAACAAAAGTTAATGAGTAATTTTGAAAACAGAGTATCATCTAGCTTTCATCTTGCATGTTAACAAAGCTATTGTGTAATTTTGACAACAGTGTCATCTATTCTTCATCTTGCATCTTAACAAAGGTTAATGATTAATTTTGACAACAGAGTATCATCTAGCTTTCATCTTGTATGTTAACAAAAGTTAATGAGTAATTTTGAAAACAGAGTATCATCTAGCTTTCATCTTGCATGTTAACATAGCTAATGAGTAATTTTGACAACAGTGTCATCTATTTTTCATCTTGCATGTTAACAAAGATTAATAAGTAATTTTGACAACAAGAGTATCATCTAACTTCCATCTTGCATGTTAACAAAGGTTAATGAGTAATTTTGCATGTTAACAAGAGTATCATCTAGCAAAGGTTAATGATTAATTTTTCATCTTGCATCTTGTATGAACAAAGCTAATGAGTAATTTTAACAACAGAGTATCATCTATTTTTCATCTTGCATGTTAACAAAGATTAATAAGTAATTTTGACAACAAGAGTATCATCTAACTTCCATCTTGCATGTTAACAAAGGTTAATAAGTAATTTTAAAAACAGAGTATCATCTAGCTTTCATCTTGCATGTTAACAAAGGTTAATGAGTAATTTTGAAAACAGAGTATCATCTAGCTTTCATCTTGCATGTTAACAAAGCTAATGAGTAATTTTGAAAACAGAGTTTCATCTAGTTTTCATCTTGCATGTTAACAAAGATTAATGAGTAATTTTGAAAACAGATCTACTTTCATCTTGCATGATTATCATCTAGCTTTCATCTTGCATGTTAACAAAGGTTAATGAGTAATTTTGCCAACAAGATTATCATCTAGCTTTCATCTTGCATGTTAACAAAGGTTAATGAGTAATTTTGAAAACAGAGTATCATCTAAATTTCATCTTGCATGTTAACAAAGGTTAATGAGTAATTTTGACAACAGAGTATCATCTAGCTTTTATCTTGCATGTTAACAAAGCTAATGAGTAATTTTGACAACAGAGTCACATCTAACTTTCATATTGCATGTTAACAAAAGTTACTGACTAATTTCAACAACAGAGTATCATCTAGATTTCATCTTGCATGTTAATAAAATATAACTTTTTAAACAATTTCTTTATTCTTGATTTCTTTTGGTTTGGTAATTACCAAGGACATTCTGATAAACTCCATTGGATGATTTACATCACGACACCCATGTCCGTTTTACTAACCAGCTGTGGGGTACTGATTGGAGACCCTCCAGAATCAAACCTAGGATGCCTCGTTCATGTAAGATAAGTGACCACTGGTCTGATCCTTGATATGCAGAATGTTTGTCCACATGCTTTAAGCATGTTCATCATATGCATTGAGAGCATGCTTTTCATCCATCAGACATGCATCATAAGTGTTAATCACAAAGCATATGACATATGATACTCTTAACCTTGCCACATGTATCTATCAAGCATATTGCATCAAGCATGCTAAGATGCATATGAGAGGCACAGTGGTGTCACCAGATAACTTTGTTTGGAGGGGGAGGGGGGGGCTAAGTAGTTCAGAGGAGAAAATGAGGGCACTATAAAAGTGCCGCCTTTTAGAGGCACTGTGCATGTGAAGCTTGCACGTAATGGCATAAAGTTCAGGGGCCCACTATATCTGTGAAAATTTGTAATGCCTGTTTTTCATTTGGGGAGCATGCGGTAGGGAGAGTACAGCAAAAATTGGGGGGGACACTGGACAAGCATGTTTGCATTTTGCTGCATGTACCTCAGCATTGCTGTAAAATCTTGTATTTCCTGACACTCCTGTATATATGTATTCAGAATGTATTACTACATGCATAGGCATGCCTGGTATATGCTTATTATCTGCATCTTGATATGCTTACAGCATATTTGTAGCAAGCAAAAGGCATGCTTGTTGCAAGCACAAGACATGTTTGTCATGGATATGTAGCATTCTTCATTAATTCTTGTCAGTTCACTTGTACCATGCTAACAACTTACTACAGAAGACCTAAACAAAAACTGACCTCCTTCAAGCTGGCCTTCACATTTTTCTTTTAGTTGGTGGATGTAAAATTCTAAAAGCTTCTCACTGGATTTTCTCTACCTAATGGAATCAAAATGACCTCTACATGTTCTGCAACACTATCAGGGACTGTCATACAGTAGCTATATGGAAGGGGTTATTGCACCAAATGCCCCCACAAATATTGCAACATGGAATGATATATCTGTCCTCCACATAAGGACAAGAGCAAACTAAGACACAGGACGGACGGATGGACAGATGGATGGACGGACGGATGGATGGATGGATGGATGGATGGACGGATGGATGGACAAGATATCTGCAATCCAAAATAGAGAAGAAAATACAATACAAAAGAGGGCATTTGATAAGACAAGAAATAATCATTTACACAGATATCAACTTTGTAAAGAAATAACGGCCTATGGACATGAAGCAAAACACTTGATTAATGATAAAACCTCTTCTTGCTAGAATCATTTGAAAGTGTTCTTGTTCCATTTGATCTTATGGGAAGTGTCACTTTGTTATCATTGTTGGAAAGCATGTCTCACCAATAATTTTGTTGGAAGGAGAAATGCCTATGCCCCCCACCCCACCCCCTCTCCCCAATAAAAAAACAAACAAAATAATGTATACATCCTGATGGCCAAGTTCTAAAAGTATCAAAGAAGTTATTGTTAAAATAATAACAATAGCATTAAATTGGACAAAAATAAACACATTTGTCATACATAAACTACTTTTGAAAAATCCCCCCAAAAAATATTTTCTCAGAAAAATATGTAATATTTGTTATACAAATTTTCTCCACCCTGGGCCACTTCACTGTGCACATGGAAAATAATCTAGCGGACCAAATACTAGGTAAAGAAATTTTCAAGAAATATGTTCATTGTTTTTGCAGATGGTACGTACATATACAACACTCATGAAGATCTCCACAATCACATCAAATTTGCAGAGGTTTGGGACAAAGCAGTATGAGCTGTATCTATAATTTTCTGATGGGGGCACGTGGCACTCTAGCGAGTAATAAGACCAGACTCAAATGGCTTGTGTTTTAGGGCATGACTTTATGGGGGAGCGGGGTATGCATTTGACTTTTTTGCTGGAAATGAAACTGGTAGTTAAATTTGTATTATCTTTTTGTTTTCACTTTTCATGGGGAGAAGAAAGGTGCCCCAGTGTCACACCCCTTGAATCCACCAATGAGGCACAGGTAAACCGGCCAGAGAACAACAGATCCCTCATCCAGCTGCGGATCATGCAAAACTGAACATCACACATGAGCAACCAATAGTTGCAGGGACTGTCTGTCCTAAGACAACATAAAAATACAACATTATTTTCGGACTACTTTATTCTTTCTTGGAATATCCTTAACTACAGGAGTCATTTCCTAATGGGCAACTTTCCTTCTGTCAGTGGTGGTGTTGAAATTTGTTGCTGGGGTTGGGGTGGTGTGGGGTTGGGGTGGGTGGGGTTGGGGATGGGTGGGGTTGGGGTGGGTGGGGGTTGGGGGTGGGTGGGGTTGGGGTGGGTGGGGTTGGGGGTGGGTGGGGTTGGGGGTGGGTGGGGTTGGGGGTGGGTGGGGTTTGGGGTGGGTGGGGTTTGGGGGTGGGTGGGGTTGGGGTGGGTGGGGTTGGGGTGGGTGGGGTTGGGGTGGGTGGGGTTGGGGTGGGTGGGGTTGGGGTGGGTGGGGGTTGGGGTGGGTGGGGTTGGGGTGGGTGGGGTCTGTGCCACAAAGTGGACAAAAGCTACATGTCGGTAGTATACATCAGACAATTTTCACAATACAAAATTTAGTACAGAGGCAGAAGGACATAATTTGCCTCCCAACACTAAATAAGTACAAACAGAAAAGTATCTTTCAAACATAAAATCATCTTTTAAAATTTATCTTAAAAACTTGACTTAAGCAGCTCTTTTAAATAACAGCACGGAAATAGAAATTAGTATACAATATATGTACGAAGTGTTGTGTGCAGCTGTTTTATTTCTACTATTCTTGCACTAACCACTCAGAGTCAGCTCAAAAAGATGAAAATATAAGCCCATGCCTGGTACAGTACAACCTAGTATTGGTGTAGTTCAGTTTGAAGTTCCTTCAGGCACCGCACTGATAAGCCAAAAATGCAAATTGTTTGACAACTATTAAGACATGTTCTCACTTTAATACAAGCTGCCGATCAGCTCTAATGCAGGCAATGAGATCCACCAATTTGTTTACGGCGAGAACGCTAACCCGATTTGATCGCAGTCGCTTGATCTTGGTGCTAAACAAAGGTAGCTTCATAACCCGGAGCAGGTGATAAGATCCACCAATGAGATTCACAAACACCATGTGTGAAAGCAGATCAGATCATGCTAGTTACACAATATCTTCTTTTAACTTTTTGTTTCGTGTGAACAGTCTCCTCAGAACTATTTTGCTGCTTTTTCAATGACCCACTTTTTGACTTGCGGTTCTCACATGCCCTGCAATCATGTCACCTGCATGTGTCTGATAGCTCGCACTCAAGTGAGAATATATGAATTTGCAATCATGGAGCTGGTTTAGTCAGGGAGTTGCCATTTGTCCAGGATCATGATCTGGGATCAGTGAGAACACAGCTGGTAAACAAAATGAAGATACTCAGGTGAAAACCCACCAGTAGGTGTTGAATCAACAAAATTTAAGATTAAGACCAAGTGGAATTGTAGCTAATTAGTCATTGCTTGATGATTGAAACAATATTGGGAGACTACAGTATTAAATATTCTGCAACAATTTCACTATTTAACAATAATAAACAAATTTTATATTGATTGATTAAATCAAACTTTAAGCAGAAAGCATATGTTATTCAATTATAAAAGAGACTTTATCTGAAGAAATCAATGTAATGGCCTCTTCTACTTTGTTCCACAAAATTATTATCTCCCTCCTATTGCATGGAACGTTTGCTGAGGAACAACCCCATCACTTTCTAAAAATGCCACTGTCGTAACCTTCTGAATCTTTAGGAACTTTGAAGAACAGTGCCATGTAAAAGCTTCTGTTGTCAAAATGGATTTCCATTGTCAAAATGGATTTCCATTGTCAAAATGGATTTCCATTGTCAAAATGGATTTCCATTGTCAAAATGGACTGGAATAAAGCAATCACATTACCACTATACTCCTTTTTTGGTATATAATAAACTCTGTACCACAATGACTAGCTAAAGCTTTGTTTGCTATTTTGGTACAGATCCCAAGTACCAAAAAAGGAGTATAATGGTAATATGAAAGTTTTGACAATAAAAAACCATTTTGAAAATAGAAGCCGTTACGTCCTTTTTCCCATTCAACCTTAAAATCTTTTTGATACCATTTCACCAGTGTTTTAGGGTTTCCGAAATCTGTAATTTGCGGTACCAAGATGACAGTCAAACTTTCCATATCCAGCAGCAGAACCGGCAAATTATCAATCATTTTCAGTATATCATTATTGAAAAGAAACTATATCTTATATACCTTGATATCAGCTTTAGATAATTTCTCCAGTGGAACTGTTGGCTTTACAAAATATGTTTTCGAATTTACGTATTTAGTCGGCAAAATATGTGCCATTAAGCTCTTTAAGGGTTCGCAAGTAATAATGCTCTCATTATACGAAGTAGCCACCATTAACTTTACAACTCGTCTCCCAGATCCAACTTTCATAGTCACGATGAACTTTAAATTTCTACACTTATTCTTTCCATGTCAAATACTCCAAACGAACAAACTTGATTTAATTTAATTTTTTTTTGTTTTTTTGGCAGAATTGTGAAATCAAAAATCAAGTACAAATCTGAAAAAGAAAATAATCAGACTATTTCATAGCAATATGATTGTCACAATTGTGCTGTCTCATTTCCTGTGTTTTTTATTTTATTTTTAATTTTTTTGAACATCTTAAATATCAGTTTGGTTTTTACTTTATCGAGATGGAATAATTTCACAATTCATTTTTTCTCTTTAAAAGATCTTGTATTGAAGCTAAAAGTTAGATATGTGATGGAAAATTGTTAAATAAATATACATGTACCCTGTAAGTCAACACGATGTTTCTGAACAAACAGATGTAGATACACACCAATTTAGAGCAATTTAGAGTTAACAAATTTTCTTTTCAAAAACCCAAGATTTACCTCAAAATATCCAACTTTTTTCCTTAAAATATCCAAAGGTTTTTCTCAACACAAAAACAAAATTCCAAAAATATCTAATTTTTTGCTCAAAATGTTTCTTCTTTCAGAGGGTGGGGTTGGAGAGGGGGTAGCTTGGATTAAGATTTTTGATGGTTTTTCCCTCCTGCAAAAAAGTCTAGCTATGCCACTGGGTAGAGGGCTATAATTAAAGGGAAAAAGTGGTGAAAAGATTATGTTAATATCTTCCGTTTATGAGTTAGGCCCTACTGTAATTCAAATATTTCACCATTGTGTTGAAGAGTGATCTTGCGGGTGTAAAGTCTGATATCTCACTGAGCAGACACCTACAAATTTAGATTTTTTTCCTAAATATCAGTCACTAAAAATGATGGGGAAATCTATTTTTGCTTCACTCTCATTGGGGTACGTTTAAGAGGGTATGTTTAACAATTTGCTGCACAGACCACATCAAAGAATTAGGATAGGCATTTAAAAAAAAAAAAGGATTTACAAAAGAAATTACCACAATGGCCCTGCATACATCACAAATCTGCATACAAAATTGCAAATTGATGTCCAAGATTTCCAAAACGCTGTAACATGGTCAATTTTTAACCGATTTCGATGAAATATTTTACTACTTTCGTATGGTTTTAAAAAGATTTTATAGCACTTTAGCTAACCTTGCTTCCACACTGATTTCCATATACTTTAAAGATTGACCAACCTTTTTTTTCTTTCTTTTGGCTTGTATATACCAGATGACCCCTTAACCTTAAGTTCATATAGAATTTTGCCATCATAACCATAACCCTATAACCTTTGACCATATAATTTCCATTTTCAATTCCTGTCCCGTAGTAAATCTCACATCTATAAGCATTGCATATGTGAGTAGATATTCTCCATTCTCATTGTCATATCTTTCTGTTTTCATCTGAAATATAAACTCATTTAATTGTGTTTTATATGATAGGCGTGCCATCTTTGTGCTTACAAACACAGAACCTACGCTTGTTCTTTCATTTAGGAAGGGTGGTTAGTTCGCAAAGTTGTTGAAGAAATTTTTAAGCACCAGTCATCAGTTTTTTGTTCATTCAAAATTGATCTTGTCCTTGTTCTGATGTCACGTCATCACATGAAAGGTGGGAGAATAGAATGGGTGGAAGACGGCCTTAAGAGAAACCCACAGGCTCTTAATTTAGAGTTGTTTCAGGGCCCGCTCCACCCGGCTTCTAGTTTGCTCCACCCATCCACTATTTTCCTCCACCCTACCCCCATTGTACTCCACCCAGCTCCTATTTTCCTCCACCCATCCCCATTTACCCCACCTACCCCTATTTTGCTCCACCCATCCACATTTCCTCCACCCTACCCCCCATTGTACTCCAACCTACCCCCATTGTACTCCACCCTACCCCATTGTACTCCACCCTACCCCCATTATACTCCAGCCAACCCTCATTGCATAACAACCAACCCCCATTGTACTCCACCCAACCTCATTGTACTCCAGTCTACCCCCATTGTACTCCAGCCAACCCCCATTGTACTCCACCCCAACCCCATTGTACTCTACCCCCACTCCCTTACCCCCATTGTACTTCACTCTACCCCCATTGTACTCCATTCAACCCAATTGTACTCCACCCTACCTTCATTGTACTCCACCCGGCCCCTTTTCAAAAACCCTCTACAAAAAAATTTTTTTATTTTTAAATTGCACAGTGTGAACAAGGCACAATTTTGAGAATTGCAATACCTTCTTTCATGCTTATATAAGTTTACAAGAAGTACCTCAAAGATAGCACGGACCAATCAAGTTTTAATCCACAGAGTAAAAATGAAAACCTCCTGCAAAAATGCAGAACAACCATTTTAAGGGGCTTTTAAAAGGAATATGTCGTCTCGAGAGTATATACAAACTTTAGGTAAAATCACACTCAGAAAAAATTGGGGGATTGGGGGGTGGGGGGACTATTTACTGTGCAGTCAAAAGTGAAAATCTTATTGTCACGGAGACTAATCAGGGTATATAATACCTGTTGACTTAGGGCGCCCCAAAAAAGGGCCAAACCTCAAGTGAAATTACCCTCATCAGTAAAGTAATATATTGTACTTTTTCGAAAACATCGCAAAAATCCCCAACTTAAACTCCTCCTTTCTAGTACAAAAAAGACCTTGAACTTGATGCTTTTAGGGTTCACTGCCCAGGGAAAAAATTAGTGCCAAGTTACCTAATGACGTTCTGGATCCAGGGTACAAAAATGTGGTCACCTATAACAAATTTGCAAAAATACAAAATAAAAATTAAGAAAGTTTTTCATAATTAGTCAATACACCGCATGGTACTGTCACTCTCTTAAGAATGAAAGGTTCCTGTGAAGAACACACAAACTCTTAGTTCAGACTTTCAGACAAACTGAGAGAATGCACAGATCATTGCACTATAACAAATGACAGTGCAAATGACTCAGAAACTGGCAACAGCTGTGGTAAACATTATCAACTCCCAGGTTAAAAGATGGGTAAACAAGACTAGTGTCTATGAAAACTGATAATATTCCATTCTTTGTGTGATTACGAAGTATGATTTCATTGATTTGTAAAGAAAAGTTCAACACCTCCCACTGTTTTTCTCATGTCAATTGTATTTCTTGACATGGGTGTATTTAATAAAAATTCCTCTCAGGACAATTCCTGATTGTTTTTTTAGTCGAAAAATTAACTAAAGTATTCGAAAAATGCAAACTTTAGTGCATGTTTTAAACCATTTTTTTACCATACCATTTGATAGCCAATCAGAAACTTACATGTATTTTGCAATGGTTGAAATCAAGTTTGTATTCAATTCAAAACAAACACTGAGTTGATTGGTTCATTCAAATCGCCTTTCAAGAATCACCATTTTCAAGGATTATTCATGAAACAAGTACATCTTACATTAAAGAAAATTTCAAAGAAAAAATTATGAAGACATGACTTCCATAATTTATTCCAGCTGTTAAGAAGTTATTCAAATTTAAATTACTGCCTGGAAACTTTTGTGACTGGTGTGGAAAGTACTGTAGACGCTTCATAAATGTACTTGTCTGAAAGCCATAACCTTACATTGAACCAGCCAAAGAATGCTAAAGCTCTCTTTCCCATTTTTACAAAACCTGTGATAAAATATTCCCAGACTTCCCCAAAGCTCAACAGCATGAAATATCTTCATATACTTATTGTTGATTGAACGACTAAGTTTCTATACAAAGTCAATACAACTCGTTTTGAAATTGTAGTCTTGTGTGTCTGCAGTAACATCAAACTACACGATCAAAAACCCAGGGTATGTCTATCATATTTTGATCCAAATATAGCTGTGACCTAATATGATTACATGAATTACCAGCATCTGATGGAACAATCTCAGACACCCTGCTAACATATCTTTCACAGGTCAGGATATCCAATTAGTATGGTGCCTCTCTTTATATACTTTTGCAGAAATATCCTACTGGGATGTTTTTTTCTTCTAAATGTTGATTAAAAAAACTGCCTTGCTATACATGTCAACATTTTCAAGACTCAAATATTTGTTAGCCTGCTAGACATACCTTACATAATTGTCAATGCTCTTTCATTTTGCTGTTCACATGTTGACAATTGCACAAGATCAAATGGCTTAATTCCAATTTTTGAAGATCGATGAACAGCTAATTTACATATTGAAAGCTAAAAAGCAAGCATTTTCAACCAATAACATACTATTCCAGCTATAACAATTTTTTACGATCTTTCCCTGGACCTACCTGCAACTTTCAAACTGGTATATGGAAGAACTGACCTCCCCGAGTTAGATGATTGACAGCTTTTTCAACCAACCACCGTACGAATTTGCCTAGCAACAAAATCTGCATAACTAAATGTGGCAAAAATCCTACGCGGTACTGGTACAATATAGCTAGCTAGCAGTGTGTGCTCATGCAGTCAATGCAATATACTGTACAAAACAAATTTCTACACACACAGACTGAGTGACGACAAAATGGTGAACAAGAATTGTGCTTACAGGCCTGCTACGGGCTTTGTGAATCTGATTCCCGTTACTCAAAATGGTTAGCAAATACAAATTGTATTCCTTTTGCTAAAAACTATAAAGATCCAGAGAAGTGCCATAAATGGATCCAAACTTGCGGCAGGCCACATAAACATTTTTTTGTTAATGCGTTGGTCATGCATGATTGCGGATTTAAAGCATGTTTGCGCCACCAAGTTACTATTGCTGTCAATGATATGTTGATTATCGCAATATCGTGATTTCTCTTTCCCAAGAGATGAAATATGCCTCTTAACACATATCGCAAGACCAAAAACTAATACAGAACTAAGATAATTGTAGGCTACTTTGTACGTTACGGTACTAATGTTACGGTACTAATGTATCTAAAAGTGAAGTTTTGGTCATGTTCGTTTCTGAATCAACTTTAAAAACAAGCAAAAATATTGTGAGACATAAAAAAACTAATTAAAAATCGTGCTCCATCACCCCACACACTGGCAGTGGCACAATCCGATGTATGAGTTCGCAAAAAGAACAAAAAATTGACCCAGAACATACCTCTCATTTCGATGATTCATGGTCACGTTGGCTGAATTATCAAACATGTGCATGTGATGCGTGATAAAATTTAGAACGTAAGTCACACGATCATGCCGTCTGCTAAATGGAAATCATTTTTCTTGCATTCACCAAGAATTCACGTATACATAAAAGAAGTAGCGATATTAACAATTTGTCGTGAGTCAGTTTTCATGAAAAATATCGCGATATACCAATATATCACGATATACCAATATATCGCAATATACCAATATATCGCAATATACCAATATATCGCGATATGCCAATATATCGTGATATACCAATATATCACGATATTTTTCTCCACAATAATTCATATCATAACAGCACTACTAGTTACTGCATTGCAATGGTGGGTGTGGCATATTTCCTTAAACAGAGAGAACAGAGAGAGACTAATTAAAGACTGGTTGTGAAACTATGCAAAAATTTGTGTATCAATTATCTTGGATCCAATTCTTCATTTCATCAGAAAAGAACCAATTACTATTAAAACAGAACTTGAATGTTTGAGTGCATGATGGGGTGGAACATATACGCCCGCCCGTCCACCTGCCCGCCCACGCGCCCGCCCATCCGCTCGCCCGCCTGTTCGCCCGCCTATCCGCCCGCCCCGCCTATCCGCCTGCCCATCCTGCATCATAAAATTTACATATAGTATGTGAAATTTTACGCTAGTTTTTCATTAATTGCCAATGGACTCATGAAACTTTTCCATCTGTGTATTTTCACGAATGTTTTGATATATTTTGGGGTTTTTTCAAATGTTTCCTTCAATTTACTTTTAATCAGAATGATGACTCATGAATTATGCAAAAAGACTCAAAATAAATATTAGGATGTATTTAGAGGTATACGAAGGGTCACTTCTGGGAGGGGAGTAAGAAATACAAAACATAGAATTTTCTCGATTGTGCATGGAAAAATTGCATTGATAAATTATAGCTTAATAAGTTATGGATGCTTTTGCTGTAATAGTTTAGCAAGCAAGTCCATCTAAAAGAAAAAAATATAAAAATTGTACCTCTAGTGTGAACAATGGTTCTCAGCATGGTTCCTGCATTGTCCAAGATCCTTTTGTTTCAGTTTAAACTTTGATCAGTGTTGCATGGTGAGAAGTTACCCTGCACTGCTGTCTCGGTATTGTACTTTTATTCCAGTGCAGTACAACCCAATCATTTTGACATAATTTGTTTTTGGGGGCCAAATTTGTGATTAATATACAGAACACAAAACTTCATTGTAACAGAAAACTCTGTATCTTGAAATGAAAGCTGTCTGTTTAGGAGTATGCAGGGGTGTGGCCAGCCTTACGGATTGGGGGTTGCCGAGGGAATTATTTGGACCTTTTAGCATATTTTCTGGTCCTTCTTACCATTTTAACATTACCATTTTACTTTTTAGGAGTTTGTACAACCCTGTCGACTCCCCCTGGCTACACCCATGGTATGCACTGCATAGTCTAAAGCATCTACAACAAGTACACCAGACAGTAAACAACACTCAATTGTGTAAGAAAACTCTTTCATTATTTCACAATTGTATGACCTCTGACATACAAAGTTGATCAAAGTAAAACAAATTATGACTGCATGTACAGGATGGCATTACAATATACATCATGAATATTTGTTCAAAGGATACAGCGTCTAAAGTTTCTGATTGAATGTATATACTGTAGTAATGCACAGGTACTGCAATAATAATGGCCTTTACATTAAGGGAAAGACCCTAGATTCATCCCATTATAAGTGTACAATACAGCGTACAATACCCATGTTCATTAAATCAGGGAAAGCTGCTATCCAAATAACAGGTTCCTGTTCAAATTAACTTTATTGTGTAGGTACTTGCATTGGTAGCAGCAAGTACCTTGGTTCTGCTATCATGTGTAAATGTAATAACCAGAACCAAAAGGTTTTGTGGTTCTGATGCTTTTTCATAAGCTGATTGATTTGCAAAGTTTCTATTAACTGTCATGTAATTGCATATCATAAAATATTTGTTCCATATTTATACATAAGCCACATTCACTATGCAGATCAATAAAAATGTTGACAACATTAGCATTTGCACAATAATTAACAACATCATGATGCAAAAACAATTGCTCATTTATTCTATTTCAAAGAATTTGTCAGCAAGCCCCACCTACTCATTAGCATTCGTGACATCACTACCACATTAGAATATACGTACAGACCATGACCCATCTTTGTACCACATATAGCATAAAACTGATATATCGTTTATGGTGTTTACATCATTTAGCACATTCACGCTAAGCCACGCCCATGCATATTAATGACACCTGTTGATAACATAAGTATGTACATAACCAACAAAATTATCATGCTTAATATGATGCAAAACAAACATACAGTTAGTTGCTCATTCAACACTTAAAAAAAAATCACTTTACGCCACACCCACTTATTAATATGCATGAAATCACCACTATAAACATCATGCCATATGTGCACACCATGGGCTATCTGTGTACCATATAATACATTACTCCAGTTTACTGTTCTTGAAATACCATGTTTACAAGCTCTTTTCAGCAAAATCATATTAAGCCCTGCCCACTATGCATATTAATGAAATTCAACATTTTTACGCCATGAACATGTACTGTAAACACCAGCTAACATCATAATTATTCCAAATATGAAACAATACAGACATGTGGTTGTTAAAATATGAAGATTTCAAGATTTTTACATTAAGCCCTGCCTATCATGAATATGCATGACATCACCATCAAAAACAATAGGGCACATCTACAGACCATGGGCTATCTGTGTACAACATATGACAAGAATCCAGTGTACGGTTCTTGAGATTTCACAATCATGTTTACGAGCTGGTTGTCACATACACACACAAACATACTTGTTCGAACACCCATGCATACATACACTCACACACATACACACACAAGCCATCATGACCACATAGGTTCCTGATGCTATCGCATCGGAACGAAAAACTTCTTTCAATACAAGATTGACAAGTTTGCAGCTTTTTAGTTTTCATGTGGATTAGTTCAGTGGTCAAGCAATTTGATCTCATATGAAAGAGGACTTTAAACGAAACAAAATGGTGAAGAAATTACTTCCCTATCTCATTCCTTTAAGTTTGTTGTTTGTTGATGTTTAACGGCACTGCGACAGTCACAGTGAAATGTGCCAAGAGGGTGTTAGAAAACTAAGGTGCACGAGTTAGGATAGTATGAATAATAAAGAGCGAATAGAGGTAAGAAAGGGGAAGGATGAACAGGATAGAAAAGGGGGGAGTGTGGATAAGGGTTAGAAAGAAATCAAGTTTAAAGCTCTGTCTTCTCTGTGTAAAAATGACTGGTGTAGTAAGTCTAAGTATCAAAAGTTGGCACCCTCATCCTTATCACATTCTTAAAAATTGTTCATGGATTTTACAGAAAATTTTTTCAAATTTTTTACTATTTGAATCATTTTCAAATTATACTTTGTTTGTTTGTTTGTTTGATGAGGGCTTAACAGCACCACGACAGCAAGGGTCATATTGTGCCTGAGAGGTTAGATCATTCTAGAGGTAGGAAGGAAACATGATGAATAACTCAGGCTATAAATCATCAGTCCATTTCTTTCATTATTGGTGTGCAAATGATACACCTAGGCAAATACTACCAAGCCCATGATTTAATCATCCTTCAAAATCCAATTAATTCCTGATTGCTTAGATTCAATGATGGGCGTGGTGGTATAAGTTACTTGCCTAGGGCTGGAGTTTTAAAATAGCACCCGCAGAAATCCACGATTCTGCGGGTATGAAGACCGAATATTTATTGCGAGATTCATTTGTTATGAGAAAACAGGGGGAGATTGAGAGAAACATGAGAACTAAAAGCCAGAAAGCTGGGATCGAGAGAGGAAGTGCATGGGTAAAAAAAAGGGGCAAAAGTAGAAAGTAGTAAATTATACTTACCTTTACCTAGATTCTGTTTTACTACTTTCCTGACATATCACCTGGTTTTTAAGCCACAAAACTGCAGGACAAATTTGAGGAATCTGAGGATGTGACATCACAACTAGTCTAATTTCAGTCGTTTTTATACAAATGGTAGCATAACAAATCATTTTGTTTCTACTGAAGTCCTCTTTCATATAACATGGGACTTGCTGGACTCCTGGTTAATCCTTTAAAATCCAACATATATTTAATACAAAGTCAAGTTAACAGCTTTTTGAATTTTTATGTATTAAAAATACAAATGTATAACGTATGACTAAATTTCTCATTTCTAATTTCTTTTGATTAACCATAACTACAAAACGAAATATGCCATTTTCAAACTTTAATAGTTATTAATCTCCTTCTTGATTTGTAGCTGGAGGTAAACTTGGGAAATCTAAGGGAGATCTAGATCTGTGACACGAGCATTTTCTTCTATCTGACTATCAGAATTACAAATGACAGAAACATTAATGAGGAGAATGACGTCGCGTTAAAAGATTCAGCACCCATCCAATCTTATTGAAAAATATCATGACGTGTCCTTCTCCTTTAAAATTTGTTCCAGCAAATCATAACCACAAACTAACTGTAGCAAATAGTGAGACCACTTTATCTTAATTAAAATAATAATACAATAAGGACTTCATCCATTGCTAATATGATACTCAGCACCAACTTCCACAACAACTAAGGTTTTCAGAATAAAGAAAATAAAGAGGAAAAATCTGACCCGGCCTGGTTATGTATCAGGTCGGGTCTGACTGTTTGAAACTTTAAGGAGCAGAACAACTAATGTGTTATTAGCAGCCTAGCTACATAGGTAATCTGGTTTCTAAATGATAATTAATCTATTTTCAGAATTTCACTTTCAAAGTTTGCAAACCTCTGACGCATATAAATTAGGGCAATTCAGATACCAGATGATTAGGCGATGTAAAGAGAGGAGCCCTTTCATGGCGTGCATGATTACTATAACAGAATACGACCCAAGATCAACCTTCCTTGTTTAAGTACCAGAATCTGGCGGATCAAAGTTTGGTACAGTATTAAGGCCGTAACACACCAAACGCGACGCGGCGAGCAATTTTTTAGGTATAATCATACAGGAAATAAATATCATAAGACGCTTTGACTTTTTGCTTACACAAGATGAAGTTTACGATTGAGTCTTTCTGATGATACTGGAAAATTTGTTAGAAATGCTTTTTGTTCAAACTGTGGATAAATTCGCTTAAGTGGGGGCGCAATTTTCTGTCGCAATGCAAATTTTGCTTTATTGGGCCTAGAAAGGCTCTTTCAATCAATTTGCAGTTATTTGAATAGCCATGCAATAACGATCCTTATCTGAAACAAGAGGTCAAAATGTTTGTTTTTTTCCCTCTATTTTATTCAATTTTGTTTAATAGAAAAATGCTTGCCGCGTCACGTCCGGTGTGTAATGGCCTTTATACTTGAACTACTCCACAAGAAATTCATAGCTGTTTGTTTGGGTTTCGACACTTCAACAAGTCATACTGTATGTGCCGTGGGGAACTACAAAAATATATAGCATATTCAAGACAGGCATATAAGCCAGAAGGAACCTGGGGAAACATATTTCCCTACCCCCAAAAAAAAATTGCCAACAAAAAAAAACAAGGAAAATTAAAGGTATTTAGTGCATACTGGAGGTACAGATGTCAAATGATCAACAAGAAAAACTACAACGAAAATATAGCCCTACCCTCATCATCCTGTTCCATCTACTTCCTAGGCAAAGTACATAAGTATGTTTGCTGTTGTCCAACTTTTCCCCAATTGTCAGGTCTGGCTATTTGGTGCATATTTTTCCCCCACTTTTGTCCATTTCCTTTCTTGTATCTTAGTATGCTTTTGTGACTTTCCTCCCCCCCCCCCCCTTCCACTCATACACAAACACATTTTCGGTAGACACATTTGATTTCATGACTTTTACCCAACCCCCTTCCCCATGCTTTCAGTAGGCATATTCTACCCATGGATGCATTCAGATATCACAGCACTACAACAAGCTGGTTAAATTATAATACTGGTATACACTCACACAAACAAGATATGCATCAACAGTTTGAGGGGTCAAATCAGAATAAGGTCAAACAAACAATACATAATTTCTTTCGTTTATTTGCCCCTATAAACAATTGTCCATTGTGCCACTAGATTAAAGGTTTAAGAAAAAAGAAACTTTTTAAAAACATCACCTTTATTGCATAATTCAAAACAGGATTTGGTAAATAAATCTGAACTTAAGTCGACTTGACCATTGTAATAATCAAAGACCAGTTATCGTGTAACGTGGAGATAATGATATCAAAAACAAGTTTCTGATTGGGCGAAATATCTCAAAGATTAAATACTGATAAGCCAATGAAAAATGGCAGTTGAAGTGATGTCACTCAGTAAGAATTAGGTATTCGTGGTATGTGATTCCCTCATTAACGATCATATTTATGTTTGTTTACCAAGGTTAATATATCGTCCCATGTTGGTGTATTGCAATATCTGATCAATTGATTATTAACAATTAAACAAACATCCTGATTCTAAAAATAGTACATGATCCTTTTCGATGGTAAAGGTTTAGTTCAAATGAAACAAACGGTGAAGAAAGTAATAATCTTCATTACAATTAAGTTCTGTATAGAAACAAATGAAATCAGACTAGTTGTGAAATCACATCGTCAGATTCCTTAAAGTCTTTACGTATTATGTCACATTTGGCTTAAAAACATTAGATTTGTCAGGAAAGCATTAAAACAGAATTTGTTATGGTGCAGCTACTGGTTTCCCTTTATATCAAATCCTTATTCTCCATCCAAACAATGTTAACAGGATTTATGTCTCCAACATGGATATAACTAGGTTTGGTTTGTTGATGTTTTATGGCACCGGTCAGTCAAATGTACCAAATGGATATAAATGGATTTCAATTATAATTTACCACCTGAAGTTTGATAGAAAAAGAAATTAAATCAATTTTCTTTGAATGCATTAAACATTGTTTAGAAAGTGAGGATGAGGGCGCCAACCTTACAAAGTAGACTTATAATATCAGTCATTTCTACACAGATAAAGTATGACAGAACTTTAAACTTGAATATCTCCTTAATGGAATAAGATATTGAACTAACTTTGTTCACCAATTTGTTTCTATTAAAGAGGTGAAATTGTCAGATGGACATAATGTTTAGAACTTGATTTAAATTGTTTGATTGGTTGAAATTTTAACCAATTGCTGCACCATTCGTTGGCCCATATTGACGGTATATATGAAATAAAACCCTAAATATTGATAATGCTCGATATAGCCCAATCGATCAAGGTGAAAGATTTCAAAAAATATTACCCAACAGTTGTAGGTTTCTAATCCCGGCAGAACCATTTTTCTCAAATTTTACTTTCTCTTTTTTCAATTATTGTAATTTTCATCTAATAACTGCTGTTGTAGTATTATCTTACTAATCTTTCACTTTCACTTTTTTCTTTCTAACAAATGCATTAGAAAAACAAGTTTGCCATAGATCGTTATAACGTTACTCACTACGATTGAATCTTCACACACACAACGCTATGAATGCACACGTACAAACAAAAAGGGATCTTGGGCATTCCAGAACCAAAAATGACTTAAAAAGCTCTTTATCCCCATTTTAACAGACTGACCAAAGATGTACGAACTGAGGGGAGCCTCCCTCATTGAAGTCCACTTTCATATAAGATAAACTTGCTTGACCACTGAACTAACCCTTTAACAATCATATTTAGGTTTAGCTTCAGCAACGTTTACAACGTTTTAATGTTCATGTATTCTTAACTACCTAACTAAAAGTCCTGATTTTAAAATAGAACAGGATCCTTTTCAATGTTTATATTAGATTCTAGCACAATAATTAACATACTACGTATACATGGTGCTGCTTCTGGTTTCCTTTTATATCAAATCCTCATTCTCCACCCAAACAATGTTAACAGGATTAACGTCTCTAACATGGATACAAATAGGTTTGGTTTGTTGATGTTTAACAGCACCGTTCAGTCAAATGTGCCAAATGGATATAAATAGATTTCAATTTATGTAATTTGATTGGTTAAAAATATACTGGTCCAATGTGCACTTATACTGATAGGCCAATTAGTACTTATGTTTGGCATCGTGCCACATTTCAATCATGTTAAATGGCTTCTAAAAGATTTGTAAAATATAAATTATATGTAAAATTTAAATGATAAGTAAAATTTAAATGATATGTAAAATTTAAATGATATGTATAATTTATGATATGCAAAATTTAAATATGTAAAATTTAAATGATATGTAAAATATATAATATGCAAAATAGAAATATGTAAAATCTAAATGATATGTAAAATATAAATGATGTGTAAAATTTAAACGCTATGTAAAATTTAAATGATATGTAAAATTTAAATGATACATAAAATTTAAATGATATGTAAAATTTAAATTATATATAAAAATTTAAATAATATGTAAAATTTAAACAATATGTAAGATTTAAATGATATGTATAATTAGGGGCAGAGGGCTTGGGGTCAAATCTCTGCAAAAATGTGATGTCATAATTAGGAATTCCTGTTTTTCCAGCTCTTATAACCACCAGAACTGTAGAGTTTTTCCAGGACTTTTTGCAAGGAAGGGGAGGGGGAAGGACTTAATGAAGGGGCAGATTTTCTATATACTCTTGTGTTATATTTTTGTTAAATGTTTTGCAAGGGGTGGCACATACCTTTCCATGGGGGTTGGGGAGCATGCTGGCTACAGGCTGAACTATAAAGAAAGTGCTGTGATATCTTAATCATTCTTTTCAGAAAGTATTGAATTTTAAAATGCCAACTTCACAAAAGATTGCTTTCATTAAAGAAGAAAGGAAAACTCATATATTGGTCCAAAAGGGACCAATATTTCAAAATATTGAATCATTCACTGTTTATGAAACAAACAAGAGAAAGCGTGGAACATGTAAAGTTCAACAATCATTGAAGGATTTCCTTCAGCAAAATTGAATTTCTGGCAACTTATTGTGAATAATGCACTCAATGATGACTGCCTACAATTGGAGTGCAACTAATAGAATTGTAGACTCCACACGAGTGGGTAGCCATGCAGATTTGACATTAAATTATAGACTTCACTATTATGTATAGAAAATATGTCAGACTTGCAAAGACTTCGATAAAAAAAAACTATACAAAAACTTACTTATTTACTTACTGAAAGCAGCGACGGCAGTATAAAAAAATATGGGGCGGCTGAAATGGACGATGAGTCCAAGGTTTTAGAAGTGAGCGCATAGTGTAAATAAACCTTAAGGAAATCGGGTAGAGAGAAGGCTTTCATGAAAAGCTTGTAGTATGAAGCCCTATAGGGTGGGGTCTAAGTACCCGCTTGGTGGGGCCAGGTGGCGAAGCCTCAGAAGCCCTGCAATTTAAGGCACTATACCTAAATTATGCCTAAAAATGCAGATTGCAAATCTGCCTTGATGTGCTGATACCAACAAAATATAATAAAATTTAGAACAAATTTGTTTGGGGGCGGCTTAACATGACTTAGCCCCCCCTAATTTCTATATTGAAAGGATTGAGCCACCCAGGCCCCCCTGACCTCCCCCTTCCCCCTCTCGCCCGGTTCCACCACCACTGGTAGGAAGTGAGCCCCCGGCCCCCCTCTCCCGGTTCTACCACCACTGGCAGGAAGTGAGCTCACCATATCTATAAGAGATAAAATGACAATTTTTTCAGTTCTGTTTGTCATGTTAGACCACATATCACAACAGCACTATCGAACTAATATGGTAACAGAGAAGGTTCTCAAAGTTAAAAATTTGATGAAAAAAAACCCCATTAACTCATTTCGCCACATACCACATCCCTGTTTGAACATAAAAGTAAATTAGTCAAAGCACCTTTTCAGTGACTCCTACAGTATAGTTTCCTTCAAAAGTTCAAAAACCAAGTGTTGTTATTCGGCCATCCTTCCTTCTATTTCCTTCAGGCATAATATATATTTGGCAGATTATGTCTGTTAAATCTGTTTATTTTACTTTTTTTTAAATGTTCCTTAATGTGTGTTCTCACTTGATTGCAAGTTCGCGATCACATTCCCTGCAGGCAATTAGATCCGCTGATTTTTTTGCCTGAGAACAATCACCAAATCTGATCGCAGTCACTTGATCCTAGTCCAGGGTAGGATCAAGATCCAGAGCGGGTGATCAGATCTGCTGATCTTTTACCATGAGAACAATCACCAAATCTGATTGCAGTCACTTGATCCTAGGTCCAGGGTAGGATCATGATCCAGAGCAGGCGATCAGATCCACTGATGAGATTCTCAAAATAAAAATGCAGATCATTGATCTACAATCAATTTAGCTACACATTTTCCTGCTATAACTTGTTTATTTCGCACAAACAGTTATCCTGCTCAGTTACATTTTGGTGGTTTGTCAATGGCCAACGTTTCGACTTACGGTTCACACTTGATCAGATTGCCTGCAGTTGGCCTCATCGCAAAATCACACTCAAGTAAGAATACTTGAGATTGTTTTTTTCTATAAGCGCCTAAACAAAACAATTGTTTGTATGCCCTCCTCTGCCGCCCCTAGCTTACCGAAAATTAGGGTGGCGTAATGTAATTTTGTCCATTTAAAAAAATCCCTACGCTTCATAAACATCTCTACAAACTGACAAATCCCCATAAAATGACATGGCGTTGCAAGCTGACTGTTGCTGTTACTGTAGAGAAAATGAAGCCCACCGCCCACAGGAGCTTGTGATTGGCTGATAGAATACAAAGCTGTCCTGCCTGTTTGTAACAAATGTGTCAGGCAAGGGAAAGAAAATCCCAAATCACACAAAAAGCATTAGTGATATATAAATACTCAGCAAAATAAAAGGAAGCAACTATCTGAAAATGAAGTAAAGTGGTTTAATTTTGTAGGTGTTCTTGGTACTATAAACCCTTAAGTGAGCCAGTGTTGGTCAAAAGGTCATCAGGAAAATTACATTTCAGTGATCTGTGAAGGAAAATCAAGTTAAAAATTCTGCCTGCCTCTCCCTTGCAATCCCCCCCCCCCCCCTTCCCTCCCTCTCTTACAATTTTCCACAAGATAGGTAAAACAAACTTTGTTTTCTTTAGGCCTAATCGTCGAGCTGGGTTATCGTCCAGGATCAGTCCAGAGAAAAGTGAGAACACGGCCTTAGTCCAAGCAAGTCCTTTTAGTATCTTACACAAACAATTCCCAAGGTTGGAAGACTAAATCTTTGTGCTACTAGCAGTATTTGCAACTTCCATGTACTGTACATTTCGGTTCACATGGAGCATATGTGGAAGCCCTTTGCATGGAGTGCCTTAAGTGTGTCAAAAGTCCAGAAAAAAGTTGTACAGTATGGAAAATCAAATGCATAAATTATTAAACGGTCATATGAACATTTTCATATATATGTTCATAATTGTTCATAATTGTACATATATGTTCATAATTGTACATGTATGTTCATAATTGTACATATATATTCATAATTGTACATATATGTTCATAATTGTACATATATGTTAAAAACTGTACATATAAGTTCATAATTTTATATATATGTTCATAATTGTAAATATATATGTTCATGATTGTAAATATATAAGTTCAGAATTGTACCAGTTCCTGATTGTACATACTGTATATGTTCATAAGTGTAAATATATGTATTCATAAGTGTAAATACATGTATTCATAATTGTACACATTTTGATTTTTTACATGTCTAGTTGCACATCATTAAGTTTAAATTCTTGGGCACTATATGAATACGCAATATATATATATACAAACAACCTAAATAATTGTAATGAAATGAAATATCAACATGGTTTTTCCAGTTTGTTTCTTTAATATCATGTATAAATGATAATAGAACAAGCACAGCAATATTTCTTTAAGCCTGTGGAAGCACTCATACATGCTATAGTCAATCGCTCTTTTAAAAAAATTGCAAAACTTAATAACACTTTGAATGTCACGTCATCTAAAAAAACTATTAGAAACTGAAAATACAGTAGACTTGGTCGTAATTGGATATGAAGTCAAAAAAAAAAAGTACGACACGCACAAATAAAGCACCCACAAATTAGATACCTATTCTATATTGGGTACTTACTGTTTATTAAATAAAAATTCCCGTGGTTTTTTTTGGAAAAGTTTATTTGAAAAAATATACTTTTAGAGCCAATTTGATACAGAAATTAGATTGATATCATATTCCGTTCAGGAGATGGATTTCTGAAGATTTGCCAATTGCATTTTAAAGTTTTTGTACAGTATGCTGAATTAGTGTTTGATGATGTCACAGAGGCAAGTCCATTCCAAATGTGTATGTATTTCTTTGAATGTTAATTGGTTCTTTCTGTATGATTAGAAACAATTTTCCAAAGGTTATTGAAGTAGGGTATATTTGGCAATGTATTTGAATACCTAACTTTGTTCAATTTATTTTTCCAGCAGGTTTTACTAATAAAATAGAATGACAGATTCTAATAAAATATATAAACTTTGTAGGAGAATGTGTTGCTGTTATGTCATACTGAGCCTTTTCCTGTTCATTTATGGGCATTTTTTGTGAACCTTAAAACTGAAAATCTCCTGGTAGGAATAACATATCGACATGATTTATTGTACTAAATTGTTTCAAAAATGTTTCTCTTTCTTATGAATGGTTATGACAAAACATGGGAATTTTCCTTTAACACCAGGAACTACACCACAAATTCTCAATAAACTTCCCATCAAATGAGCAACAATTTGTTATTTTTGGCAACATAACAAAAAATATTTTTGTAAAAACTGGGACAAGTTTCACGAAGCATTGAACATTACACTCACGAGGACAAAGATTGATTAATGACACTGCAATTCATACACATTATATGCGCTACTGACAAAATGAAAAGCCAGGTCCTACAGTAACCAATGGGACTTATGATACCAAAAGAAGTTTCAAAGTTAGTCTACTGTTACTGAACATACATGTACAGTGCAGTACACAGGTATCTGTGCTGTAAATACAGTGTGTTGAGGTACAGTATGACCAAGTGTTGCACCTGGCTGCACAGTAGGAATGAAAGATCACACAACTTATTCAATTGAATCAAGTCTTTATTGGTGAACTGTGGCCATGCAGTATGGGCACAGGGGGCTGTGTGACCCCCTCCCCCCTTGAGAAGGTACCTTCATAAAATCAAACAAAAAATATAACACAAGGGTATATGGAGAACCTGCCCAAGTGCTCCCTATGGCTGTGTTTGTGCCCCCACCCACCCTCTTGCAAAAAATATCTGACTACTGGCTTGACTATGACAGTGCATCATGGGGGACAAGGGGATCATTTTTATAGTGTTACTAATGCCCCTAGTTCAGTGCAATTGGTTAATTCTCTTTGTACAGCAGCTCAATAGCAGATGGTTGTGCTATACCAAGTGAATAGTAATGATGATATATTTCAGGTTTAAGTTCTCACAACATTTCTTCATCAAATTCCAAAATCAACCACAACTTATGACAATCTGGAAGAAAATTTTAAGAATTCAGCAGCCTCTGGCCAGAGAAATTAGACAGTTTTGAACATCAAGTCAGGGTCCTGCATCAAGTCCAGGGGTGAAATATAGAGCTTGGAATATTGACCTTTGGCAATAATAGTTCAACCACAATGCAATAACCTTATAAGTTCATATAAAGGGTCATTGACTCATTTTGGAATCAATTCTGACACAGAATTTATGTGTTTAAATAAATTGCCCTTTTCGTACTAACCAAAAATATATGTTTTCTACCAAAACTGAGAAAAATTGTTCTTTCTTAAAAACACCAAAATTAAAGTATAAAAGAATTCAGAATTCAGCCAAATTAAAAAAAAAAAAATTCTCATAATTTATAACATTATAATATTGGCCTTTATGTACAAAATGATGTAAAATTGTCAATTTCTAATAGATTTTGACAAACCTTTTGCTATTTTCATAGTTTATATTCTCTTCCCTTTAAACTTAAGTTGTTTATATCTGTCATTAGATCTTTGAAGATTATGAGGGTATGTATATTGTCAAAATACCACCAAAAAAAAAAGATGAATGCAGAAGTAAAATATACAGGCAAGAGATTGCCACAAGCTTTAACTTACAATTAAGTAACATAAGTTTCAATGATCTAAATATGATATTTGGATATCATCAAATAAGAGAATTTTGTTATTGATTTGAAAAAGTCATAACAATCTACTTAGTTATTCATCAGTGATTTCATTGGGAGGATAAATAATATTATTATTACTATTATCAAAAACATTTATATAGCACAAATACTGTAAAATGATACATTCAAATACGCTTTACAAACAAATGAATCAAATGATAAAATAAGTTAAAGGCTATAGAAAATAAAAAGATAAAAATAGACCTAGAATCATTACAGCTGGAATATTGAATAAAAAGACAAAAGCAATAGGATCAACAATGAACGTAATAAGAGGAATAATCTAAAATGCTAAGAGTAAAATAAAACTTAGCAAGTCAGGTTGTATAGGCACTAAGATAGTAAAAAGTAGACATACAAAATTGAGAGCTATAAGATGTAAATATTCATAAAATAAATATATGTTCTTGCCATGTCTTTGGGAAATACTGCGAACGTGAAAAGTCAAGCAGGAAGCTGAATCATCCATACAAAAAGTACCATCCCTTTCACAACACTTTCACTTTTTCTATCTTTTATTTCTACCCAACGTGTTTACAATTATGACCACTGGGGACTTTCAAACTGAAAAGTAGGGAGTTTCACACTGGAGCAGTTCAACCACAGCTTCCTTATTCCTTGGTATGGAGATCATTAGTTGTTCTGCTCCTTAAAGTTTCAAACAGTCAGACCCGACCTGATACATAACCAGGTCGGGTCAGACTTTTCCTCTTTATTTTCTTTATTCTGAAAACCTTAGTTGTTGTGGAAGTTGGTGCTGAGTATTATATTAGCAATGGATGAAGTCCTTGTTGTGTGTTTATTTCAATTAAGATTAAGTGGTCTCACTATTTGCTACAGTAAGTTTGTGGTTATGATTTGCTGGAACAAATTTTTAAGGAGAAGGACAAGTCATGTTGAGGCTTCTCTAAGCAAATTCTTCCATCTCTTTCTGTCTCTTGCTACTACTGCAGCTTCTCCCCAGCTGTTCCATCCAAAACTGTTTCTCTCCTTTTCTGCTACTCTTCTCCATGTAGTCTTAGGTCTTCCCTTCTTTCTTCTACCTTTTGATGTTCAGGTGATGAATATTCTGGTATAGTTTACTTCGTCCTTTATTAATACATGACCCAACCATCTCCATCTTCTCTTAAATATCTCCTTGCTTATCTCCACTGTGCCTGTTCTTTCATATAGTTCATCATTGGTGACTTTCACAAGCCATCTAATTTTTTAAATAATTCTAAGGCATCTCCTTTGGAACACATCTACTTTCTTTTTGTTAGCTTTTGTCAGCTTTCAGGATTTACATCCATAGAGGAATACTAAGATTACATTTGATTGAAACATTTTTAGTTTAGTTTTATCCGACAGATGTTTTGATTTCCAAATCTTTTCAAGTTGACTGAAAGTTACCTGTGCCAGCCCAGTTGTGTGTTTTATATCTTT
The DNA here is from genome assembly GCA_020152595.1 of Chiridota heheva. NCBI lineage: Eukaryota > Metazoa > Echinodermata > Holothuroidea > Apodida > Chiridotidae > Chiridota > Chiridota heheva. The sequence continues at coordinate 1,311,162 of JAIGNY010001303.1, forward strand.
ATCGTGCCTCCTTCTTTGGACAGTGTTGCACCGAGATAGACAAAGCTTTCAACTTCTTCAAGCTCTGCATTTGCAACTTTCATTGTTCCATCAGTTTTGTTGTTAACAAGCATGACTTTTCTCTTTTTCTCATTAATCTTCAGACCAACTGTTTGACCTGTTTCATGTAGTTTGCTTGTTTTGTCTTGGAGTTCTTCTTTGGTGCTAAAAATACGTGCAATGTCATCAGCGTAGCCAAGATCGTCTAGGCGCTGTAAATAAGTTCCACCGGATTCCATTCCTTCTGCCTTTATACTGGTTCTAATCACCCAGTCAATAGAAAGTATAAAGAGGAAACCAGACATTACACATCCTTGTTCTACCCCAGTTTTCACAGAAAAACAGTCAGATTGTTTTCCATTGCTTAACACTGCACATTTGCTGCCACCATACCAGTTCTGTATAATATTTGTGTATTTCATTGGTATCCCATAATGAGCCATAATCTTCCACATCATGCTTCTATAGACTGTTGGCGACGAGTGAACACACAATTACGATGACGGGGTTGTCACCTGCGTATTCGGTTATGATAGTAACAATGCTATCATGAAACGCTTAATACGACCCGGACGAGAACACAGGTAGGACATACGGACAGACATAACATCGACAACCAAGTCAATGTCCACGGCCTTTGATGACCACTTGTGGTGCACTGGCGTGTCTATTTAACCCAGGCTTGAACCCAGGGCCTCGTGGTCTGTAGACAGGTATGACAACCGCTACACCACAGTTAGTAGACAATCTATAGACTGTTGAATGGTCTATAGACTGTCTACTAACTGTGGTGTAGCGGTCAATGAAGTTGAGGTATACTGTGGCTTTGCATTCCAAGAATTGTTCTATTATATTTCTAAGGGTGAATATTTGTTCAGTAGTTCCTCTACCACTCCTAAAGCCAACGTGCTCATAACGAAGTTTGAAATCTATTGTGCTATGTAACCTGTCAATCAATATCCTTCCAAATATCTTACTTGCTGTTGGTATTAAGGATATACCTCTGTAGTTATCACAAATTGTCAGGCCACCTTTCTTTGGTATAATAGTTATGTGTTTTTTCCATGCATCTGGCGCTTCGTCTGTATCTAAACTTTGGTTGAATAATGTAGTTAAGGTCTCCCGTCAAATCAATACTACTTTCCATATTTCAATGTTTATTCCATCCACTCCTGGTGCTTTTCCATTTTTCATCTTTGACACAGCATTCTTTATTTCTTCGGCTTGGATCTCACCCATCTCGACATTAATGCCATATTCGTTTGCCTCAATACCTTGGTTGGTTACCTCTGGTATTGGTTGGTTTAAAGTTAATGCGAAGTGTTCTTTCCATCTTTCTCTCATCTCATCTTCTCCAGTGATAAGCTTTCCATTTCCATTCCTTACTCCAACATTCTTCTTTCTTCCTTTATAACATATCTCCTTTGTAATTTTGTATAGACCACTCATGTCTCCAAGTGATGCTGCATCTTCTGCTTCTTTCACCATATTATCTATCATCTTTCTTTTATCTGATCTGACTCTTTCGTTTACTTCTCTGTCTTTCTTTTTGTATTCTGTTCTTTTTAGCTGTCATATTCTTTCAGATTTTGCTTCAACTACAAAGGCAAGATAATTTATTCTAATTCACAAAAAAAGATTTGATGTTAGGGGGGAGACAATAACTCCTTGATGTTAACATTAAAACAGCAAGATTGTCATGCACAGGAAATCACTGATATAGAATAAGAAAGGGGGTCTAGGGTTAGTTAGGAGCAGTGACGCAACAATAGGGTGGGAAGGGTGGGTAAACCCCATGGGCCCGAGCAAAAAACAGAGATTTGGGCGCCTGAGAAATTGACTGCGATATATTTGTCATGAGGCCAGAGCTCTATATTCCCCACGGACCCACAGAACTCTACTTGTGCCATTGGTTAGAAGAAAAGAAATATAATGAGGGGGAGGGGGATATGGGAAGAAGAATTAGAGAAAAACAATGGGGGAGACTGTGAATTGGGATAAGAGAGGAGAGGGGAACATTTAAAGGTACCGGAATAGAGTGTTAGGAATGAGGTAGGAAGGGAAGACAGCAACAAATACTGATATGATAGGCCCCTATACAAATTGTTACTCTATATCTATAAAATCAATCCATAAGTTTGTTATCTTCTACAGTATTACCGTAAAAATAATGCACCAACCAGGGATCTTAAATTAGCACCAACCAAAAAAAAATATATTGCCACATCTGTTACGACTTTTGTACAAATTTAAAATGACTACATACAGTACATGAAGAAAAAGTGACAAAAGTGCATAATTAAGTTTAAAGTAAAACTTATTTCATACATTAACTAGAATATTAGCACTCTCTAGAATGCATACTTCTACCCTGTTGCAATTCCAACATGCCTAGAATAATTTTATTTAAAGTTAGTTCATTTGATCTCCATACCCAATATAATCTACCTCAGAAATCCTAGGCACAACAAGATTCATCCCCAAGTTTTGATCTGTAATGAACATTTACAATCTGAACACTTGAAGATCATTTTCTGACTGGATTTCTTTCATGGCCCACCCATTATTTTCAGTTTTATTTACAGGAAGCACCATTGTTTGAGCTCTATTCAACCAGGATTCACATTTCACCATCTTCCATTCATGGCAGAAACCAATTGTTTCATTTTCTTTTATTCCAGAGAATACTTGATGTAAGTCTCTTTGAGTCCAAAAAATTGATTGTTTGGATCTTCATTCAGAGCACAAACTCATTAATCAGCACGTTCCATTGGAAAGTTTCAACTTAGTCTTCACAACTAAGTCCCAAATTTTAATTAATTTTTTTCTATAAGCAGTAATAAAACCACACATCAAGTTTAATATGAATCCAATCATCAGTTCTTGAGATATCTTGATGACAGACATAACTCACCTTAAAATGTCCCCACCCCTCCATTTGCACCCTTCTCCTGTTCCAAAGTCTTAAATTTTAATCACTTCTTCCTTATACAGTGCCACAAATTTAATCCAAATTCAATCATCAGTTCTTGAGATATCTTAATGACGGACAAATAGGGCAAAAATATTCCCCCACCCCCATTTGCACCCTTCCCCTGTTCCAATATGTCTCAAATTTTACCCATTTCTTCAATTAGTACAAACAAAACTACACACCAAATGTAATCCAAATCCAATCATCAGTTCTTGAGATATCTTGATAAAAGACAAACAGGGCAAAAACATGTCACCACCCCCCATTTTCACCTTTCTCCCGTTCCAATATGCCTCAAATTTTAATCACTATATATCTTGATGACAGATAAACAAACAAACAAACAAACAGACAAACAAACAAACAAAGGCAAAAAAATAACCTCCATCCAACTCTGTTGGAGGATGTAATCAGATATTGTATTTCAACACAGGGTTTTAGCATTTTCAAATAATGTTTGCTAATAATATTTTTACTTTCCATATTTTCTTTGTAAAAGAAAGTAGGTGTAGCCCTCACTCATACTGTACTCTACTTATCTTAGAAACAGACAATACTTTAATACCAAAACATGAAAGACATCTCGATGACTCATTCTCAAGTTCCTTCCTTTAAATCTCATAACCTTTACATTTCAGGAAACGGCAATATGTTTTTTTTTTTTCTTAAGAAGATATAAGCCATGCTACTGTACATGTGGGTTGAGAGTTAAACCAGAACCAAAAGGTTATGTGGTTCCCATGCTTTTTCATAATTGATTTGCAAAGTTTCTATTAACTGTCATGTAATTGCATATCATAAAATAATATTTGTTCCATATTTATTCATAAACCACACCCACCATGGAGATCAATAAAAATGTTAACAACATTAGCATTTCCACAATAATTTACAACACCATCAAAGCAAGTATGATGCAAAAACGATTGCTCATTTATCCTATTTCAAGAATTTGTTAGCAAGCCCCGCCCACTCATTAGCATTCATCACATATCACTACCACAACATTAAAACATACGTACAGACCATGACCCATCTGTGTACCACATATAACATAAATATGATAAATCAATTATGGTGTTTACATCATTTAACACTTTCACGTTAAGCCACGCCCATCGCCCACCATGCATATTAATGACATCTGCTGTTAACATAAGAAAGTACACAATAAGCAAAAAATTATTATACCCAATATGATGAAAAACGAACATACAGTTGTTCATTTATCATTTTCAAAATGTTTACTTTAAGACCCGCCCACATATTAATATGCATGAAATTACCACCACAAAGATAAGGCCATGTCTGCAGACCATGGGCTATTCAAAGATAAGGCCATTTTGCAGACCATGGGCTATCTGTGTACCATATAATATTATATTACTACAGTTTACTATTCTTGAAATAAAGTTTTACAAGCTCTTTTCAGCAAAATCATATTAAGCTCCGCCCCAGGGTTCACATCAAGTTGCAGGATTGCAGGATTTCTGCACATATTATGAAATTCGCACTAAAAAATAATTTAATGGGGGAAATTCCTGCAGAAAAAATACCAAATCTCAGGCCATTTTCGAGCCATAGTTTGGCATTTTAGTGGTATTCTTAGGTCTCTTTTAGTATTTCTGTTATTTCTCCAAAAAAAAGTTACCCTCCCCCAAATTTGAAATCCTAGTGTAAACGCTGCCCTGCCCACTATGTATATTAATGTAATTCAACATTTTTACATCATGAACATGTATACACAATAGCTAACATTATAATTATACATACATAAAAGAAAACAGATGTGTGGTTGTTAAAAAAGGAACATTTTAAGATTTTCACTTTAAGCCCCATTTTCTCATTAATATGCATGACATTGTTATAAAATCAATAGAGCACATCTACAGACCATGGGCTATCTGTGTACCACATATGACATTACTCCAGTTTACTGTTCTTGAAATACCGTGTTTACAAGCTCTTTTCAGCAAAATCATATTAAGCCCCCGCCCCAGGGTTCACATCAAGTTGCAGGATTACGAAATTCCTGCACATATTATAACATTCCCACTGAAAAAGAAATTAAATGGGGGAAATTCCTGCAGAAAAAATACCAATTTTAATGCATTTTTACATTAAGCTCCATCTACTAATCAATATGCAAGACTTCACACACACACACACCCTCATGACCACATAGGTTCCTGATGCTATCACATCGGAACCAAAAACAGAAAAGGAAGGTAAATGAAAGAAATACTGTAAGAGACACTATTAGTTGCAGAAACATTATTGTTATGGAAATACCAGATCAAAGACATCACATAACACATTAAAATAACTCCTGCTTGGCCCAGTGGTTTTCGGTGTATATCTACACTGTATGCCTACAGTACAACATGATCACCAATCCCTTCTCAATAGTCTTGTCCTCCCTCAAATATCCTCTCTCACTAACAACCCCTTCCCCTCAAAAAACCACTCCCCATTACCCAATCCCTCAATAGACCACTCTCCCTCAGTACTTCAATCCCCCTCAATAATCCCCTCCCTTCAAGAACCCCTTCCCCCTAAACAACACAAGTGGGTCATTTAAAATTAATTGTAAAAGAAATAACCAGGGATTTTCTCAAGGTGGGGAAGAAGGGGGCAACTTCAAGAGAGAGGGTGCTTAGGCAAAATCTCCATATACCTTTGTTTTCGTGTGCTTTTTTTTTAAGGGAGTCCCCACTCCCTTTCTGGGCCTGCATACCATAAACTTCCCCTCATGCAACACAGAGTTCATTATTTACATTAAATGGGAGTGCAAATTAATAAATATCAAGTACTGTACCAATCAATATCAAGTACTGTACCAACCAATATCAAATACTACACAAAGCAATATCAAGTACCGTACCAATCGACGCCGAGTACTGTACCAATCGACGCCAAGTACTGTACCAAACGACGCCGAGTACCGTACCAATCAATATTAAGTACCGTACCAATCAATATCAAGTACTGTACCAATCAATATCAAGTACCATACCAATCAATATCAAGTACCGTACCAATCATATCAATTACCATACCAATCAATATCAAGTACCGTACCAATCAATATCAAGTACCATACCAATCAATATCAAGTACCGTACCAATCAATATCAAGTACCGTACCAATCAATATCAAGTAAGGTACCAATCAATATCAAGGTACCAATCAATATCCAATCAATCAATATCAAGTACCGTACCAATCAATATCAAGTACCGTACCAATCAATATCAAGTACCGTACCAATCAATATCAAGTACCGTACCAATCAATATCAAGTACCGTACCAATCAATATCATGTACTGTACCAATCAATATCAAATATTCTACCAATCAATATCAAGTACTGTACCAATCAATATCAAATACTCTACCAATCAATAACAAGTAATGTGTTATTTACCTTCTGCTTTTCCTGTTCCTTTGCTGTAACTTTTTGAGGGTAGAGACATAACTCATTGCCAAAAATGATTGCAAAAACTTTTGTGTAATCCTGTATCAAAAGAAGAAATACAAATAAATAGTTAAAATTCTGAAGATGGGGGTGGGGCAGGGTGGGGCAGGGGGAAGGGGACAGATAGCTATTAGGATAGCCACCTTTCATTTATATTTATACATGTTAAAGGCCATTTGTACAAATGGAGATAACTACATACAATTCAATGCTTCTGATTGGTCAAAATATTTACACAAATACTGACGAGCCAATTAATAACCTCCATGGAATCTGATATACAAAAATGAAATATATTGTACATGAGCCATGAAGCAAAAACTGACAGGAAACACGGTAAGTAACAGCTCCCTGGAAACACTACAAGGAGGAAGTCTATTAGGAAAAGCTTCTTAGGTTATTAAAAACAAGTTTTCATTTTTGAAATAAAGAACAGTATGACAGGATTCTACAGCCTTATAGGACACATGGTTAAAGAGGACAGTGAGTGAAATAAGCCGAGTGAGTGAGTGAGTGACAGTGAGTGAGATGGTCCGAGTGAGTGAGTGAGTGACAGTGAGTGAGATGGTGCGAGTGAGTGAGTGAGTGACAGTGAGTGAAATGGGCCGAGTGAGTGAGTGAGTGAGTGACAGTGAGTGCTATGGTCCCAGTGAGTGAATGATTGACAGTGAGTGTGGTCTGAGTGAGTGAGCGAGTGAGTGACAGTGAGTGCGATGGCCCGAGTGAGTGAGTGAGTGACAGTGAGTGAGATGGCCCGAGTGAGTGAGTGAGTGACAGTGAGTGAGATGGTTCGAGTAAGTGACAGTGAGTGAGATAGCCAGAGTGAGTGACAGTGAGTGAGATGGCCCGAGTGAGTGAGTGAGTGAGAGCAAGTGAGCGAGTGAGTGAGTAATGACAGGATTTTATTTGTGATTTTCTCTCCAGAGAAGAAGAGCTGCAACCAAGACAGCCCTATCCCCTAGGTGGTTGTTTGAGCAGAAGCATAGGAAGCGGAAGAGCAGGGGGGAAAACTTCACCTTGGGAAATTATTAATATAAAATTGAAAAAATTGGTATTTGAACTCGGCAAATTTGGTAAAATTATTGGGATTTTTGGTCAGTTGGCAACATTTCCCAAAAATTGAAGGATATTTTCAGAAAATTGGAAGATATTTCCTGAAAATTGGAAGGAAATTTCTTGAAAATTGAAGGATATTTCCCAAAATGTTGATAGAAACTTAATTTAGCAGTGTATTTCTTCTGCTTATACAACCAGGAAATGTATTAGGTCTTGCCCCCGCTCCTTTCAGAAGAGACCCTGCCTATGCCCCTGTTCATGACACAAATACATGGATACCGCTGTGTGATAAAATGGAAAAATCCTAGTATATCATTTTTCTTTAATTTCTTTATTCTTAGACTAAAATTTCATTTCTAACACAAAAATTTAACAAGAATATTTTCAGACACAATTACAGTACTTAAACCAAATGTATAAAATCATAAAAATATTTTAGTAATGGAATGGAGTAAATTACAAAAAACACATTTTGCCAAAGTTGAACTGCTACTAGGATTTTACCAATACAACATGCATACTGTTCAGTACTTGACAGTGGCATAGGAAGACATTTGACATTTGGGGGCCAGATTTGATTTTTGTCCCAGCAAACTTACAAAATTGTATGAGTCTCTTATCACAGTAAAACTATTTGTAAAAGGGATGGGGGTGGTCGTAAAATTATTTGAAATTGGGTAAAACTTTCCGAAAATGGGATTGAGGACCCTTCACAAATTTTACGAAAATGAAGAATTTTTTTTTTTTTAATTCATGAAAATTTCCTTAAAATGAAGAAAATTTCACCAAATGAAAAAAATCCCCAAAATGAAGAAGGAAATTTCACGAGAATTGGTGCAAATTTCCCGAAAATGAAGAAGATATCCTGAAAATGAAGGAAATTTCACAAAAATTGAAGACAATTTCATGAAAATGAAGATTTTACAAAATTTGATGCAAATTTCACAAAAATCAAGCAAATTTCACAAGAAATGATGCAAATTCCCTGAAAATTAAAAAAATTTAAAATACTGAAAATGATGGGCATTTTATGAAAATTTATGAAAATTTCACAAAAATTGACGCAAATTTCAGAAAATGAAGAAAAATTCATGAAAAATGGAAATAAATTCCTCCAAATGAAGAAATTTTTCCGAAAATTGAAGCAAATTTCACGAAAATTGAAAGGAGATTTCTTGAAAATTAAAGATTTCTGGAACAAAAGATGTCATGATAGAATCTGACTCTTCAAAATCAATCGTTATGACCTTCATTATTGAGGGGGCAGAAATGGTACTTTCCCCCCAAATATTATTATTGGGGACAAGGCACCCTGCCCCCCCCCCCAGTTCCTACGCCACTGCTTGATTTTCATTTCATTTATTTGTTCATCCACAACTTGACATTGGATAAAAGAAAATAAACAGGAAAATTATTAAATAATTAATAGTAAAGAATTTGCAGAAAAGTAAAGATAAATTAACATGTTCATAATATAATCAATTATATCAAAAAGGAAATATTTACAATGAAAATGCTGATTAATGACAATTAAAACATAATAAACAACTGATATATCAAGTTGGGATAGGGAGTGATTGCAAAAACTCTTTTGAACTTAACGCAGCAATTACTCTCCTGGCTACGAAGCAAACAGCATACATCGGTAGTTACTATAGTAACTTAATATAGTAACTAACCCCCTCCCCCCCAGTTTCCCTTAAATACATCTACTAATTTAATTTTATTCAAATTATATTGACATATGTAATTAAATTTGACCTGGAAGGCTCCATAGCCCCACTCCCCCTAGCCACACACAATCATCACAATCCCTCATCATGAACGTATGATTTTTTTTTTTTTTTTTCCTTCATGAAAATACACTGGCAGATCCACAGGGCAAAGAGTGTGGTGTTTCTGTACATGCTGTGGCTAATTCGGCATCTCACAATTTCTCAGACACATTTTGACCCCGCCCCCCAGAAAACCTTTCTGGATTCACCTGTGCACCGTGAGAAAACAGTCTTGCTTATACTGTTCCAAAGGTAAAACAACAATATTCAACTGATTTTTTAAACAGTGCAAGTTGCCTTCCTTATCCTACAAAAAAATTTGTTAATGACTTTGGCATCCTACTCAAATTTGCTCAATACTCCACTGTCGTGTACAAACATTGAACTACAAGTGTGTTAGCTTTCATAAAGCTGCTAAATACTGGTACCCTACAGAACAGATACAAACACACAATTTTCAATGTAACTCCAATCGCACAATTTAATCTGAACTCATTATTTTATGTGTACTTTAATATACAAATGTCAGGACATAGCATTTATTCCCATTTTAATTTCATGTTACTATTGTGTCATACTGCTCTACAGGTCAAAGGCCCAGAGCTATACAAATAAGACTCTAGTATCGCTTTCAAAGATTTATTCTTATAAGTAGGCATGAAGAACCACTGTATTAACTAGCGTACTGTACAGTATGTCTCCACTCACTCTGCTATCATTCAAGATAGCAAAGGAGATTTGTAACTGCTATCAATATACACTTACACAAGTACATATGCAGCAGCATCTCAGGGGTACCGGGGGTACAATATGGTAATTTGATATATTTCAGCATGATTTTGTGACTTTGCTTACTACGTTTGGTACCAGTATTTAAATTTGATTTTGTGACTTTGTGCCCCCCAAACCTTCATATAGCAAAATAAGCACATGTAAATTATACGGGAGGCTTTCTCTATGGATAAAGATATGGGTACCTGTTTCATTTAAACATAAAAATAAAAGTAAAATACATTTTTCTGTAGAATAGAATGTCTTCAAATTTGTTTTTAATTCATTTTCACTGTTTAGTAGTATCACCGTAGCTTTCAGTTTTGGGGTACAATTAAGGCTCGGCAAATCAGGAAGTTAAATCTACAGAAACTTGTCCATCCGACATTGACCTGAGCTGCACTTACAGGAATATGGACATCTAGAGGCAACATGGACTTAATTGGTTTAAAATATGATCTAAACCATTAAAACTGCAAAATATTCAATTAAAATTGCCCAAAAATTGACCAATTCACAGCATTTTTTATTTTTAGCTGTTATTGTGCGATAATGTGTGACATCAATGGGGGAATGATCCTTCATTACCTTTTGTAAAACCTTTGTTTTTATTCCTCTGTCAATGTTGTCTGAAATGTAGAATTGGACTTCGGGCAAAATTTGATGGAACTTCGTCACACCCTAAATCATCATATTTTTAGAAAAGACATTCTGAAATTCACAAGTAGCTGAATTTGAAGAACATAATTTATAGTATTATATAAAGATTTTGAGATATGTTCCTCTTAGTATATCATAAATTCCGGTTTAACAAATCATGAAAAATTGTTTAGTCATAACATGAAAACTAAATAAGCTTTTTACAAATTCTAAAAACTATTCTACTCAGAATTCCATGCTCTTTCACATATCTAAAATCTGCTAAATGGCCATAGTTCTTTAAGGTTGTCTGGAAGATTATCATGATGTTCTCAGAACTGTCTATGTATAGATCAAGGGTGGTGCAAGCAGGGGGCTCAATCCCGGCAACCTCATTAGGGAAATATTATTCAATCTGTTGAGTGATAGGAAACCTTTGTTAGTAATCATGTAAGTAACGAGGGTTAGTAGTCCCTCCTCCCCCTCCCCCACCCTTCCCCCATCCCCTTCCCCTCCCCTTTCAGGAAACTCCTGGTATACAGGGTAGTAGAAGAACCTTAATACATATAACGCAGTCTATAATTACAGGGGGTGATCAAAACCAATTTGTACACAAAAAAGGCATTTCTTGTACTGATGCCGTACTAACTCTTGTCCATGGTATAGTTTCAGGGCTAAATAAGAGAGATACAACCATTTCCAAAGGCTTGTTTCTTGATTTCTCAAGCGCCTTTAACACAGTTTTGCAAAGTCATCTAATCCCTGACAATTTCATTAAAGAAAACTGGCCTATCCACTGGCTGATGGACTTCCTACAAAGATGGTCTAGACAAGTAAAACTACAAAAAGGGTACTCCGATAAATCAGAAATCAAAATTGGTGTTCCACCGGGAGGTCCACTTTCAGCATTACTATTTACTATATATACTGATGAAATTCGTTCAGACTCAAATTGTGCTGTTGTCAAATATGCTGCTGACACCACCATTTCGTGCAATATCTCTAAGCAGACCCATCACAAAAATCAAGGTGACTATCAAAATTTTGTCGATAGAGTTGTGGATACGTGCAAAGAAAAATCTGCTTCTTAACCCAAGAAAATCAAAGAAAATGTTTTTTGAAAATACAAACATAAAACATAAAGGGTTGAGTGAAACAAAGAATGAGAGAATGGTTATTTGTGGTGATTGTGTCGAACGTACATCCTGTACAACCTATCTGGGAGTCATCGATGACAAGTTATCGTTTTCTAACCATATTTCGAAGATGTTGTCCAAAGTGTATTATACTGTCTCTACATTAATCTATATCATTTCTTATTTCCCTCCTGAAACTAGGATTAAGATATTTAGTCTCCATCTTGATCATTTTAGTCAGTGTGGTCTTAAAAGTCAGTTTCTTGAAATATTGTGCCAATATATTCTGTTTAGACTGTGATTTACTTATAAATAAAGTCAACAATGCAGCAAAGAAACAGTTTGGCAGACTTGTCCAAAACATAGTTTCAACAAAAGACCACCCATCAAATTAGAAATAACATCCATGTACAATAAAACAAATTATAATCTGAGAAACCCAGCCACCATCCCAAGTTTTAGAATAACAGTTTTAAAAATTCATTTGTATTTAAAGCTGCAATTTTGATTCATTTAGGTATTTTAGAGCCCTTGTTAACTGATCATTTTGTATTCATTTTCATATCTTTAATCATTTCATTGTCTCATTTTCTACATTCTTTCTTTCCGTTTATTATTCTGTATTTAGGGGATAAATGCAAGGGTGGTTGGACCGGCCACCCTTGCTTTTATCCCCATTCATAAATATCTTATTTTTTTGATAAAATTATAGAAAAAAAGGCAATTTATTTTGATCACTTTTCATATTCTCCTAACACTCATTGAAACGTCATCTTGTTAAACGTTTCTTCATTTTTTGTTGTGACGACCAACTGACCAGTCGAAGATCTGGCCATACAGATTAAAGTTACTCACTAAACTTAATGAAACAAAACACATGTTTGTTCTCAAACATCTTTTCATATTACTTTGGTATGACCCAGAAGCTGTTCATTGTTTTCGAACAATAATAAAGAAATACATTAAAATGGGCAGGTCATAGGTTATCAAGTTTTGACAGACAGTTAAAACTGAATCGCAAAACCAGCTAGCACTCTGAACATTTAGAACAAAGTTGAAAAAAAAGGTCTTGGCAAAGTATAAACAGCCACAGGTGAATTAGGGATCAAGGTAAGACTCGAATGACAAACGTAGGTTTATTTTTAGGCCTCTTTTGAAGAAATTTAAAAAGTTTGCGAATGTTGAATTTAGGTTTAATTGGGCTGATGTTAGTTGGCTGCTCATTTGTTTTGTGACTAAAATAGACTAGGCTAACATTCTGTTATGTTTAGTACACAGACACAAGGTGGACTGCCAGACTATACAAAAATACAATGCATAGTGTACTGTTAGTTACATATCAAGAATTTGAGGTGTTTTGATAACAGTGTCAGTGAAAGTTGTGACATTTAATCATTTGGGGGCCAATAATTGACTTCGCAAGGCTTTTAAATTCCTGTTCTAGATCTGATCAGTAGAGGAAGGGTGGCAAGTAATTTAATGATCCTCATTTTAAGTTTTATAAATTAATTAAAAACGGTTGCTATGAAGATTGTTCTTGAATCAAAGCCAGAGCCATTGATTGAAAGTTGTGATTGTTGTGGCTAGAATTTTGTGGTTGGTTTATTTTTCTCATACATTCTCTTATATTTCTTTGCATATCCTTGGATATACTTTTCATTATTTTGGCAATGTAGGCCAATATTTTTCCATGGGGCACATATGCACTGCCATACAGGTCAGTCTGGTCTCCAACATATTCTAGACCATCGATTAGCCAAACAAAGTAATTACAAATCTAAAAATTGTGCCATTTGAGACCTAGGATGATGTACATTTATCATGCTTAATAAGGGTGTTAATATATGGAAAATGTTGATCATCATCATTCTCCTGACGTACATCTTGCTAGTCTCAAATGTATTCGAGACCACCTACTGTATTAGCCAATCAGAAAGCTAGAAACTTAATTTACTATTTATGAATGTATATTATTTTATTTTCCTATTTATTAATTGTACATAATTTATACTGGAAATAAATTAATTAATCAATTAGGTAATACTGCGCTAGAAGACTGCTTTTGCAATGGCCAGATCCTTCTTAAATAACGGTTTCCTAGGTAGGGCCTATCGGTTGAATTCCTTCAGCACAAGAGGTACTGTATGAAATAAAAAGTTCAGACAGGCATATAAGGAAAAGGTCACCCCACCCACCCCTAACTCACCCATCCACCCACACACAACCACCCATCCACACACACACCCATTCACCCCCACCCACCCACACTTCCCTTAACAACAACGCTCTTCACCGCATAAGACTAATTAGTGCAAATAGTGAAAAAAAAAGGAAGAACAAAGTCCAGCCTACAGTATCTATAGAAGAATTCTCTTATAAAATTACTATAATAAAGCTTAAGTTATAAACTGCATGCAATAAATATCCTTTCAAACGTGTACTGCAAACCATGGTCACTTTGCAAATCTTCTTTCAAACATGTACTGCAAACCATAGTCACTTTGCAAATCCTCTTTTAAACGTGTACTGCAAACCATGGTCACTTTGCGGTATTTCATACTCATTTTCACTTTCACTCTCATGTACTGTTCACAGCGGTCCCATAAAGTGTTATAACATTTTAATACTGAAGTGACATTACATTAATCCCATACTGTCATCCATCAGATTCCCTGTGAAGGATTCTGACATTTTTGCTTGACTTTCTCAAGATTTAAAGTTTCACACTGGAAAGGTAAGAGTGGGGGGACAGTATAGTATTTCATACACAAATTATCATACAAAATGTTTTGATATACTTTACTATCATTTTATACTTTAGAAAAAGTAACATTTAAAAAAATCAAATACAAAATAAAAACAATCAAAGACCCCAAAATGAATACTGCACAAATTGAAATAACTATAAATAGAACTAGCAGCACACACACACATCAAAGATTGATAGAATAAAGTGTTAGAATTAAAGTATGGTTAACACAAGAATACCACCCTCCAGTGGTGGAAGTGATAGGGAGAAGGAGGGGGAAGAAATTGGAAGTGGGTGGGTGGGTTAGCTCGCTGGAATTGGGGAGGGGGGGGTGGGTTAGCTCGCTGGGATTGAAGGTGGGTGGGTGGGTCAGCTCGCTGGGATTGGGGTAGGTGAGTGGGTTAGCTCGCTGGAATGGGGTGGGTGGGTGTCTTAGCTCGCTGGGATTGAGGGGGTGGGTGGGTTGACTCGCTGGGATTGAAGGTGGGTGGGTGGGTTAGCTCGCTAGGATTGGGGTGGGTGGGTGGGTTAGCTTGCTGGGATTGGGGTGGGTGGGTGGGTTAGCTCGCTGGGATTGGGGGTGGGTGGGTGGGTTAGCTTGCTGGGACTGGGAGTGGGTGGATGTATTAGCTCGCTGGGATTGGAGGTGGGTGGGTGGGTTAGCTCGCTGGGATTTTGACAATTAGTAATGGAGGTGGGTGGGTGGGTACAAGTGGTATGTCACTTCTTCACATATTTTCTGGAATTGCCCATTGTTTGACATACAAATACCTGTACAGCGTCACAAAATATTTACAACATCTATTCTAGCTTTAAATAAGTCTCTTACTGTACTTCTTAGTCATAGCCTACTCAGTACTGTTTGTAAAAAGGGCCCAACTAACCTTATCTTTGGATGTTTTCTTTTCAACATATCCCTCCAGATACCTGGACCGATCACCAAATGCTCCACCAGCGTCACTACCGGCTGCCATTGTTAATGTTATGAATGTTAAATCAGTATTCCGAGTCAATTTATTCAGAGGTCTGTCGATTCTTGCACAGGGCAACCAAATAAAAAATCACCGCTCCCGATTCCCGAGAACGAACAGACTATCGCACAGTTTGAAAATTGTTTATAAACTCCCTTTCCCATCCGCAAACGTATTATCGATATCACAAGAACTTCCAAAGAAAATCACGGCCAAAAGGCGCCTGAAACCAATTAGGTCTAGGCATGAAACATGGAAAACTAGCAAAAACTCCTTTTTCTCCAAATGACTGAAACACTAAGGAAGTTAGGCCCTGGCCTAATTGTTGTTTAATATTTATCCTAAGACTAACTAAGTCTAGATACAACTACAGAAACTGACATCAGATGAGATATGTAGTGTACGTCCAAAGCGGCAGCAAAACCAGGAAGTTACATGTAGCACATGCGTATTAACTTGCACTTCAACGGACCGTAAAATTGTTTTTATGAAATACGTTCTTAAAAGTTGTTTCAAATTCGTCTAGTTTTGTGCGTACTTTCAAAAGTGCGAAGACTTTCTGATGAATTTCCAAATAATACATGACAATCTGACATATCTCCGCTTGATTGTGAGAAATTGATAACAATAAGGTAAATATCAAATGTTTGCGTGATTTTTTGAAAGCTTATAGAAAAAGTTACAAATGGGTTTTTCCCTGACGTACTACAATGGGTCCAAGCAAACACTCTTTAGGCCTCTGAATAGGAAATCGTACCAAGGGTTAACAGGATTTAATTGAAGTCAGCCAAATGAAACATCAGAAGGACGCATAGGCTTTGCTATACCTATAATAATATCGATACACAGTTGATCATATTAAATTAAGTAACAATTGACTAATAGTAGACAGTGCAAACAAGATAGCAAACAATGCAGTGGTCTAGAGCAAAATATTTAACTGGGGGAGGCTCTCGATCTATTATGTCGTTATCGGCATGCAGTAACCCCCTCCCTCACCCCATACCTCACCCCCATTAGCCCCAATAGCAAAACGATTCAGTTAAAGGGCTTTAACATGCATGTAAAATTCGTTAATGGCATCAATTTTGCAGGGCACTTTTAGAAATTGGTTTATAATATCATAAACAAACAAACAAACAATTTCTCGAAAAAAATTGAGTAAGGAAGAGCCATGCAGGTAGAGGGATATGTATTTTCGTTACGCTCAAAATATCTGGAGAATAGATTGACTCATACCCAAAGATTCTTATCAAATTATCAATTATCAATTATCATACTTCAATACAAAATGTTTAGCTGGTCCGGGGACTTAGCGTTCTTCGACAAAAGATATAGGGCTCAGTCCCCCGCCCCCCCCTCTCCACCCACCCCGCTTCTTCATCATTGATACATGTAATCTGTTTTCGCCTGGTATTTTTTGCCCAGAGATCGGTATTTCCGCCCACTTCCTGAATGTTGGGACGGGAAGTAACTTACAGCCATGATATTCCATAAGTCAAGAATAAGCAAAAAATCTAATAACTGAGGAGCTCTTTATCGAAAGTTATTTTTTCTTTCTTTTTTGCCAAATCAGGCAATATTGAAATTACACATTTTTGATCACTAGCCCGTGTCCTTGTAATGTGCTAAATATTCATAAGAAATCATTTAAAGTATTAGTTCAGTGGTCAAGCAAGTTATAATCTTATATGAAAGAGAACTCCGAAAGAAACTAAATGGTGAAGAAAGTACTTCAATACCTTATTCCGTTAGGCTGTTAAGGAGATATTCAAGTTTAAAGCTTTGTCTTGAATTACTGGTGTAGTAAGTCTGCTTTGAAAATTGGCGTCTTCATCCTCACACTCTTAACAAGTGTTAATGTATTTTTCACTATTCAAATTATTTTCCTCAAAACTTTTATGTGGTATATCTTAAATATCCTCCCTAGATTCAGTTGGACTACTTTTCTGACATGTCCCATGGTTTTTAAGCCACACAATCGCAGGACAAAATATGATAGAATACATAAAGACTTTGAGGAAGATGAGGCTATGACATCACAACTAGTCTGATTTCAGTCGTTTCTACAGAAATGATACCAGACTTTAAACTTAGATATTTCCTGAACAGAATTAGACTATTAGACGCTTTCTTCACCACTTTCTTTCTGTTGAAGTCCTCTTTCATATAAAATAGACTTGCTTGACCCCTGAACAAACTGACAAAGGGATATCAAAGGTTTAGAACACTAGCAGGTGCATGAAGATTGTGTTCGAATTTTATGAGAATCAAGAAAAATACGCCATCATTTCGGCCGCCAGTTCCTTTCAAAGAATATTCCGATGAAATTTTGTTTTAACATATTTGATGGAGGACAATAAAAGACACAGATCGGTGAAATATCTTATTCCTACAAGAATTTATTCAATTTTAACGAATTTCCTTGCCTTTGTTGGTCGTCATTATGATTTCATCACATCACTTCATGTACTATTCTTTATGTATTTCTTTGAAAATTAATTTTATATTTTTTAAATGATAGAGAACATTTTTTCTTCTTCAATAGTTATTAAGAATAGTGTAAAATAAAATTTACAATCTTTTCCAATCTGTTCTTGTAACTTATATTTCAATTATGAAAAATTGGCGATTAATTTTAAAAGAAATACATAGAGATTAGTACAGGAAGTGCTGTGATGACATCATGATGATGACTTAGTACAAAAATCATTTTTATGTGGGCAAGAAAAATCTCCTTCTAGGAATAATATATCAGCATGCATGCTTTTCCTACCAATCTGTTTCTTAAATTTTTCTTTATCAGATACATAAAAAGGAAATTCCATGGGAATATTCCTGTAAGTCAGTTGTCGCCACAGTAACATGGCCCTGGCACAAATTTGAGTTTGTGGAATCAATGTTATGAGGCGAGGAGGTAAAGGGCTATTTAAAAATTATTGCTTTTCAAATATTAGTGGGCCATGACGCCGGGTCCGGCCCTTCCGGTGTTGAGGCCCTAAGCCGCAGTTAAAGTGTTTGATCTGTTATGTTGATATTTTGGTAAGATTCACTACGATCCCACGTACAAACAATCGATAAAAGCAAAACCGACATGATTTCGATGGAATTTGTTGTGCCTATACCGACAATAATTATTCACTGTGCAATAATCGTTCATTGCGCAATGATCATTCACTGCGCAATGATCATTCACTCACCGCGCAATGATCATTCACTGCGCAATGATTTTTCACTGCGCAATGATTATTCACTGTGCAATAATCGTTCACTGCGCAATGATCGTTCACTGCGCAATGATCGTTCACTGCGCAATGATCGTTCACTGCGCAATGATCGTTCACTGCGCAATGATCGTTCACTGCGCAATGATCGCTCACTGCGCAATGATCGCTCATTGCGCAATGATGATCCACGCTCACTGCGCAATGATCATTCACTGCGCAATGATCGCTCACTGCGCAATGATCGCTCACTGCGCAATGATCGTCACGCGCAATGATCGCTCACTGCGCAATGATCGCTCACTGCGCAATGATCGCTCACTGCGCAATGATCGCTCACTGCGCAATGATCGCTCACTGCGCAATGATCGCTCACTGCGCAATGATCGCTCACTGCGCAATGATCGCTCACTGCGCAATGATCGCTCACTGCGCAATGATCGCTCACTGCGCAATGATCGCTCACTGCGCAATGATCGCTCACTGCGCAATGATCGCTCACTGCGCAATGATCGCTCACTGCGCAATGATCGTTCACTGCGCAATGATCGTTCACTGCGCAATGATCGTTCACTGCGCAATGATCGTTCACTGCGCAATGATCGTTCACTGCGCAATGATCGTTCACTGCGCAAGGATCGTTCACTGCGCAAGGATCGTTCACTGCGCAACGATCGTTCACTGCGCTTGATCGTTCACTCGCAAACGATCGTTCACTGCGCAACGATCGTTCACTGCAAGCGATCGTTCACTGCGCAAGCGATCGTTCACTGCGCAGCGATCGTTCACTGCGCAGCGATCGTTCCGCGCAGCGATCGTTCACTGCGCAACGATCGTTCACTGCGCAACGATCGTTCACTGCGCAACGATCGTTCACCGCGCAACGATCGTTCACTGCGCAGCGATCGTTCACTGCGCAACGATCGTTCACTGCAGCGATCGTTCACTGCGCAACGATCGTTCACTGCGCAACGATCGTTCACTGCGCAACGATCGTTCACTGCGCAACGATCGTTCACTGCGCAACGATCGTTCACTGCGCAACGATCGTTCACTGCGCAACGATCCTTCACTGCGCAACGATCGTTCACTGCGCAACGATCTTTCACTGCGCAACAATCGTTCACTGCGCAACAATCTTTCACTGCGCAACAATCGTTCACTGTGCAACAATCGTTCACTGTGCAACAATCGTTCACTGTGCAACAATCGTTCACTGTGCAACAATCGTTCACTGTGCAACAATCGTTCACTGTGCAATAATTATTGCACAGTGAATAATTATTGCACAGCCCCTACCAGGGCTTCGACACAGGCTTGAACACAGTTTAAAGCACTTGAGCAAAATCACGAGAAGCGCAGGATTTCGGGGCTTTACCCCCTAGATTTGACCCAATTTTAGGCAATTTGCTGTTTTCAAAATCACGAGAAATGTGGGGCTTCCTGGGGCATCGCTCCATTTGCCCTACCAGGTCTTCTAACCTTGATTTGAAACAATTTAAAGCAATTTTTGCTACCAAAGGCATAGGGCTTCTGGCGCCCTGGATTTGAGACAAGTCTAAGCAATTTTCTGTTATCAAAATCATGTGAAATGCAGGACTGTCCGGGGCTTCACCCCCTTTGGCCTATAACCATGGAGTTGACACAATATTAAGCAGTTTTCTGCTCTTAAATCGCGAGAAATGTAGAGCTTCCAGCCCTCCAAGAGCTTGGTCCCTACATTTGACACAAAAGTAAGCAATATTCTGCATTCAAAATCACGTGAAACGCAGGGCTTCCAGAGGCTTCGCCCCCCTGGACACCTACCAGAGCTTCGCCCCCTGGACACCTACAAGAGCTTTGCCCCCTGGACACCTACAAGAGCTTCGCCCATAGCTTTACTGATTTTAAGCAATTTCCTAAACCAGTAAACGGTGCCATGTAAATGGTGCATGCCAATTTAGATCTACCAGTCTTTTTCCAACGTCACGGTAACTCTTATGAGCATTTTTTTTTTAAAGGAAGGGGAGGGACGTCTCCCCCTCCCCGTGAAACATGACCCACCAGGTAAAAGAATGTTTTCACACACAATTTAAGGTATATGGACAGATAGAGGCAACAAATGCTGAATCGATTTAAAATCCACTAAAAAACATGTGAAAGGAAATACTTTCATCAAATCGGATAGATAGGCCATTATACAGCTTTTTGAAGATTTCTTTATGCAAATATGCAACTCTTGTGATGTATGAAAGGGACATTAATTTTTCTTATGTACATCCATTGTTTTTTTCAGCCTCTGCCATTTCTGTTTGAAGGATTTGCTCTTGACCATACCCCCAATCAATCTTAAACCGGAGAAGGCAAAGTGAAAGTCTAAAATTAAGGGGCAAAAATATAAAATAAAGAAAAACAAAAGCATTTTGAGGTGTTTTCTTGTTCATGTCACATTGTTTTCATTACCTACAAAAAAAAAAAAAATGATTATTCATATCGTGAAAACTACGCATGCTATTTTCCAAAATCAAAAGACTGCTTTGTACCTG